>JARHVA010008069.1:62500-205000 GCA_037957365.1 Torreya grandis
TATAATAATTTAGAGAAGACTCCTAAGAGGAAGGAGGGAAATCTAAAGAATTTAAAATTCCATATAATTATCTAGAGAGATAACTCTCTAGAAAAGGATAAGGGTGGTGGAGACTAGTCAATATGCATGTAGGAGATCCTAGGGGATATGTAGGTAGATTTTTAGAAATTTAAAATTAGAAAGTGGATAAGTGGGGATTAAAAGGATTTTGAAAATAACAAATGGGTGTAAGAATTGTTTTATAAGTAGATGGGATATTAATAAGTGGAAAAATAGGATTAATATTTAAAGTTAGTAGATGAAAAATAATGGAAATGGGTGTTAGATAAAAGACTAGGATGATTAGTAAAGATGAATTAAAAAATAATAGATAGGATTAGTGATCATTAAATGATATTAATAATGTTAATGTTGACTAATAATAGTAGTGACAATAAATGAAACATGCAAATTTAAGTGAATATAATAGGTATTAGAGGTGTTAATAAGTGAGTGGAAGCTATGGGATAGAGAGATTGTATGAGTGGAGGTTATGTGATGGGGAAATTATGTGATTGTGTGTAGGAGGTAGATCATATTAGTAAGGTATGGGTTCAGCAAATATGGTTAAGTCAAACAAGGGTTCATCAAATATGGGTTGGTTAATAATGCATTGGCCAAATATGGGTGGTTGACTTGAACACATGTGTCAGATGAATGTTTGAGAATGTGACATTTATTTATTATCATTTTAGGTGTTTTTACCCTGACATGGGTGTGGATTAGTCTGATCATGATTTGTAATAGGATCTTGGCATATCCCTAATTGTTGGTTTTAAAATGTGTAGGGACATTATTATTAGGTAAGTGATGTTTCTTGGAGTGATAATCATATGAGATAATTGGATTTTTGTGCCTCAAGGGCTTGATTTGTGGTCAATTTTTTATTAGATTGGTTTTTTTGTAAAGGAATGTGAGGAATGATTTATGTAATGATCATTACTTATTTTATGGATGAGAGAAATGGGGTTAGGTAAAATATTGTTTTTCTTGACTGAGATGTAATATTAGATGGTTTGATTATGAATAATTTAATTTATGATTAGCTTGGTTTCTTTTAAGGGTAGGAAATAGTAATGTTTATATGGCTAAGGTGCCTAAGTATGGGATTTTGGATAGCTGGACTAAGGATTGAATAATTTTTTAGATGATTAATAAATGAAGGTCTTGATGTCAAGGGATTGAAAATGAATACTAAGCGTGATACCTATTGGATAATTTGTTGGAATTAGTTGCAGAGGGTTTTATTTTGGAATTGGGGTTCTATAACTACTTTATATTTTTAGATGTTGATATGGGAGATATTAGGATTGAGATGATTACTACTAGATAGGATATGGGTTTGGTTTTGGCTAATGAGATACAATACATTTTTCTATAAAAAAAGTTTCCATTATCAAAATCTTGATTTTGTTAGGTTTGATATTTCACTTGGTATGCCATGGGTTAGGTTTGAGTTTGTTTTTTTGGTAGATATGATTATTTAATGAGATTCACATGGTATGATTTTTTTTTTCACAAAAATAAAAATGATAACACACATATAAGGGCAAGCCTATGCTAATCAAGTAGAAGGTTAATAGAATAGTGACCCAGAGATAATACTTTTAAGGGTACATTGTGGGTGATCTTTGGGAATGTTATGTCCCTGGTACCACTACATGATCGTAGTTAGATATTCTTAATCTAATCTTACATAGTCCTATCTAAAAAAGTCTTATTTAGATATTATAATGTGGTGAGGATTAATAAAATGACACAATGGTGTTATATATTATGTGGCTATTGGTGGATTAAACAACCTCACATCATGGTACATGCAAAATAGGCATTTTATTAGATAGTAAATATTGAAACTCACTGGAATATATATATATATATATATATATATATATATATATATATATATATATATATATATATATATATATATATATATATATATAACCCATCGGTACATGGGCTTTGATTTAACACTTGGTGATGAAAAAAAATGTCTCTAAAACCCTTGATAAAAAAATAACCTTGATCTTATTTTTAACGTCACTTTATGACATGAAGAAAATGTATAAATTGGTGTTGACTTACAATAAATAAACAACTTAGTTGTTTCTAATTATAGAGATCACCTTTTGGTAAAAGATAAAAGTATAGACAACATTATCTATGAAAACTATATAAAAACATAAATAAATGTAGCTAAATAAATTATTTTCTAATGATTTAGAGTTTTAAGTCTAAAACTTTGATAAGTTGTGCTAAAAGAAACATAAATTAGTAGTTTTGGTGTTATCTTTGATAAATTATTTCCTACACTACAAGAAAATTAGTAGCAATAAAAATTAACTAGTTTATAAACATTGTTGAATAAATATTATGTAATTATGTGAATATCCTTTAAGTATTTTTGAAATGTAAAAAATATATTTGCATAAAATATAAAAATGAATAAACCTCATACATCAATTTTATAAATAAGACATCTCCAATCTATTATGTTAGATTTTAGTAAAATTAGTAAACTATAATTTTAAGGAAATCCATGCAATAATTTTATAAAATAAATTTACCAATTAATAAAATAAACAAATCCATAAATTAGTTATCATGATAAGACATATCCATCCTGTTATACTTAATTTAATAAAAATAGTTAACTGTAAATTCTGGGATAATCCATGTAATCCTTTTAAAATTATTGATACATCCATATATAATATTCAAATATAAGACACATTTTTGTATAAAATCTAAAAAATATCTGAAAATCATAAATTAGTTTAAAAAATAATATATCTTCATTTGATTAGGATAAATTTAGTAAAAATAATTAACTAAAATTCTAGAAATTCCATGAAAAATGTTTTTTGCAACTAAAAGGGTTAAAAATTTATTCAAACAAGCCCAAAAATGGGAAGATTACAGAATAATATCTTACTCGAGAAGTTGAGCCAGGGTAGGGGATAACCCGGCAGGAAGCATATACTGATCATGAATAGACCAATTCGGCCCATGTTTTGTAGCCCATTTAGCAAGACGGGCAGCCACACTATTCCACTCACGAGGGATATGCTTAAAAGAAATCAACTCAAAAGACATGCTAATCTGATGAATCTGCTTAATAACCATAGCCAGCTGCCAATCCACATTATCAAAATTGGAATTACTCAGCAAGTTAACAACCACTTGTGAGTCTGACTCACAAGTAATACTTAGCCACCCCTGCTGACAGCAAGTTTGCAATGCCTCCAAGATAGCCAACGCCTCCATAAGATTGTTGGTGTGATGGCCCTTTTACACCAAAAATAAAAAACAAATAGCACCGGTATTGTCCCTTCCAATGCCTCAAATTCGAGCCTCACCAAGATTTCCTCTAGTCAAACCATCCACATTAACCTTCGTGACTCCCTCCTTGGGTGGCGACCATCTGCCCACCCGACTGATCAGACCCTTCCTTTGCCTATTGCTAATTGTGGTGTGATTTTGATGATAGGGGGAATAGCCAAAGGCATGCCTAGGGATAGTCATGAAAACACAATAGCTTCGGTCGGCTCCAGATCCTCACCACTACCTGATTTAACTTGAAGAGTTTCCTATAGGGCGACAAGGATTTTTAGCCATACCTCCCTGAGACTCAAACTAATCCCTTTAAAAATTCTTCTATTCCTCTCAATCTAGAGGTTCTAGAGGATAAAATTTGGTCCAGCAATCCATGCATTTTGCAAAATAGATGCCTTGTTAGGTGGTCTATCCAGGTGCTACCAAAATTCCCCCAAAGACGCGACATGCCAACACAGGTGCCCCCAAGGTTCCCACCATAGATGCCATATTCTTCTGGCAAAGGAGCATTAGAAAAAGAGGTGCTCTCCATTCTCCTCACTACCACGATAAAGCATACAAATTGAGGGACCTTGAAATCCTCTTTTAGAAAGATTATCCCATGTAAGACAACACTTATAGAAAAGAGTCCATACAAAGAAGTTACATTTTGGCCAAGATGCCGAGTTCCAAATTTTCTTGCCCCATTGGAAATCAACTTCCCCAAAACATTTTTTAGTCAGCACCTGATATTCAAAAGAGACTGAGTATAGCCCATGGGAATCTCCTCCCCAAGCTAGAGTATCACTCTCACGCAAGGAGCTACAACCTCTGGTAGCAAGGAGCTGTGATAGTTCCATCCAATTTTCCACAGTCCCTCCCAGCAGCCAGTCAGACTCATTCTTCCATTTATAAGAAATAGTAGTCCCCAGATTATAAGCTTCTTTGTAATGCTCAATAGTATCCCACCCAGCAACATGAAATGCATCATACAGTTCTTGCAATTGGGGATGACAGAATAGGAGGGGCAGAGCTCCATTCCAAGAATCTTCCCAAAATAACGTCTTTGCACCATTGTTGCAAATCCAAAAGAGGCTAGATTGCACCAAGGAAGCTCCTAGTTTGAGGGTGCTCCACACCATAGAACCTCTTCCCTCAATGGGAAACCTAGGAATCTCTGAAGGGTGAACCCCAGGGAAACATTTCACTGATAGGATACGGGCCCAAAGCTAGGATTGGTTGGTGCACCTCTGCAAGTATAGCTTCATAGCAAGAGCTTGGCTAGATAGGATAGTTGATCTAAGCCCCAAGCCCCCTCCTTCTTAGGCCTACACATAGTGTTCTAATTAACCAAGCTCCATTTAGAATTTTTAAGATTGTCGCTCCACAAAAATTGTCGAGAGAGAGCATGAAATTCTTGGAGGAAATACATCAGGGCAGCCTAGAAAATACTACGGTAAATGGGCAATGCTTGAATAACTGACTAAAGGAGAATCACCTGCCCTATCATCGAGAGTCACTAGCGGGTCCAATGATTAACTCTCTGTCTCAATTTATCCAAAACATTTTGCCAAAAAAGCCTGGGCTGCCTGCTGACCACAATGGGAACCCCCAAATAAGTCACTAAAAGAGGCTGTGTCAAAAATCTAAAGATAGCAGCAATCCTACACTGGATAGAAATGGGAGTACTAAAGAAAAAAATGGAAGATTTGTGCTCATTCAATTTCTATCTAGAAGCTACTAAATAGGTGTCTAAAGTACACCAAAAAGCTTGTGCCTCCCTAACCTAGGCTTCCACTGCCAGAATGGTGTCATCCACAAATTGGAGGTGGGTGAAATTGGTAATCCCATTACCCCACTACCATCCATGAATTAGGTTCTATGATCCTTGAGATTTTATAAGCCAGCCCAACCCCTCAGTCAAGATAATAAACAAATAAGGAGATATTGGGTCACCTTGGTGAAGACCTCTAGAGGCCCCGAACAACCTAGATGGTGCCCTGTTAATGAGCATTGAGTAAGATGGCATAGTAACACAACTCAGTGCCCAACGAACCCAATCCTGACTAAATCCAAAAGCCAAGAAGATTTTTTGCGTGAATTTCCAGTCAACCCTGTCATAAGCCTTAACCAAATCAAGCTTAATGAACATATCTCTCTCCTGATAATTGCTCATAGAGTGGATTGCTTTTGAAGCAATCACCACTCCATCCAGAATCTGCTTCCTAGCCACAAAGCACCCCTATTCCTTTGAGATGATCCTATGGAGCCAAATTTTGAGCCTTTCTGCTATGAGCTTGGTGATTATTTTGTAAACCATATTAAACAGTGCAATAGGCCTAAAATGATCCATCTAATTTGCCTATTCCTTCTTTGAGATCAGCACCAAGAAAGTTGCATTCATCGCTCTGAGCATCTCTTTATTGCGGTAAGATTATTGCATAACTTCCACTAGATCTTGACTAATAATATCCCAAAATTCTTGAAAAAACTCAATTGGGAATCCATCTAGGCAGGCGCTTTACCTCTGCGTATAGTGAACACAACTTTTTCCATTTTTGATTTAGCAATCGGCTTCAGGAGTGCATCATTCATTTTTGGCGTGATGACGGGAGGTATAAAAGACAAAACCAAATTTTCCTCTAGATCAGCTGTAGGTGCCATGCCAGTTAGAAGCTCTGAATAAAAATGAACTACTTCCTCAGAAATGGTAGGAACAGATGAAATACGAGTCCCATCTGAGCCCACAAGAGAAGCTATATGATTCCTATTGCACCTTGCCTGGATAGACTTATGAAAGAATGCAGTGTTCCTGTCGCCTTCATGGAGTCAATTAATTTGGGATTTCTACTTCCAGAAGATTTCTTTCTAAAGTTCCCACTCATTAAGAACACTCAAATCCATAAATTTTTCCCTACGAAGATCCTCTGACAAACCAAAATCAAGAATCTATCTGGTAATATTGTCCAGCCTATCTTGTGCTTTCTTCTTCATAGCATTAAGATTACCAAAATTGTTCTTGTTCCTCACCTGAAGCTTCTTTTTGACATACTGAAGCTTTTTAGCAAAGGAGAATATGGCCGTGCCATATTTAGGACCACCCTGCCTCCACCAATGGGACATCAGGGTATGAAGAGATGAATCTCGAAGCCACATTAGCTAAAACTTAAAGGGAGGTTTTTTGGACCAGTCAATGAAATTGGTTGTGAGCTTAATGGGCCAATGATCAGACCCTCTCCAATCTAGGATTTTTGATGCAATAGACAAAGCACTAGATAGCCAAAAGAAAGATACTAAAAATCTATCTAAGCACTCTTTGATAGCTTCCTTACCTGATCTCTTGTTGCTCCATGTGAACAGCCCATTGATGGGTTTAACATTTGAAAGGTGCAGGTGATCTATATTCTATCTAAAAAGTTCAGACAAAGGTTGTAAACAAGTTATCCCACCCCTTTTCTCCTCTATACTAAGGACATCATAAAAATCTCCGTTCATGATCCATGACAATTAAGGAAAGTAGCTCCGAACATGACATAAATGTTCCCATAGCTTAAGTTGTCCTTGGATATCCCCAGGTGCATAAACATTGGTGAGCAGTATCAGCTCTTCAATTTTAGGGGAGGATATAATCATAGAAAGCACTGAGATATTAGCCATCCACTGGAGAGGCGTGACCTTCCCCAGATCCCAACAGATTGCTAAACCCCTAGCACTACCTAAGGCACCAACACACTGACATTGCCCAAAAGCCCAAAATTTAGGCATACAGCTAAACATAGCATCTATAGAAAGCTTGGTCTCTTAGATACATAGGATATCTGGAGAGTGTTTAGAGATCAACTTCCACATAGATTTTTGTCTGGGGGTACTATGCAGCCCCCTTACATTCCATGACAACACTTTCATTGAGTGGATTGGGTAAAGTGTTCATCCAAGGTTTTAACCACTCCTGATTCTACCAATAAATCCCATGTGAGTTTGATTCTCTCCTGGTCCTTCTTGTATCCTCGTCTAGAAGGTGTGGAGAAGGAGACTTTCTTGAATGGTCTTTGCATTAAGCCCAATGCATCCAACACTCCCTTATCTTTCCTGGTGACACCCATGTCTTTGACCAACTCTACCCAACTAAAATCCTTGTCCTACTACACTGCAATATCTACCAGATTCCTATCCTCTAGTACAATCACAATTTCATGGCATGGCTGGATCACCATGTCTTGGGATTCACTGAGTAAAGAACAATTTTCTTCCCAGTCTGAGGTCCTCCCACCTCCACCAGTGGAATGCCATCTTTAATGGCCATACTATCTAAATCTTCAAACCTGTTAAAGCTCATCTCTAGATCTCTATCTTGATTCCTGTGCTTCTAGCCATGCCCTTTCCCATGACGATAGACTTGGGTGAAACCCTCCTTGTCCAGGCCGATATCTTCATTTGAACCCAAAGTCGCATTAGGTGAATTTGGATGGGCTTTCGCATTCGCAACACTTCCTTGCTATTAATTTGAGCTTCCCATTTGGGCCAGCTGGCCTAACTCTTTTCCTACCTTGGACTCCATCCCTTTGAATCTCACATCCTGAGGGCATTGATGGTGTAAGTGGCCATAGACATGGCAGATCCTATAGCGAAATGGGATAGCTTCATAATCTATTTGTTAGACCTAGGATGAAGCCCCCAAAGAAATTTCCATTGATTTAGGCAATTGATTATTTAGATTGATTTCAACATAGATTCTGGCATAGGAAATAATATTTTTGTCTAATGATTGATGTGCTATGGAAATCGGCATTCCCAGTAAGGCGGCTATTTGATGCAGGATATCTTTTCTCCAAAATTCCAGGGGGAGTCTCGGGAGATGGACCCATACAGGGACACAGGTTTGCAAGTCCTCCATATAATTAAACCCAACATGCTAGGGTTTGATAAATAGACCTATTCGGTCATAAAATTAGGGCCATCCCTCGAAAATATGGTTCCTATCAGCTACAAAGGAGAAATTAACCACAAAATAACTATTTGTAGCCGACATAATATCTATGTCCCCCTCTGCCTACCAGGTTTGCCACATCCAGGCTTCTAGGGCCGATTGAGATATTCGAATGCCCATAAATTTACAAATCATGGCATGAGCTGACAAGTACTCAACATCTTCCTTGATAGTTTCTTGAGAGATCACCAGAATTGATCTGTCTTGGCTACGTGGGAAACAAACATTTACCTTAGCCACTTTGCGTCACTCGCTAAAATAAAATGATTCCCTCACAAGGGGATCCTCCTCCTGATCCAGCCGCATCTCACCTAAGCCCTCTCCAAGGCCGTGCTTTTCCTCTCCTCCATTCGCATCCATCATATTTCTCATATGAAAAATGTTTTTTTTTTAAATACTAAGTTTTCAATTAATCTATATGGAGAAAAAGAACTTGTAATGTTTTTAAAAATAAATCTTCTCTGAATAAGATTTATGAAATAAAAAACTACATAAGCTACAAGCACAATGCATGTAAAATGTGTCTAGAGAAAGGAGAATGTCTAACTAAGCGTGTTAAAATGTAAATGCTAAAAAATGAAGCTTAAGTATAAATAAATAAAATATTCATATTCCTACTTCAAATATCATATAAAACTATGATAAAGTAATCAAAGAGAAATAAGAAAGCATTTTTTTCACATACCAAATGAATGATTCTCTTTTGTTGACATATATTTGTTTTTATAATTTAAAAATTCATATTCCCCCTTCAAATCTCACATAAACCTTTGATTAAGTATCCAGGGGAGAATTTGAACAAAGGGATGTATTGATGGGATTCACAAATCCTTGAGTTAGTTCATAGTGATCTTGTATGTCTCATTCACACCTCGTTATTCATAAAAACCTATTATGTCCTCACCTTCATCAATGAGTATTTGTGGTAGTCTTGGGTCTCATTATTCATCATAATAGTGAATTATTTTATAGGGTTTAAGAATTCAAGCTTGATGCTGAAAATAAATGTTTGAAACATGTCAATATTATTCACATAGATAATGGTCAATAAGATGTGAATCCTTACCTTTAGAAATTATGTGAAATTGAGGGGATAAAACTTTAGTATTCCATTGTATACACACCATAATAAAATGGGTTTTTTGAAATAAGTAATAGGAACCTAAAGGAGATGGAAAATTACATGATTGATGCTTGTTCTCCTTATCGAGAAATGAGTTGAAGCTATAAACTTAACCACTCGCATTCATAAATATGTTTCTCAAAAGGCGTTGAAAGGAATGACTCTTTTCCAAGGTTTGTGTGGTAATAAAGCTTTTTTGCAACACTTTTGAGTGTTTCACTTCACTACATTGGCATGAATTACTTTAGATAAATGTAAGGCTTTATAACCAAACAATCAACCCTTACTCTTTATTAGATATCCTTATGGTGTCCGTATATCATCTCCCTGATTTATACATGAATGATTCTTTAATTTATATGATTATTTATTTCAAGGAATCATTTACTCCCTTGGACTCTCATTCACATGGACTCAATCACACAATTACCATGCTCTAATTGCATAACTTACCCTTTCTTCTAATTAGAATCTTTTTTTGAAGCATCTTAATGTATCAAGTAGAATTTAGTAACTAAGCAAAGATATAGTTCCTTTATAAGGAACCACACTTGGGATTTATTCCCCCTACCTATGGGGGAAAAGATGGTTCATTGTAAGTGGATATACGAAACCAAATATGTAGTAAATGGATATTTTCATAAGTTTAAAACAAAACTTGTTGTGAAAGGGTTATCATAGGTTACCCATTATTCACTACATTGATATCATTGTGCTTTTTTTTCTAAAATGATTTTCATTCACTCAACTATCACTCTAAAGTAATTTCTCATGGTTTGGTTGCACACTAGATGGATGTGAAGAGTCAATTTTTTCACAAGTATATTAAATAAGAGATTGATATGGAACAACCATAAGGGTTTATGGATGAATCTTCTTTGGGATACAAATTATGGAATTATCTATTTGACCTCAAATAATTCCCTTAATATCGATCTGCCAAGATGGACACATTTCTTCTATCACTTAGATTATCATGCTAAAATATAGATACAAATGTCTATATTATATGATAGGATGAATACCATTTACTTATGATACTCTACATTAATGACTTAAATATTATTATGAGTTACTCATATATCCTGGGTAGTGTCAAATATATTATTATGATGACTTAAATTTTTATCTGACTGACTTGGGAATTTTTTACCACTTTCTCAATATTGAGATCACTCAATAATCTTCTAGGATTAATATTTCTAAACCTAAATATGATCTTGATATTATAGATCAATTCCACATGGTTTATTTTAAGACTACATCAACTATGTTTATTTCACAAGTTAACGTTGAGGAGAAGTGTTCCTCAACACTAGTTTATACCTCTTTTTTTCCTCAACTTGTTGGGAGCCACATCTAATTGACACTCACTCATCCAAAAATTTCCTTTGAAATTGGTATCGTCTCCTTATTTATTTAGGAGCAATATGAACATTATTATAAAGTGTTAAAATTCACATTTCATCACATCTATAACATTCCTTGACATGGAATAAACTATGCAATAGGGACTAATATATACTTGGTCCAAGATATATATTATGATTGGGTTAGAAATTTTGTTGATTGGAAGTGCACATCTGCTTATAAATTTCACCTTGGTTCATGCCCCATTATCTTATATATTAAGAAGAACCATGTTAGTTCTCTATCTTTGGCTGAGGTTGAGTATTGGGTGATTGTTAATGCCATTGTCAAGGCTATTTAGGTTCTTAATATTCTAACTAAGTTTGACATCACCATTACTTAACCATATATCATCCTTTTTGGAAATTATAGTACAACCATTAGAATCTCAAATATCCTCACTCACCATCAATGAACCAAACACATTGAGATTCACATGCACTACATAAGGTTCTTAATTCAATAGTAAGTCATTGATCTATGCTATTGTTATAAAATAAACTAGGTTACTGACATATTCACCAAACCCTTAATTATAAGTAACTTCAATCACTTCATAACTCTATTAGGGGTTTGAGGCACTACTTTATGGGGTATCCTATTCTTATCCATTCATCTTGTTGTTATTGGCGGGGAGGGGGGGGGGTGTGGTGGTGGTGGCACGGGTGTTCCTATTAGTTTTCCCATTTTTTTTTAAGGGGATAATATTTTACATGGGTATATCATTAGCCATTTCAAGACCCATTTTTTATGCATCCTTAAATTATGATTCCCTTTATGTTTCAATAAAGAGGGTAGGTGTTGGTGTAAACATGGTTATTTCCATATGTAGATCCGCTCTTAGGTTTGAAAAGGGTTGATTCCCTAACCATTTTTACTCTTGGGTTTCATTCACACTCGGTCAAATTAAATTTTCTTATGGTTTTATACTATTGCATCACCTCCTGAAATGGTGACACTTGTCACATTCTTATGAATGGTATATGAGTGGAATTATACATAAATACCCCTTTTTTAATCTATCTTGTTAATCATTTCTTATATTTACATTTGTGTTGCACATGAATTCTTCATCGTTGATAAGAATAAAATTTATTCTTATCAATAATGATCTTTGGAGTAAGAGTGCATCCACTAGGATTTCAAATCATGTGCAGGATATAATGAAAATCTAACACATAGAAGATAAGATTCTCAAACCATGTAAAGAGTCAACATATGATATATAAATAAAGGTCAAACCTTGTATTTATGTAAGTTATATTTGAATTTTGGATTTCATAAATGTCATTCCTTGTAGATTTTAGATTGTAAATTATTTATGAAGGGATTATTATAATATTTCAATTGGATTTCTACATTTAATTAACACTTGTGAATCATTTATGAAGGGTTTATTATAAATTTTTATGGCATTGCTTCAAAAAAATTAATACTAATATAGTTATCAAATTAAACAATTATAAATGTAGATTTTTTAAGTGATGTACCTCTTCAGTTGTATAAAATGTTATTCAAAAGACCATGATTTTATCTTAGAGTGCATACCAAATATATAACTTTTCATCAATTTCTCATCAATAGGTGTAATTTATTCGATGTTCTACCATGGAATTTGAGAAAAACATCACCTAAAGTGCCAACTAGTGTATAAAATCAAGCCTTTTGAATATGTAATCCTTTGAGATGTCATGCTATTAAATATATATAATGTTATACTTGGGCAACCTTATCTTTACCATCATATAGCATATGAACAAAATCATAGAAATCCTATCATGGATGTTTATGATATACTACATGCCATGAGTAATTCCTTAGTTTCCATATACTACAACCAAATACTACAATAAGTTATAGCTTGTGTTTTTTATGGTGAGACCTAAATTTTAAAATATCCTTACAACATCAATTCATACTAAAATTCTTCTTGTATAAATAAATACAAAAACATGGAACTATAAGTTAGATGAATACAAGGATATTTTTAGTCACCTAAGGAAGTGTTACACATTATACGATCAAACATACTATTATAATAGTTATTGGAATACCTCTACCTAATACATCTTTTTCTATTTGTTCATTTATAAATAATGAATTAATAAAGTATTGGTATCATTAATATATTAGTGAGGACAATAAAGTGGTAGAATAAGGGTGTTTATATTTCCCCCTCTTTCAAGGGGTATTGTGATAAGAAGAACTCCTAGTGTTTAAAATAATGTCTAAGAAGAAATAAGGGCTATAAAAATATTTCCTAAATAGCATGATTAGTTACTTTGTAACATATATGTCCCCTAAATAGAGTATGTCAGGAGAAAATACATATAAATGCTGTTGAAATAACAAGAAGGATGAAAATCAATGAATTGGGGTTAAACTAGTGGGTTTTTTTTTTTTTTTTTTTTATTGATTGATTATGATGATTATGAATATAGATGTTGTAGTGGATGTTATGGCTAGATGATATTAACACACAATTTATCAAAGGCTTAAATGATTTATTTGTTTATATTTTCCCAAAGAAATAATATATGTGAGGGTGGTTTGATTCGGAATGATATATTCTGATAAATTTTTGAGTTTTGATGTGCCCTAAGAAATGATGTATGTGAAGGGGTTGGATTGGGAGCATTATATCCTAATAAATCTATGCTATTAGATTTGATTGATTATTTATGTGTACAAGTATAAATAAAGGATATTTTTTTTTACTTAAATTTTTATGTTATGAATAATGCTCATTTGTATGGATATCATAGATTTTCTATGTTTTTGTAGATATATGTGATAATATGATGGATGATTGGCTTAGTGTTACTATTATCATTATTGATGATGCATACATAGTTAGTCATAGTGGATTTTTAGATAGAATGGATATGAATTTTGGATTGTTAGTAATTTTTATGAATGATTTGTTAATGGATGTATTTTTAGGAATGAATGTGTATAGACGTAGGTAATGTGATGATGTAGATGTGTATCAATGAATTCCTTTTAATATTTCATAGATTTAGCAATGTTTGGATAAATTTTATTTTTTATATAGAATATGAAAATATGCACGATGATATGAAAAACCATAATTACATTATTTCCAAATGTAGTAGAACTGACACAAATACAATGAAGAATAAGATACATAAATAATGAAAAAGATTTAATCAATAACAACCAAGTAACAAAAACATTAAAAAAAAATTATGTTTGTTCCTTTATTAAGTTAAAACCCTTAAGATCTATGGATTAATGTTACTAATATGACTGAGAATGATGTAACTTGATAAAGTTGAAAGATTTTATTTTCCCCAAGCAAGGATATATGCAATATGGTTGGACTGGCAATGATATATCCCAATAAAACTACATGGTTTAATTTATTTTAAAGTGAAAAAAGATTTTAAATAGACTAAGGGAAAGAAATTTTTTATTTTGGTTTTTATATTTGGATATTGTATTTTATTTTCTATAATTTTTGGACATTATAGGATTTTTCAGATTTTAGACATTTTTATAGATTTTTTATGAAGATATATGAAAAATTAGAACTAGTTCAGGTATTGATAATGGTGATGGTAATAGATGGAATGATTATAAAATTTAAGACATATTAGAATGGTTAAGGGACTCATTATGATATCTCTAAGGATTATGGTCATATAGTAACCACGTGCCAACTTGTCTTCATGTTGGGTTGACAATGTGTTACATTGTGTTCCCAAGAATCATGAATATACCAAGATTATTCCAAAGCATGTTTCAATATATTTTTGAATTCCTTGTCATATTAAAAAGTGGGAAAGAGGATTGGAATTATGTAAAGGATTTAATGTATAAGGATAGTAAGTAGGAATTAAATGGATAAGGATGGTAGGGAGGTTAAGGATGGTAAGGATAGAATAGATAAGGAAGGTAAGGATAGTAAAGATTGAATGGATAATTATGGTAAGGATAATAAGGATGTTAAAAATTGAAAAGATAAGAAATGTTTTGGATGGGTTTGGATGTAAAAATATGTTTACCCCCAACTGTAGGGTACTTGTAGACAATAAATTTATGATTGATACCAAAAATTGGTTTTCATCATAGGACTTTCCCATGGAATCATAAGAATGGTTTACACCATTACACGACTATTTTATCTATCTCTTTTATTTAACTATTATAATTTAATTTTATATTATTAATTTTTATTTTTATTTTCTAGGTTTTTTGAATATTTTAATTTTTTGAATTATTTTTTATTGTTGTTGTTGTTGTTGTTCTAGACACATTGAATATTTGATGTAATAGGCCTATAAAATCTTGTTGTGAATAGTTGGGACATATCACTAGTATGTAATACACATTTTATTTTATGTAATTCATTTATTTATAAGTTATTGAATTCAAAATATCTTAACCAGGTTCAATAGTAGCCCTATGATAGATGGTACAAGGAGGGTGGAGTTAGATGTGCATGGGATAAAAGATTCGTGTTGATTATGTGAGAGATTTAAAAGGATAGTATAATCATGGAGGCAAGTTCATATGGCATAGTAAAAATGGTGATAAGGACAAAAAATATCATACACTATTTATGGCCATGATAATACATATAATACTATTCTAGAAGAGTGACAAGGACTTTTTATTTTCATAGACTAAGAGTAGCTGAAAATTTGATGATTTTTTGATTTGTCTCTATTCCAATGTTGACATAACTATTTTATTTAATAAATGATGTAGAGTTATCCTAAAATTGTTTTGGTTTAGGAGGAGATTGATTTTATTTTATATTAGTACCTTAGAAAGGTTTTCACTAAAAAAATTATTTTCATTTTCTTTGTTTTGATGTATTTTATCTGATAAAACCTCAAAGAGGTTTTTACTTGGGGTACTAATTGTTTTATTTACTTGTCAGTTTTATAATTTATCGAGATTAGGGAACCATTATTGTTCACCAAAATATGTTATCACATCACTATTGATTTCAAATCCTTGTTTTTGATTTCCTAGAAGAAACTTGTATTGGAGTCTCATAAATTTTGTGATAGTTTATTCATATTGAAGGGGACCAATACACATGATTTTGTTTATCCTAGTCAATGAGTGGAGGGTGTTAGAGGTCAAGATTTTAGGTATGGATGGTGGTGTCAATGAAAGGTTTGGTAATATAAATATCATCATTACAAAGAATGGTGGCATAAATATATTCATAGAGGCTATCAATGGAACCTATTTTTGTGTCACTAAAAAATTCCTTAAGAATTATCTACATATCATTAACACACCAATTTTTAACACCAGGAAAATCTTAGATAATGTCTAGAAACCATTTTCTTGTATACATGTGTATTTCTTCAAGGATTTCTTATTAATGAAGTCCAAGTCCTCGTATTTTATAGGTCATGATTTTGCACATTATGTTTGGTATAACATATTTACTGATTTCAATATAAGATTCTAATTGATCACCATATAACATGGTATCATTAACTATTTCAATTTTATCATATATAAAAATATTATATTTGATAAATGAGGTTGAACCAAATCGATATGATGTTTGTTCCTTCTTCTTATTCAAAGTTTATCTACCACTACTTCTATCTAAAAGATAGAAAGTGTAATCATATGGATTGAATTTTTGAATTCAATGTTTGCAAGTACCATCTTAACTTTGGGATGGGTGTAAGATCAAGATTTTTAGAAATGAGATTTAAATATTAAAATTTATATCAATATCTACTCAAAATAATAATCTACCATTAAAAATGAAAACTATTTTATCAAAATGCATTAAAATGAACATTTAAAACACCATTTTAATCTAAATCCAAATGTTTACAATCAAGATCAAACAAGAAAAAGACTAAGTGATTATGTATTTTGGATTACTTTTTGAATCTAAATTTTAGCATGATATTCACTTCATTTAAGACTTGGATTGGGTGATTTCTTGTCAAAAAACTAATGGATTATGATTAAGAGATTATGGATTGTTTTCATAGAGTGTTTTCATTAGATTCTCATTATTTGTAATAGATAAAGTCATGGATTTAAATAGGCAAGAGATTAAGATTTTCTAATGAACTAAAACTTAATTGGAATCCTCTGGAGAATCAGACTCTAGATAGGAAGGATGGAATTTTGAATTTAATGCAATTATCAAGAGATAAGACTCTTTAGGAAAGGATAAGGGTGGTGGAGATTAGGAACTGGGCATGTAAGATATCTTAGGGGATAGGTGGGTAAGTTTCCTCAAAATTTGAAATTAGCAAGTGGATAAGTGGGGATTAAAAGTAATTTAAAAATAAAAAATGGGTGTGAGAAGAGTCATTTAAGTATATGGGATTTTAATTATTGGGATAAAAGGATTAATATTTTGAGTGATGTGAATAAGGTTAGTAGATGAATAATAATGGAAAGGGGTGTTATAAAAAAGACTTAGAAGATTAATAAAGATGAATTAGACAAAATTAGACAAGATTAGTGCTCATTAAATGAAATTAACAATTTTAGTGTTGGCTGATAATAATATTAGTGACAATAAATGAAATAAGTAAATTTAAGTGCCTACAAAAGGTAATGGAGGTTGTTGGATGGGGAGATTGTGTGATTATATGTGGTAGGTAGATCATACTAGTAAAATATGGCTTCATCAAATATGGTTAGGTGAAATAAGGGTTGTTTAAAGATGGCCTAGTCGATAATGGGTTGGTTAAATATGGGACATTGACTTGAAAACATGTGTCAGATGAATGATTGAGAATAGGGAATTATTTTTATATGACTATTCTAGGTTCTTTTACCTTGACTTGGGTGTGGATTAGTTTTATCATGTATTGACATTGGATAATGGCATATCCATAATTGTTAGTTTCTAAATTTGTAGGCACATTATTATGGGGTAAGTTATGTTTTTTGGGGTGACAAAGATAGTATATAATTGTATTTTTGTGCCTCAAGGGCTTGATTCATGTTGTATTTTTTATTAGATTCATTTTTTTATAAAATACGGTGATGAATGATATATGTAATTATCATTAATTAATTTATCTATAAGAGAAATGGGGTTAGGAAAAATATTTTTTTTCTTGATTGAGCTAGAATATTGGATGGTTTGATTGTGAATTATTCAATTTACGATTGGCTTGGGTTTTTTGTAATGATAGGAAAAGGTGAGGTTTATATAGCTAAGGTGCCTATGTATGGGATTTGGGATTGGATTGTGGATTTAATATTTTTTAACTAATTAGGCAATGAAGGTATTAATGGAAATGGATTGATGAGGAATACTAAGCATGAAACCTATTGGTTAATTTATTGTAATTTGTTGAAGAGGTTTTTATTTTGAAATTGGGGTTCTATAACTAGTTTATATTTTTAGATTTTCATATAGGAAATATTAGGATTAATATGATAAATATTAGATAGGAGATGGGATTGGTTTTGACTGATCATATATACTAGATATATATAAAAAAAAATCCATTGTCAAAATATTGATTTAATTGGGTTTAATACTTCACTTGGTATGTCATGGGTTAGGTTTGTGTTTTGTTTTGTATATTTGGTTCTTATTAGAGATGAACTTAGTATAAAATTTCATTTCACAAAATTTGATAGTGACAACACACATACAATTCCAAGATTATGCTAATCAAGTAGGAGTGTAATAGAATAGTGACCCACAAATAATAGTTATAAGGGTACATTGTGGGTGTTTTTGGGCATGTTGTGTCATTAACACCAATACATGATTACGATTAAAGATTCTTAATCTAAGATTAACAAATATTATCTACGAAAGTATTATTTATATATTACAATATGGTGAGGCCCAATACCATGATACAATGGTGTTATATATGGCCTAGATATTGGTGGATTAAAAAACATCACATCATGGTACAGGTAAAATAGGTAACTTATTAGCTAACAAACATAGCAACTCATTGGAATTTATAGCCCAATAGTATATGGGATTTTATTTAACACTTGGTAATGAAATAAAAGGTATCTAAAACCCTTATAAAAATAAAAATAAAATTTTAACCTCAATCTAATTTGTAATATCACTTTATAACATGAAGAAGAATATATGCGATTATTGACTTATGATAAATAAACAACTTAGTTTTTTTCTAATTATCAATATCACCTTTTAGCATAAGACAAGAATATACACAACTTTATCTATTGAAAAAATACACAAACATGAATAAATTTAAGTACAAAAATTGATTTCCAATGATTTAGAGTTTTAAGTGAAAAACTCTGATAAGTGGTGTTGTAAGAAACATAGATTTGTAGTTTTGGTGTAGTCTTTGTTAAATTATTTCCCTTAATACAATAAAATTAGTGGAAAAAAAATTAATTTCTTTATAAATACCCTATAATAAATAATATTTAATTATGATATATCCTTTAAGTATTTTATAAATCTCAAAAATATATTTGCATAAAATTGGAAAATAAATAAAACTCAAACATCAATTTTATAAATAAGACATCTCCATCCTCTTATGCTAAATATAATAAAATTAGTAAACCATAATTTCAAGGAAGTCAAAAAACTAATATTAAAACATAAATATAGAAATTAATAAAATGAAAAAAAATTCAGAAAATACTTATAATATTAAGACATCTTGATCTTGTTACACTAAATTTTCTATAAATAGTTAACTTTATATTTGGGGATAATCCATGCATTATTTTTACAATTATTGAGATATATATCTTTTATTTTTAAATCTAAAATATTTTTTTGTATAAAATTAGGAAAATAACCAAAAATAGTAAATTAGTTTGAAAAATAAGATATATGCATCCCATTATGATAAATTTAGTAAAACCAATAAACTCAGATTCTAGGAATTCCTTCAAATACTTTTTTTGGGTAAAAAATAGGTTTTGTATTAATATATATGGATAAAATAATTTATAATATTTTTAAAAATAAATCTTGTATGAATTAGATCTATGCAAGAATTAAAATAAATAAAATACAAACAAAATGCAAGTAAAAAATTTGTAGATAAAGGAGAATGTCTAACCTATCATGCTAAAATGTAATTGCTAAAAATTAAATCTTAACTAGAAATCAAGTAAATATTATTATTTCAACTTCAAATCTCATATAAACCTATGATAAATTGATAAAATATAAATAACAAAACATTAACTTCAATGACCAAATGAATAATTATCCTTTATAGATGTGGATTTGTGTAATTTAAAAATTTGTATTCCTACTTCAAATCTCACATAAACCTTATGTTATGTATCATAAGGATAAGTTAGACAAAGGGATGTATTGTCAAGCCTCACAAGTCATTGAGTTGGTTAATATTGATCTTATGGGTCTCTTTCCCACCTTTCATTCATAAAAACATGCCATGTCCTTACCTTTATCAATGCCTATTTGAGGTACACTTGGGTCTCACTCATTCATTATAAGAGGGAAGTATTTAATAGGTTTTAAGACTTCAAGCATCATGATAAAAAAATGAATCTTTAAAACATGTCAAAATCATTTGTAGAGATAATTGTCAATAATATGTTAATCATTACCCTTAAAAACTATGCAAACCTAAAGGGATGAACATTTAACATTATATTATATACAAACCATAATAAAATGTGTTTGTTGAATGAAGGAATAGGAGACTAAAGGAGATGGAAACATACATGATCAATGCTTGTTCTCTTTGTAAAAAATTGAGTTGAAGCTATTAATTAAACCACTCAAATTTATAATTGTGTTCCTCACAAGTCCTTAAAAGACATGACACATTTAAAAGTTTTATGTAGTCATAAAATTGTTGTGCAACATTTTTGAGTGTTTCAGTCCCTTATTTTTTCAATGCATTCCTTTAGATAAATGTAAGGTTTTGTAACCACATAGTGAAACCTACCTCTTTGTTCAATATCCTGATGGTGTCAAGGTATATCAACTATTTGATTTATAAATGAAAGATACATTGATTCATAGGGTTATTCAGTTCAAGGAATCATTTCCTGCATTAGCCTCTCATATTTCACCGTTTTCATCCAAAGTAAACACAAATGATAGTGTCTCAAAGAATTCATAATCACCTCCAGCTCCACAAGGTCCATATCTAATATCTATAAACATCACTTATTCAATCTCATTTTCATCATCATCTTAATGGTTTAGATATCTTCTATAGTCGTAAAGCCATTTTTTGGGGATCCTTCAAATACACAAAGGAATCAGTCACAAAATTACCAGATTCCATCCATACATTTCCCCACTTATGACTATTTGAATAATTTTATCTTATTAAATGTGTTTCAACAATTGAGAAAAGTATAGTTACTTTATACGGAACTACATTTAGGATTCAATCTCCTACCTATGGGAATAGAAATGGTTAATTGTATGTGTATCTACCAAACTAAATATGTAGCAAATGGATATTTTGATAAGTTCAAAGCATATATTGCTTCTAAATGGTTCTCATAGGTACTTGGTGTTAACTACATTAATATGTTGGTTCTTGTTCCTAAAATATCTTCCATTCACTTTAATCTTACAAATTTTGTTGCTCATGGTTGGGTTGTACATAAAATGGATGTGAAGAGTGAATTTGTTCACATTAATATTTAAGAAGATATTTATATGGAGTAATCATAAGGGTTCATGGATGACTCTTCTTTGGGATACAAATTATTGAAATATTTATTTGGCCTCAAATCGGACCCTCAATCTCAATATGTAAAGATGGACTCATTTATTCTATTAGTCAAATTATTATGTTGAAACTTAGATCCAAATGGCTATATTCTATGATAGGATGAATCACATTTACATCTGATACTCTACATTGATGACTTAATTTATATTAGGAGATGTTCATATATATTTGGTAGAGTCAAATATACTTCTCATGATCCTTTTTATATGATGAACTTGGGCCTTTTTCACCACCGTATTATAATTGAGATCACTTAGTAGTCTTTTAGGATTTCTCTAGATCAATCTAAGTATGCTCTTGATCTCTAGATAGATTCCACATGGATGATATTAATCTTAAATCAAATACATTTATATTTTTATTTAAACTTCAGAATAAGTGTTCCCATTTACTATTTTATGCCTCTGTTTTCAACAACTTGTTGGGAGCCTCATCTAAATGACACTCACTCAGCCAAAAAATTACATTTTAATTGTCATAGTCTAGTGATTTATGTAAGGAAAATCTGAAATCCATTGAAAATAATTGTAATTCATCTTTCATTACATCCATAACATTCCTTGATATGGGATACACTATGTAATAGGGGCTAATATAGAGTTGGTTGAATATATAGATTTTGATTGTATTAGCAATTTTAATTATTGTAATTCCACATACAGTTATATATTTCACCATGGTTTAGGACCCATTAGATGGAAAATGAAGAATCAACATGTTATTTATGTATATTTAGTTGAGTTTGAGTATTAGGTTCTTTTTAATGCCATTATTGAGGCTATTTAACTTAATAATATTCTAACTAAGTTTAGAATGATCATTCCTCAACCATATATCATACATTTTTGAAATTATAGTACCATTATTGTTTAGTTTGGTCCTTTATGCCATATTTAATTATTTATGTCAATAATTGTCTTTTCTACATGATGCATTAATGATAAAGAGGTTAGTTGCGTGTTTAGAGAGCATATGCTAGTGATTCAGATTAGTAAGGACAAGGAGGATGTTTTGAGGCATCTATAGCTATCTTAGTGAGGTTTTGATGTCTTATTTTTCATTTGGAGAGAGAAGAATTCACCATTATAGCTTACAGAAACCAAACTGTCACTTAATATCATGAAGGTATGTGTAATTCAATCTATTTGTGTATTTATTAATTGTACTTAAGAGGTCAAACCTAGTAAAAGTAGTACTTGGAGATGTTGTCTATACTTCTAGGAAGGTTCCCTCAATTTTTCATGTTTTGAATATTTTTATATCTCAATTTATAAGCCTTAAAAGTATTTATATTATATTTTGATGTGTTAGAGATCTTCAAGTTTAAGCAGCAAGAAATAGTTGTTAATTTTTAAAAATGTAGCCATTGGAATTCAAATTCAAAATGTGTGTGAAATAGACTAGAGAGCAAATAATGGATTATATAAGTCATTATTTTTATCAAATAAACATGGTGTAAAAATAAAATTTGTATTATACTTCATGAATATCTTCCTCTAGGTGGTAGTTTGTCTTAATAGTCCATACAAGTGCTTTTATTGCATGTCAAAGTTTGCTTTCGGTTGACTATATTTTTCAGTGAACCTAGGAAGAATAAATTGAGTTTAGATCCTTTATAAAGATATTATATGGTTGTTATAATTGTTTAAATGTTTTTATAACTTATTTTTGTCCTATTCCATTTATTGAAGAAGATACGAAAGCATGTTTTTGTGCAAGAAAGTCACTATGAAAGTTGACTAGGTCTTAAGGTCATTATTTTTGAGTGAGAAGAGTATATTGTTAAGTATATTGGTATATTTTGACACTCAAGGTGGATATTAAAAGTGTTTTTATATATTATTAAGGTAATTGTGCTAATATATATGAATTTAATAAGATCATATTGATCCTAGGTATGAATATCAGGCTCAAGATATAAAGAATAGAGGAATGAGGGTTTTCAGTATTTTTTTTACTGTAAACCTTAACGAATGTTTTCATGAAGTAAGTGTCACCAATATTATCTATAGATTTAAATTATTTTTATAGGGATTTAATGATAAGTTTTTTTTATAAGGTATCATGATTTTAATATTTGTTTGATCTATAATTGATGTTCAAAAAGCAAAGATCAAAGTAGAGGTTTATGAGAGTTGTTGATTGGTTTATAAGACCAATGCCATTCTTGGTAGAGGTGTTGTCCATGATATTAAAGGAATAGAGTTTATCTAAATATTAAGTTTAAATATTTTGAGTTCCATGACTGATTTTAGTGATCTAATAATGAAAAATGTTTTGAGTTTTCATAAACAAGGTATTGACTGTGTATATTGAGTTGATTCATTTAGTCAATATGAAGAGTATTTTAAAGAGTTCAATGGTATAGGAATTTTAATATGTATTTATGGTTGTGTTTCATGGGTATACCTATTTTGGTAATATGTATTGAGTATATTTAATAAAACTAAGCATATCAAAAGTTTGACAGAGACTAGCTTGTTTTCATAGACATATTTGACCATGTGTTTCCATGAAGATGCTTTGAAGTGATCTAAGCCATGATGCCTTGATAATCTTGAATGGAAGTAGGTTGATGTTATATGGAGTATATGAGAGTGTTTAATACTTTTTTATATTATAAATTTCACCTAATGGATCACTTTTGAGCAAGAATACATAGATCCATTTCATTTAGGTCTCTATGTGACCTATTGGTGATATGAGGTCTAATAGATCTTTCATGAGGTGAGTGAATAAGTTGTGACTTATAAAGCATTGAAATGGTATTTAAGGGTATTGGATCATTATTTTGAAAGGTTTTAATTTTATTATTAAGGTCTATATTGTTTGAAGTAATCAAAATATAATGTATTGTTGAAGGATGGATAAATGCTTTAAGTCTTTACTAGGCCTAAGATGAGAAGGTGGTCTAAGTGAGTCTGGATGACCTAATTATGATTCTATGTTGATTAATTATTTTTTTTAATGTGTCCTAATACATTTTTTGGGTTTCAAATTGATGTAATTGTGTTTTGGATGATAGATAGAATGAGTGAGCTAATGACAAGTATAAGAAGGCCAAATAGGCCTATTTGGGTGTGTGATATAATTGGAAATTTATGAAAAGGAAATCGAATATTAATGAGTGGTGAGAGGTAATGAAGGAATAATAATAATGTATTGAATATGAAATGAATGTATAAATTACTTTTTTAGATGATGATCAAATAAATTGTATAATGTAAAATGTGTGTTTCAAGAATTGTTACTATTGAAGGGCTTTTCATAGTAGATTAATGATCTTGAGTGATTGAATATGTTGTATGGGAATTGTGTGTAATATTAATATATTGGAGATATTTTTAAATTTATTTTATTTTTTTTAGAAGTTATTCATAAATTTTCCTATCTAAGTGATTTAATACTGTGTAATAAGGACTAGTGTTTGGTCTAAAAATTGAAATCTTGATCTCTACAAACACACACACACACACACACACACACACACACACACACACACACACACACACACACACACACACACACACACACACACACACACACACACACACACACACACACACACACACACACACACACACACACAAACACACACACACATTAAATTTTTTACAGGTATGTAATAAGATAATTTTTATGTATTTATGCTCATTATAATTTTCTATGTTAGTTTGGAAAGTCAAAGGCATGTTGACTGGTCCTCAAGGTAGAATGGCAATTATGAGTGGTCATGTTGAAAAATTGAGTTTGAGGCTTTAAGCTCCATATTGAAGTGTATAATGAACTTGTTAATGAAACTAAGGTCATTAAGTTTCCATACATATGTTTTTTTCTTATAATGTGTTTATATAGGTTGTTTAAGCTTCATTCATGCAGACAAAGTTTTTGAGGTGAATACGGCTAATAGGGTAGTCAGGCCTAAAGGAGATTTCATGATATGATAGGAGGAAGTAGAATATAGGTGGAATGAAGATACATATAGGTTTTTTATGATTAATTTAGAAAAAATTATGGTTATGTAAACTTTGTTTGTGTTATTGGTATAAACATTTTTTAGATTTCCTTCATGCATATTCAAAATTAGTTTTATGGGATAATATGAATGATGATCCATGTGTGCGTAAGCATGATTATATTGAGAATTAGTGAGAATATATATTTTGGAGATGTGAATTCATGAAAATTAGAGTGTTACTCATATGTATGATAGTGTGTTCATCATAAAGGCATATAATAAAGATGAAGCTCAGAATTATCAAGAGATAACACAGGCCTCTTGAGTATGTGTGATATGTTTCAAAGGTTAAGGAAGCATGTTTTGTTTGTTATGGTTTGAAAGCCTAAATAATAAAAATTATTGATAAATATTTATGGACAAAGGGGGAACTTGTTAGCTCTATAAGTGGTCAGGTCCAAGGATCAATGGACTATGTGTGGATGACCTTCTGAGAGTGTGTATGACCCTTTGTCATTATTGTCAAAGGGGGAGAAACATCGAAATGGATGAGAATATTAAATTAAAAGAGAAGACATTCTGAGAGTTTTTTTCTGTCAATGATAAAGGGGGATGTTATTGAGCATGGTAACTAATTACATAGGTTATCATTGATCTCAATAGTTATTTTGGCTATATGATGTATTAATGACAAAGATGTTAGTTGTTGGTTTGGAGAGCATATGCCAGTGATTCAGATTAGTGAGGACAAGGAAGATGTTTTGAGGCATCTATAGGTGTCTTTATCAGATTATGATGTCTCATTTACCCTTTGGATAGATAATATTGTACCACTATATCTTAAAAAATCCATACCATCACTACCCATCATGAAGGTATGGGTAGGTTAGTCTATTTGTTCATTTATTAAATATACATGTGAAGTTAAACCTAGTCAGATGAATACTTAGAGATGTTGTCTATAGTACTAGGAAGGTTCCTTAAATGTTTAGTATCTTGAAGAGTTTTCTATCTCAAGCTATAAAACTTTAAAGTATCTCTAGTTGATTGTGAAGTGCCAAAGACTATCAAGTTTAAGCTATAGGAAATAGCTATTATTTTAAAAAATATAGACATTGGAGTTCAAATTCAAACTTTGTGTGTAATAGACCTAAGAGAAAGTAATGGATTGTATAAGTCATGATTTTGAACAAATGAATATTATGTAAAAAGCAAAGTTGTAGAAAACTTCACGAAGATATTCCTCTAGGTGGTAGTTTTTTTTAGTAGTCTATACAAGTGAATTTATTTCATTTCAAAGTTTGATTTTGTTACTATGTTTTTATCTTTGAGTTCAAGAAGAATACAATGGGTTTAAATCATGTCTAAATACATTAGAATGTTATTCTGAGTGTTGAATGGTGTTCATAACTTCTTATAGTCCTATTCTATGTATTGAATGAGATCTAAAAGCATGTGTTTATGCATGAATGTCACTATTGTTAAACATTATCATTGATTAAAGGAGAGATTACTAAGAAACATCATTGGGTGATTGAGCTTTGATATTTAATTTTGTCACTGATGTTGAAGGATCAAATGAATATTCATGTTTCTTTCATTGATATTAATCTAATATCATTAATGTTAATACAACAAGTGTAAAGCATATTTTAATGCTTTGTCTAGACCCTATTAGGATTTATTTATAGGTATCATGATGAAATGAGTGAGATTCAAATAAGAAACTATGTGCTCTAAATATCTTTGTAAGCAGCTCTAAAGATGCTTTGAATGAGCTACAAAGATGATAATTCACTAAAGAGAATGATTCAAAGAATACATGACAATATTTTAGCATGAGAGAGTATTTTTGAATTTTTATATGAGGTGTTGAGGACCTTTTAAATGATTCAAAAGTCAACTCTAAAGATCTATGTATGCATCTCTGAAGATGCTATGAAGATCCCAGTTGAGCTCTAACGATCTATAAGTAAATCTAAAGAATTTTTATTGAAATTTTTGAAGAATAATGAGTGTATGAGGCTTATTTAACACACATAGGAAGCATTAGAACATAAGTGAGTTCTAAGGTTTTGTCTACAAGGTGGCTAGAATGTTAGATTCAAGACCTAACAAGACTTGCAAGTCAAGGCTTAGAAAGAAAGAATAGAGATGGTTGTGAGATGAGATAACATAATAATTTTACATGACAAGGGTGTAAAATTGAAAATTGACAATTTTAAGTATGTGCATGAGGTTTTAGGCCTTTGTTTGT
Organism: Torreya grandis; assembly: GCA_037957365.1. NCBI lineage: Eukaryota > Viridiplantae > Streptophyta > Pinopsida > Cupressales > Taxaceae > Torreya > Torreya grandis. The sequence continues at coordinate 90,308 of JARHVA010008069.1, forward strand.
AAGAAAAGGCTTGAAAAGTATTTCAAGGTTTCTCAACTACACATAATGAATAATTGTCTACTTGAAAAGGTTTTATCAATGTTCATTGGTATGCACAACATATATATGAAATCCTAAGGTTTTCATGGTATATGATGAAGGGTTATAGCTTAAACGTCCAAGCATCGGTTTCTATAAAGAGGAGCTAAGTTTTATGAATGATAACTAAGATTGAAAGATGGTCTAAATGATCCTAAAACTAAAACAATGACATGATGTTGAAGATATTATTGTAAATATATTATAATGGTTTGATATGGTCAAAAAAATTACTAGAGGTTGAATTAGACTTTCCCAGGCATCTCTAGGTGTAATTGGTTTCTCAGGTGAGTGAGAGGAATCTATAAAAAAGTGCTTGTCTTTTAGATATTTAATGTAGAAGATAGAGTTGACCAAGTCAAAGTTGTTAAGTGGATGAAAATAAAAGTGTGATACTTTTAGTTAATATTCATAACTATTTCTAGATATGTTCTAGATATTAGGTGTGCAAATTTGATGATCCAAGTTGGCTAGTCACTAACAGACCTAGTGGTGCAAGTAGTAAGGAAATCAAGTAGAAGTGAAAAGATGTTTCGTAATGTATTTTCATGTAATAATGATGAATTTAAATCCATGATGATTTTTTTTGGGTATTTATTGATCTATCCATGCTTTTAAAAATCATATAAGATAATGTAAGAGGTTAAAACATTGAATCTAAAATGGCTTATCTAGCTGAGCAGAGTCTGTGAGAGAGAAGATAAAAAAATGGTCTTTAGTAGTAATAGTTTTAATTAGATCTCATGATCTGATTGATTGAGGTTTCCATGAGTATGTTATAAGATCCTATTCATGCATTGAAATCCCATGAAGATATCCAATCATGTATCAAATTTTCATGTTTTCTTAATTGTGTTTTGGTGTTAGTTCATAGTTTTGAGTAAACATCTTATAGAGAGTATTTGAGCCTATTTAACCTGAGTTTAAGCATTAGATCAAGTTACTTATTACCCTAAGGTCATGATATTTTTGAATATATAATTTATTTTCATGAATGTTTGTCAAAATTGAGTAAATGTCTCAGTTGTTCAAGATAGAGTTTTTATGTTTATGCAAGCATTTTATAAGTGTTATAGAGCTAAAGTGAAGTTGGATAAGTTATTTTGGAGTAGATTATGATGTGTTATTTCCATGTGATGTGTTTGGATATGCTTTAATAAATATCAAAGGGTAATGTGTTATTAAGAAGGCCTATTAGGTCTCCATAAGAATAAAAGAGGAGTAAGGTCTAATTGATGCATAGCCAACCTATTATATTTATTGATTCATGATTAAGGCATATTATTTTAATATGAAAATACCTATTCATGTCCAACATAAGTGATTTAATTATGTATCTAACCTAGAAGGATATGATCACATGCCTCTATAAAATCAAGGTAGTTAGGCCTATTTTGGTAGTGCTTAGAGAGCAAGAGTAGATGAGGATAAGTGAATGATATATATTATTGGTGAGTATAAGGAGGTAATGTATTACATAAGAATAAATTATTAATATGTAATAGAGTTTATGAATATGAGTATCATGGTTAGAAGACCTAATCAAGCCATGAAAAGGGTTAGTTGAGTGAAGAAGGTTGAATGTTTTTTTGAGATGAATAAAAGAGAGTGAAGATATGAAGGAGTATATCATCATATAATATATAAGAAAAAAGGGTTTATAAATATGATCAAGCAATCAGGTCGTTTAGTTGGTGCTAAGTCATCTAGGGGGTTGGTGCCTCTTTTTAAGTGGGCGTTTTCTAAAATCTAGTTGAGTTGGCACTGAGATAGTTGGGGTTGGTGTTCCATGTGAATTTGGTGCTTCACTAATGTTCATTTTTTGTCTTATATGAATGTATTACATTTATTTCATCAGTGGGTTTTCTTCCCTTATTATGGTTCCCATGTATATGTTTTGTTTGTATGTTTCATGCTCTTATGTTTTGATGCTTATGCTTGTTATGATGTACATGCTTGTTAGAATGATTCATATATGGTTAAGTGGAATTGAATGAATTTTTTTGAAGATTGATTCACCCCCCCCCCCCCCCCCCAATCTCAATCATCTTGTTTCTAACAACTATGAAATTTTGTTGGGTCTTATGGTCTTTATTTTTGAGGGACAAAAATATCTTTATAAGTAGTTTGGTACCTTTAGACAGTCAAGGTGATTTTTCAAAGTGGTTTTATATGATATTAAATTATAATTTCTAATATAGATGCATTTTATATGATCATAATGATCTTAGATATGGATATCAAGCTCAAGATATAGAAAACAAAGAAATGAGGGTTTTTAGTCTATTTGTGACTATAAGCACTAAGGAATGTTTTCATGAAATAAGTGTTTCATATATGATCTATATAGTTAAATGAGTTTTAGAGGTTTTGAGTTAGAAGTTTTATTTATAAGGTATCATGATTTTAATATGTGTTTAATCTGTACTTGATGCTCAAAAAGTAAAGATCAGAATAGAGGCTCATGAGAGTTTTTTATTGGTCTATAAGACCAATGTCATTCTTGGTAGATGTGGTCCATGATATTAAAGGACTAAAGTTTATATAAAGATTAAGTTTAAATATTTTAAGCACGATGAATAATTTTAGTGGTCTAAGAATGATAAATGTTTTGAGTTGTCATAAACAGGGTCTTGACTATGTATATTGAGTTCATTAATTGAGTCAATATGAAGAGTATATTAAAGAGTTCAATGGTCTAGGAGTTTGAATATCAACTTAGGGTCAAGTTTCATGGGTTTAATTGATTTTGTAACATATATTAAGTATATTGAGGGATGAAAAGTATATCAAAAGTCTGATAGAAACTAGCTTGTTTTCATAGACCTATTTGACCATGTGTTTCCATGAAGATGCTATGAAGTTATCTCAGCCATGATGACTTGAGAAGCTTGAAGGAAAGTATGTTGATGTTATAAAGAGTATATGGGAGTTATTAATGCTATATTTAAATTATTTATTTGACTTACGGGGTCATTTTTGTGTGAGAAGTAGATCCATTTCATTTAGGTCTCCACGAGATGTATTGGTTATATGAGGTCTAATAGAGATTTCATGAGGTAAGAAAATGAGTTGTGACTTACAAATCTTTTAAAAGGTATTTAGAGGTAATTTTATCATGGTTTTGAAATTTTATAATTTTTTATTGAGGTATATGTTGTTGCAAGGATAGAAATGTAATGTATTATTAAAGGAGGGCAAAATGCTTTATGTCTCTTATAGGTCTAAGAAGAGAAGGTGGTCTATGTGAATTTGGCCAACAAAATTGTGATCCTATGTTGATTAATTATTGTGTGTAATGTGTACTAAGACATGTTTTGGGTCTTCCCCTGATGGTTTAGTGTTTCGGAGGATAGAGAGAGTGAGTGAACTAGTGACAAGTATCAAAAGGCCAAATAGGCCTATTTGGGTGTGTGAGACAATTAGAGATTTATGAGTAGTGAGAGGTAATAAATACCATAATAATAGTGTATTTCCTATGCCATGAAGCTTTAACAATGTTTTTTGTAGGTGATGAGCAAATAAATTATATTGATACAAGGCTACTGGGCCTATTTGTCTATATATGTCTATGAAATAGATTTGATTAAATATCAAGATAAAAGAGAATAATAGAGGGATAAAGATCAATATAAATCCATACCATGTATTCATGAGATGATGATGCATCTTTAGAATTTATCCAAGTAGGTTATGTGTCTAAGTTTATATCTAATAGGGTAGAGTGTGAAAGGAATATCTACAGAGCTTTAGAATGAAGATACAACCTAAGAGAGGGTAGTGAGTAGTGGCCTATGAGAGTTCATTTAAATTTTCATAGATGATCAATGATGTGTTATAGGTTTGTATGTGTTGATGAGGGTTGATATCATGTTGTTTTGATCTATATTTTTTAATATGAGGGCTATTTAAGTGAAGAGGAAGGGAATTTTTTCTTATGTGAGAGGCAAATTTGAGTGTGACAATAAAAGACAATCATCAATTATGAGAGAGAAACAAAGAAATGTGGATAGTTTCAAAGTGTTGATTGAGTGGGTACTTGATTACGAAGGGGGTTGTATCCTCCTAGTTTGTTGGTGCTTGATAAACTCTTAGTGGTCAGTGCTCAACTAAACGTGATTCACAGTATTATAGCACAATTTCTCCATGCTATGTTTTAGTGGGTTTTATCCCCCATGAGGGTTTCCCACATATCTCTTCTATTCATGTGCTGTGTTATTTTGTTTCAAGTTTTGTATGAGTATAATTTCATTGTGATATTACTAGATCAACTGATATATGTTTGAATGGTTAATAAATGATTATTGTAACTAAATGAAAAATAATTTACACTAATTCAAACTTCCCAGTGATTGTGTTTCTAATAATTATAATATAAATGAACCTATATCACCATAAATGAACCAAACACATTGATATCCACATGCATTACATCATGATACTATTTCAAGAGAATGTCATTTACTACGATTAAGCTACATTAGTTATTAACTCTATTAGGGGTTTGAGGCACTACTCTAGGGGGTAGCTTGACATTATCCATTCATCCTCTTATGGGTGGGGGAAGTATTTCTTTCCTATGATTTTTCTCCTTTTCTTTTTTTTTGAGGGGATATTTTTGTACATGGGTATCTCATCAGATTTTTCAAGACCCATTTTATATGCATCCTTAAATTATATTTCCCCCTAGGTTTAAATTAAAAGGAAAGGTGTTGGTATGAATATGGTTTTTAACATATCTAGATTCACTCTTGGGTTTGAACAAGGTTGATTTCCTAACCATTTCCACATTTAGGTTTCCTTCACGCTTGGTCAAATTAAATTTACTCATGGTTTTATACTATTGTATCACCTTATGTAATTGTGATGCCTTTCACAATCCTATAAATGATAGATGAGTGGTAGTATACATAAATACCTCCTTTTTAGTATATTTAGGAAATTATTTCTTGTATTTACATTTTTTTTGCACATGAATTATACATCATTGATAATAATACAATTTATTCTTATCAAGAATGATATTTATGAGTAAGAGTACATAATTTAGGCCTTAGAATCATGTATAGGATATAAGTAAAATGTAACACAAAAGAGATGAGATCCTCAAACCATGTAATGACTCAACATATTATATAGAAATATATGTCAAACCTTGTATTTTTGTAAGCCATATATCAAATTTGTATTTCATAAGTGTTATTCCTTGTAAATTTTAGATTGTAAATTATCATAATAGTTATAAATTCAATTAACATTTTTATGAACCATTTATAAAGGGATGATTGTAATTTTCAATTGAATTTTTTTTAGCAAATTTAATACTAATATAGTTATTAAATTGAACAATTACATGTCTATATTTTTCAAGTGATGTAACTCTTAAATTTTAGAAAAAATTAGTTAAAATACCATGATTTAGCTTACATCATACTAATTATATGGGACATTTTTGCTTTGGACCATACAACAAGCCATGTCCATCACCATCCTATTATGCCTTTCTACAACTCCATTTTGCTACAGAGTGTAAGGTGTAGTGTATGGTCTATGTATGCCTTCAGTGGCACAAAAATCCTTGAACTGTTTTGAAATGAACTCACCCCCATTATCCATTCTAAGAGATTTCACTAGCCATCCTAGTTTTTTTCAACCATCGCTTTCCAAGTAAGAAAGTTAGAAAAATAATCAGATTTCTACACAAGAAAGTATACCCACTTTTTCCTAGAGAAATCATCAACCAGGAACAGGAAATAACAAGCACCAAAAGGGGTAGGTGTTTGCATTGGACCATGAAAATTTGCATGTACTAGATCCAATACTCCCTTTACTCTCAAAGATTTACCAACATCAAATGAATGTCTAACTTGCTTCCCCAACTGACATCCAATACATACATGATGATTATGCCGAATATAAGGAATCCCCTTAACCATCTTAGTCTTACTCAATGTAGTCAAATACTGAAAACTCAAATGTCCATACCTTTCATGCCATAGTGAACTTGTGCTATCAACCACTACAAGTTCACTTTCCTTTACTTTGATTGGATATGTAAGCTTATACAAGCCTTTCTCACTAATCCCAACATCAATAATCTTGTTATCTTTAGTGCTGACTAAACATTATTGTTCTTGAAATTTTACAACAAAATTAGATTTTGAGGTGATCTCACTTATTGAAAGAAGATTTTTATTCATATCTGGTACATACCTAACATTATTGAATGTATAATTTACTATACCATCAAAACTTATATGAACATTACCAAATCATTTCACAAAATATGTTGTACCATCTCCCAAAGATATAGATTCATTACTACTGTTATCTTCAACAGAATCCACAAACCAATCCTTATGGCATGTATAATGGTGAGATGTCCCTGAATCAAAGTACCAAGCTTGATCCATTGTAGAATTAACACTGGAAGCCATGAAAGCAAAATATGGTGATTCCTCACCTTCACCTTCAGCTACATTCACATGATGAGCTTTCTTTCTAGGGTTAGCCATATCCTATTGTCTTTTCCTGCAATTTTTCTCAAGGTGACCAGGTTTCTTATAGTAAAAACATTTCCATTTAGATCTCTTATTACCACTTACTTGTGATTATTATGATGGATATCTATTTTTACCACACTGCTTACCATTTTCCTTGATAAAGAATGCACTCTCTTTGGAAGTGGATGTAGACAATACTTCCTGCTCCTGTCATCTCTCCTATTATAATAGAAATGTAGACAATGTTATAAAATCCAAAGTCTGCATCTCAGTAATCATGTGCAAGGACTCCACAAATGACTCAAATGATGGTGGAAGATTTTTCATAACAAGAGCAAACAAATCTTACTCATCAACAAGTTTTTGTACTGCGTCCAACTAGTCACTGATGTCCTTGATCTGCAATAAAAACTCAAAAATGGAGCCACCTTCCTATATCTTAGTGGAAAATAAAAAATTCTTCAAATACAACACTCTACCGGCTTTAGAAGAATGATATTTTGAAGATAAAGTTCTCCATAAATCTAATGCTATACTCACATTTCTAACCTCTGAGATTATATTATCGGCTACTGATAATTTTAACAACATGAGAGCCTCGTGATGACATTTATCATAGTCATTGGTATCAGTGGTAGGCCTTTGCTCTTTACTGAGCACTATTTGATCAATATTTATATATTCACATATTATCAAAACCTTGTGACTCCATAAACTAAAGTTCTTGCCAGTTAATTTTTGAGAATCTGGTAGTAATAGGTGTTGAATACTAGCCATTTTACCTAGTTTTTCATGAAAATGATAAAATTGAAAAAACTATAATGACCTTTTTTTTAAATCCTTCTACACACTAATTCTATATTGACACTGAACAAACCTATCTATTTTTAGCAAAAAACTCAATACCATTTGCAAGGTCACAAAAATTCTACCACTGAAACAATTAAAATAGGAAAACTACAATTTTGATTTAAAAAATTCTTTCTCCATTGACATCCAGATAAAAAACCAAAAAAAGGTGAAATTTTTAGCTTCTCGGATGCTTCCATGATTATTAGTTAGTGGTAGGTATCCAATAACCCTTGTTGGCTAAAGTTTTGATATATTTCAATTAAAAAATAAAAATAATTGAAATATTAAAAATTTAGTCTAAAAATTTTATAAAAAATTCAGCCAATCAAAAAATTGGCCTACCTCTGAAACTTCAGGCAAAGATTTTGAGCCCGTTTCTCAACCAAATTGCAAACCATTTTCAATAGTGCCTTAGTTTTGATTTAACTCATGATTTATGCTTTTGTTTCACTAAGAATGATGAAGAAATGAATTTTTTTTATTTTCCCAAGATCCATACGATGCCCTTGACTAGATAAATTCAACAGAGGATTTTGAGCCTCTAAAATAGCCTATTTTCACTTCCTTTTGGTCTTATTTAGCCTTTTGATGCCTCTTGACAAATTTTCAGACCTTCTAGTTGAGTTTTCTGAGTCTCGTGATGCTTTCTCTCTCCTCGGCTCTCAACTAGGCACCTGAAGCTCCTCCTTGTCAAGACACTAACCTCTCTCTGGATTCCACAGACCTCCACTCAGGTTCTACAAACCATGGGCTCTAAAACCATATTAGACTAAATAAAACACACAGATAAAATGAGATTAAGAATAGCAGAGAACATATTTGATGTCAATTCAACCAAGCATGAAGGCCTATTAAATAGGCAAACAAACGAAATAACCATGAAGCATGAGATGGGTATGATAAAACTAACCTATGTCAGCTTACATTAAATATAAAAGACTTAACAAACAACTAACCTCTTAACCAAAGTGGATAAGGCAACTAACCAACATAAATTACCTTAGTAAATAACCTAAGGTAAATACAATAATATGCTAACAGTAAATAGATGATAGAATGAAAAAAAATCCTAAGGAATCCATAGTATTCACTTATTAAAAATAAAAATTTCCAAGTGAAATCACTAATAATAGTCATTTAATACATAAAAATCAGTAGTATTATTGATAAAAATGTATGTAAACATGCATGGCTTCACCATACTTAGGTGGAGCATAAATTACAATGTCCAAAATAGCTAGTTCTTATAGACCTTGAGAGGGAGATAAAAAATTAAATAAGTCAAATAGAAATAAGGGAAATTTTCAAGATAATATAATTAGTTAATCATGAATGAGAAAAGGGTATGGAACTAACTATGCAAGGTCAAAAAATGCAAGTGTCAATTCAAGGCATAAACTTCATGAAAAGTGCCATAAAATTTCATGTTTTGGCTAAAAAAAATCTTGTATGATTATAAATAGGTAAAATTATTGGGATGAATGGTAGGTACATCATAAATACCTCTATATGCATTAGTTGTAGTCTTGGTCATCTAGAATCACCTAGAAGTGAGCCATCATCATCTACAATCTAAAAAGCTCTTTCTTCATTCACCCTGCACACATGGCCTCAAAAAATGCTTCATTATTTCATGAAAATATGTGTGATGAAGTTTATTAATCCTTTAAATACCATCCATATCCTTATAAGCATCAGTAATACCTTAAAAATACATCACCCTGATGTTTTCACACCTTTCACTAGCTTATCCAATATGCAAATTTTGACAGGCTAAGATGAAGCACCTGGATTGAAAATTTAGTAATTTTTTATTGAAACTAAATGACAATATGGAGTTATAAAAATTATAAAAACTCTGCCCAAACTTTATTTCACCTTCAAAATCCTCATGTAGCCTGCACAACACAAAAAATAGTTAAACATATTATGTTTCTACCATGTATATACAAGTCCATACAAATAAAAAGCATTGGGAGTAGATTGAGAAAGTAATTTATAGGTTTAATTCAATTTAATGAAAAAAATATTCTATTACATTATCTTTCCATCTTAATTTTCACAAACTGGTCACTTGGAAGGGTTTTGAAGGGTTTTAGGCTTGTTTGACCTCTCAAGCTTCATTCATAAAGATTTGACATCCAACCATCAAAAAAATTCCAAAATTTAATATTTTATTACCTTAATAATAATCCTTAAAATCCTCTTACCTCCATACAAACCTTCTAAAAAGATGTGAGAATTTGAACTTGACATATTGAGCTTCTCATTCACTTTTCTTATAGGTTAGAATGGGCTCTGAGATCAAAAATGTATTTTTATGGCTTCCCTTGAAATTTTTAGTTTTTAACATACCTTCAGTGACATAATTAATTTTTTTTAATATTTTATATATCATATTTAATTCTATAAGTGTAACTTCCCTCTTATTTGGGCTTAGGCTTACTGCTTCCTTAGTATGTTTGCTTACACTTTGAATCCTAACATGAATTTTTAATGATTCCTCAGCATACCAAAACATAAAATAACTATAATATGATCCAAAATTTATGTCACAATTAATTTTAAATCTCACTTATGGAAAAAAGTGAAAAATGATCTCACATTTCATCATTAGGCCTTATGTTGCCCTTTAGGCTTGACTACAGGTTTGACGGTTTAAGATTCCTTGTTTATCTTGAAACATTCCTATTTGATTTTCATGTTTTAATAGGTGCATTAAAACCTAGTTAACCTTATTTAAAGGTCCAAATATATCTTTACTCACCCCTTTGTTTCTTTTGTCGAAAACTACAAACCTATACACCTAGGGAAGTGCCCCTTATTTAAGACAAAACAGAGGCACTTCCCATATCTACAGGAACAAATTGGACATTATGTGGGATTAATTAAATCATAAGGAGTTTTTTTTTAAAACAATTTTCAACCCTTTATCAGGTTATTTAACCTTTCAGTTCTTGAAAAGTCTAAGACCAAATATGTGAAATAAACTGTGTAAAAAAGGTATGCCTTATGGATTGAGTGATGCACCTTTAGAGTCCTAACCCTAGTTGTTTTATAAAACATGAGGGAATAATAAGGTTTTTTTAACCATAATAAGGATGTTCATAATGATAAAAAACCCTCATAATTTATGCCTGCACCTTGAAATGTTTCCCCACTCAATCAGGCCTGACTGTGTTTTGTTATTTTCCTCCTTCAAATGTAATTTCTATAGGTATTCCTATATACTTTTAGGTATAAAAACAATATAAAACACCTTATTGATATTTCTAAAGTCACTTAAAAATCATATTAGTCATATCACATTAGGATTATACCCTTTTATTACCAAGAATATCATGCTCCTAACTCACTACCTATCTCACTCAAATAATGTTGGTTGTAAGTGTGTGTACGGGGTTTCAAGGGTCCATATAGGCTTATTTCACTTTAATCAGGGTTTATGAAATTAATCATGACAATTGATAATTTTATTTTACAATTTTAATTTATCATCCTAACCTTCCATTAGCCCTTGTAGTTTGAACTCACTAGATTGAGTGTTTCCCTAAATGACTGGGAAACCTTGATTTTAACTATTATAGGTATGTATGAGCTTCAAATTAACTTTTTAGTGATCCTTAGAGGTCTTAATTGAGTCCCTCTAGGTCACAATGTATGTATTCTAACTATTTTTCTTCTTAAAATACTTAAAATACCAATCTAACGTCAAATTTGGTCACTATTTTGACTAAGGTACCCTGTCCCTTAAGACCCTATTGTATGTGCACACAGGCTTAACTAATACTAATAATGATGTGAAAAGACATAGTTTAACCAATTATAGGTCACAGAAAATCTATAATAACCTTTGAATCACTAATATTTTCTTTGGAATCACAAGTTGGGTCTTCTTGTCATGATTAAGAGACATGCCTTAGACCTTGTTGTTGGTGTTTTTCCTTTTGTACAGACTGTAGGTGCTTCTTGAGGAACATGACATCAATTATCATCTTATATTGATATTATTTAGATCATGGATGCCATTTTAACTCTTTATTATTATTTTAACTTTTATTACATGGTCAATCTTTTTAATTCTTAGATGCAGATTCACCTTAGGATTAGGACTATAGATGTCACTGCTTGTTTACAGTCATAAAATGGGATGTTTGGATCTCCAAGAAACCATTCTCCCTTACTCCTAATTACATAATTATCTTCAAATTTATTTTATTATTATATGGAAATACATTTATGGAATTTATAAGTCTTAAAAATATTTACAACAGCTTAATAAGATATTCATAGAATGGCTAGAACCTCCATTTTGCATTTTCAGGGACTGTGGGCCTAAAAAACTCTGTCAAAATAATTTAAAGGTGATTAATATTTCAACATACCAACTTATCCCATAATTTTTTTTTATGAATTTATAAACACACCATGTATTAAAAGAAATCTTCAAATAGTTTCAATTTCCATTAGCACCTCAGGTTATTATGGTACCACCTATAGGTGGCCATTCGACATATAAAATTAGTAAAGGGGAAAAGTGGACAATATTCATGATTTAGACCTCTTGTGAGTTTTATAGGTGGTCATTTGACATATAAAATCAGTAAAGGGGAAAAGTGGACAATATTCATGATTTAGACCTCTTGTGAGTTTTATATCAAATTAAAGAACATAAAATTTATTATTTCACACCTATAATATCTTGAAACCACTATCAAGTCTTCCATTACAACATGACATCATCAATGAAAGATGTAGGTCCATGGTTATTTGTATGTAGGTAGTATCTAAAATATATGAGTAGTCATATTATGAACTTGACATTATGATAAAATTCATGATCTTACAAAGATATCAAGTGATAATTATGATATATAAGTCTTTATACAAGATTTATATTGTGTTTCAACATTGGAAAACCTCCATGAAAGAACATGTAGGTGGACATTGAGTTTTAGCAGGTAGACTGTGAATATGTGTGGTTGTGATTGCAACTTTGAGGAGAAATTTAATTTGGAGGATGAAAATGAAAGGTTATGGGATTTATAATACTTTTAAAACTTGTTAATGAACCTATACCAACCTTCTAAAACCATTACCAAAGCATGAATATTCTACAAGTAGTACAAACCAACCAACAACATAAAATGGGACCAGTCTAAAACATGAGGTGATTCACTTTAAAAAAAAATCCAAAAATTAAAAAAATAATGGGGAACAATATAAAATGGAGATAGTTTCATTTTCAATCAACCTCAGGAATTGGTTTATATGTATTTGACAAAAATTGAGTAAAACCCATAGGTTACATAGATTTGCAAGCAAAAACATGCATTTAACTTCATGAGGATCGTTAATTAAGCATAAGCCACAATTATTAAAAATTATTATATAGGAATTAAGGTCTCTAATTTTAATAAAAACATTCCAAAATCATTTTACTTGAAACCTTCTCAGTTATTCGTACTAAGCAAAAACCTAAAGGTCACTTTTGCATATCTAGAAAAGCAAAGATGGAGTAGAACAATTTTTGGCCAAAAATGGAACTTTAAGATCAAATAAAATGTTGGGATTAATGTGGGTAATATTAAATCATTTACATGATATTTTCCCATATGGCACACTTCCCAATGAGTTATACAAGTGCCATTTTCTTCTTTCTTAAGAAAAAATTATTTTCTCATTATGAACCTACCACCTTTTAGTTATGTTCAATTAATTAAGACATAAGATGACACATGTGACATGAAATCACCCTTTTGAGCCTTCTAAATTCCCAATAAATTTTCAAAACTCATTAAATACACCTTTTGGACCTCAAAATGACATAAAATGACTAAAGAAACTAAAATTACTAAGGACTAAGACTAGTATAACATCAAATAACATAAATTGACCTATAAAATACCTTATGACATCTATATTATACCCCTAAAACACCTAAAAATTAATATTTTACTTATAGGTGTGCCAATTTGACTTAAAAGTCAAATTTGGTCAACAAATTGGTGACTCATAGGGGTAGTATACTTGCTATACTAACTAGACTAGGAGACTTATCAATCCATTGGGATTATGGATTCATATGAAGTATAAGACAAAAAAATAAACCTTTGACCATTGATCATCAAGACAAGACAACTAATTACCTAAACCACACAAAGCAAGAACATTCTTCCTCATCAACCTAATCATAAATTTCAACACAAGACACCACCTATTATTCATAATCTAAGATATCTTAATGTATTTAAAGTTTAATTTAAACCTCTAAAATAGGAATTTGGTTCTCAAGGGCTACAAGATATTGTATTTCCTTGTTTGTGATTCCCAGACTAAGCAGTTTGAAGTCATGTGACTTAGTTTAGTGAGGCTGCCAAAGAACTATGATTTTTTCAAGCAAGAGCTCTAATTTTTTTGTCAACCAGCTACCTTAATTTAAGTTCCCATAACATATTTAAATCAAGTAAAATGGTGATGGGATGAGGTAAATATGAACTACTTGGTGGAGGTGGCACATAGAACTCAAAATCATATTGGGAATGGAATATAAGGGATTCTTTTGGACGCTATTGAGAAAGGGGATGAATAATTTGGTCTAAAACCACTTGATTTTCTTCCTTCCACTTGATAAAAACATCATTAACATCTTATTTATCTTGAGGAATCTATTGAGAAAGGGTGGATTGGGTGTGTTTAGGAATATGATCTTCTTTTGGTTCTAAACCTTCCATCACACCTTGACTGAACAATCTCATCTTTGACTCTAACTCTTTAATTTGATTGGTTAGGTTCTATTGTAAAATTATATCTTTAAGTTAATATGAATCATAACGAGCATAAGGAATGCATGAGGTCTAACATGGAACACAAGAAGCTTCATGAGGAATGGTGGGGAGGACTTGCAATGGATCAACTCCATTCTCCACTTCACACTCCATGACAATGCTTTTATAATATTTATTTCCCCATGTCTCCACTATCTTACCTTACATTAGGATGTTGGGGTTATAGTTATATTATTTAGGAAGGATTAGAGGTGTTTATATAGGATTAAGCTCTTTCTAGAATTCACACTCTTTATCAATAAATTTTTCCTCTTTCTTTCCCCATGACTCCAATTTATTATTCCAGCTTAGAATGTTAGGATTAGGAGTTTATTTTTGACGTGGTGGGGATGAAATGTGAGATTAAAATAAAGGATTTAAATGTAATTTATTTACTACCAACACCAACTACTGTATATGCATATTATCCAACTCAATTTTCCTAACAAGATTAACATCAAAATCAGGGTTTTTGCTTTCAAAACTCTCTTCCAACTGATTAGGACAAGGATTGATTTGATATCCTTGGTTGGAATCATGAGTAGGGATAAAATATGGCTGATAGGGAACTTAGCAAAGTGGATATGAATTTTGATAGGTTTGGTGAGGTTTCCTTTCATGAACTCCTAGACTATCCTCTTCTAAGGAAGAAACTAAGCCACTCACATCAAACATATCTCTTGTGAGCCTTTCCCAATTGAATCTCTAAATAGGTACCGACTCCCTTTTGACAAAATATAATGCATATCTCACCTCATTAATAATATTGATAGGAATATTTTCACCACATACACTTATATTAACAAGCTCAAACATGTACTTCTCATATCCGAAGAGTATCTTCTTGAAGGTGGAAATGGATTGAGTTGAGAATTCTTTAGATTGATTAGGGGGAGAAAGGAATTAAGGAGGTTAACTATAGTAATTTTAATAATTATTATAATGCTGATAATGGCCATGTAGGAGTTGATATGGACCATAAAAATACTGGTAAGGATCACAGCAAGGATGATTAAGAACTTTCTCTTGTTGATAGGGAATGGCACAAGCTTTAAATGTCTCACCAACTTGTGTAAGATAAATGTCAACACCAAAATTATCCATGAAACTAAATTTAAATCAAAAACACAACAAAAAATGTTACCAACAATCTTCAAAAGGAAACTTGGGATTCTTGACTAGGTGATGTATCTTTGGAGTCGCCATTGATGCTTTGATAGATGCCTCCAAAGGCTGGTTATTGAGAGAGAACACCAAGAATATATATACTTATTAGATTTAGAGTCCCAATGGGCATTCCAAAATATAGTTTCACTTAGATTTGTAACCTCTAAGGAGATTCGTAATGTCTCCTCATCTAAGTGGAATAATGGAAACACTTCTAGGCTTGTGGCTATCCTAACGATGAGAAGAAATATAGATAGGGATAACTCCCTTGATGTACCACTTTGGATGAAAACTAAAAATAAATTTTGGTAGTGAAATGGGATAAATATAAATGAAATTAAACTATTAACTAAGGGAGGTGATACACCAAAATAGATGATGACTACCAACTACTAGCATGTTACACTTGAAACCAATGGACAAACTGAATATACACTTCTCCAATCTACATCTTCTAACATCAATGTTACATTATGAGGTTATAGATGAATCCCTGACATAGGAGGAATAAAAAATATGCCTTTAATAACACTAATTTAAATTCTAACTCTCTCAATCCTTGACATTTCCTAGAGCACTTCACATGCCTTGCAAGAAGAAGCTTTTCAATTGCAAATAGATGATAAAATGAAACAACATGCTAAGGAATCCATAGTATTAACTTACATAAAATAAAAATTACATTTTAAAACATTAATAAAATTCATGAAATAGGTAAAAATCATTAGTATTTTTTATCAAAATGTATGAAAAATGATTAGGGTTTTGCGATACTCAAGTGGAACATAGATTGAAATGTCCAAAATGGCTAGTTCTTAAAGAACATGAGAGAGAGAGAGAGAGAGAGAGAGAGAGAGAGAGAGAGAGAGAGAGAGAGAGAGAGAGAGAGAGAGAGAGAGAGAGAGAGAGAGAGAGAGAGAGAGAGAGAGAGAGAGAGAGAGAGAAGTAAAAAGGTAAAAAAATACACTTTTAAATATAATATAATAATTTAATCATGTAATATTAATAATCTCATGTGTCAATCCAAGGCATAAACTTCATGAAAAGTGGCATAAAACTCCTTATTGTAGCTTTTAAAAAACTACCTATATGATTATACCTATTTAAACATCATATAAGTAATTATGAATATATCCAATTATTGGGATTAATGTTAGGGACATCAAACATGCCTCTACATGCTTTGGTTTTAGGTCTAGTCACTTGGAATCACCTAGAAGTGAGCCATCATCATATGTAGTCCAAAAAAATTATTTTTCATGCATTCTACATACTTGGCCTCAAAGAATGAATTAGTTACTCATGAAAATATATGGGAAGAAGTGGATGAAATATTTAAAGAATATCAATATACTTAGAACCATGAGGTGTACCTTAAAAAGACATCTTTTTGAAGTTTTCACACCTTTTACTAGCTTGTCCAATATGCCAATTTTGATTGGGTAAGATAAGGCACTTGGTTTGGACACTTAGGAGTTTTTTTATTGAAATTAAAATACCATAGGGCGTTATAAAAATTCTAAAATCTTCCACAAGACTTTATTTCACCTTTAAACTCATCCCGTAGCCTGCACAACACAAAAAATGGTAAAAACCTCCTTGTTTTTGCCATATCTATACAAGTCCATACAACTAAAAATGATTGGGTGTAGATTTAAGGGGTGATTTAAAAATTTAAATCACTTTAATGACCAAACTATGCCACTAGATTGTCTTTCCAAATCCATTTTCACAAACTTGTCACTTGCAAGGGTTTTGAAGGGTTTCAGACTTGTTTGACCTCCTAAGCTTTGTTCATAAAGATCTAAAATCCAAAAGTTAAAAGAATTATATAATTTCATATTTCAATACCTTTGTCAACATACCTAAACTCCTATGGATTCCATGCAAACCCTCTAAAAAAATGTGACCATCTTGAATTTGACATATTGAGTTTCTCCACATTCTTGTATGTCAAAATGGGCTTTGATCTGAAAAATTGTTTTTTTTTATAGATTCCCTTTAATTTTGACATTTTAAAATACCTATAGTGACTTCATTAATATTTTTAATAGTGACCTCATTAATATTTTTAATAGGTTAGATCTCATATTTAATAATAGAAGTGTAACTGCCCTCTTATTTGCGGTTAGGCCTAATGCTTGCTTAGTATATTTGTTTATAATTTAAAGGCTAATATGATTTTTTTATGATTTATCAGAAAAAAAATAAAAATGATCCCATATACATCTCACAATCAATTGGAAATCTCACTTATGGCTAAAAGCGAAAAATGATCTCACATTTCGTCACTAGGCCCAATTCTACCCTTTAGGCTTGACTTAGGTTTGAGGGTTTAAGATACCCTATTTAGATTCACTCTTTATTTTTTAACTTTTCATGTTTTAATATATTTATTATATATTACTTAACTTTATTGCAACGTGAAAATAGCTCTTGACTCACCCATTCACCTCTTTTGTCCTAAACTACAAACCTACGCACCTAGGGAAGTTCCCCCTATCTGAGACAAAATATGGGGAACTTTCCCTATCTAATTAGACAAAGTGGAGGCTGTGGGGGATTAATTAACTAAAAATGAGGCTTTTACATAAATTTTAACTGTTGAATACATCATTTGACTTCTCATTTCTTCAAAAGTCTAAGACTGAATATGTGAAATGAACTGTGTAAAAAAGGTTTACCTTTTGGACTTTGTGATGAACCTTTAGAGTCCTTACACTTATTATTTTATACACCATGATGTTATACTAAGGTGTTTTTCACCATGATAAATATGTTCATAACGATAAAAAACCCTCCTAATTTATACCTACACCTTGAAATTTTCCCCCAATCAATTAGGCTTGACTATGTTTTGCTTTTTTCATCCTTAAAATGTAATTCCTATAGGTATTCCTATATAGTTTTATGTCTGAAAATAATATAAAATACCACATTAATATTTATAATTTCCATTTAAAATTATATTATTCATATTACATCAGGCTTATACCCTTCTAGTACAAAGAATACCATACTCCTAAATCACTACTTGTCTTAGTTAAACAATGTGAGCTATAGGTGTGTGTACAAGGTTTCAAGGGTCTATATAGGCTTCTTTTTATTTACTCAAGGATTATGAAACTAATAACTAATATGTAAAAAAAATTTATAGTGTGTTTACTCTATCATAATAACATCTCATTATCCCTCACCTGCAGTTTGAACTCACTAGATTGAGTTTTTCCCTAGATGACTGGGAAACCCTATTAATAACTAGTATAGGTATGTATGAGCTTCAACTAAACTTATTAATGATGATTATAGGTCTTAATTGAGTATTTATAGGTAAAAAAGTATGTATTTTAACTAGTTTCCTTCTTGAAATCCTTAATACACCATTCTAACATTAAATTGGGTCATTGTCTTGACTGAGGTACCATGTCCCTTAAGACCCAATTGTAGGTTCACACAAGCTTAACTAAGATTGATAATGATGTGGAAATACCTAATTTAAATAATTTTATGTCGTAAACCTCTATACTCACCTTGGAATCACTTTTATGTTTTTTAGAATCAGAAGTTGGGGCTTCTTGCCATGTCTAAGAGACTTGCCTTAGACCTTGGTGTAGGTGTTATTCCCTATGTTCAAACTGTAGGTGCTTCTTGAGGAACATAGAATAAATTACCATATTGTATTTATAGTATTAAGATCATGGATAACATTTTCACTCTTTATTACTATTTCAACTTTGATAACATGGTCAAAGTTTATAATTCTTGGATGAAGAGTCAACTTATGATCAAGACTATAGATGTCACTGTTTCTTTATAATCATAAAATGATATGTTTTGGTCTCCACAAAACCAATCTCGCTTGATATTTTTGACTTAATTATATATAATAATAATTTACTATGATAGGAAAATAAGGCAAGGGATTTTATAAGTTTCTAAACTATTTAGAAAAACTTAATAATATATTCATAGACTCGCTAGAGCTATATTTTACTTTTTTAGGCACTATGGGCCTCAAAACTTAGTAAACATCATTTAAAGGTGATTACTATCTCAAAATACCAACTTATCCCCTAAATTTTTTTGTCATAACTTGATCAATACACCAATGCTTGAAGGAAATCTTAAACTAGTTTTAGTTTCCATTAACACCTCAAGCTCATATGGTACCCCCTGTAGGTGGTCATCAACATATACATGTATTAAAGGGGAAAAGTGCACAATATATATGCTATAAATCTCTTTTGAGTTGTATGTATAATTAAATAAATTAAAATTAATTATTTATCATATCTAAGATCTTGAAACCACTACCAAGGCTTCCATTATAGCATGACATCATGAATGAAGGTTGTAGTTGCATGGTGAACTGTATGTAGGCAGTATGTGAAATGTATGTGCAATGGTATTGTGACCTTGACCTTATGACCAAATTAATGATATTATAAATATCTTAGGTGATAATTATTTTATCAAAGGATTGAGAAAATCTTTACATTTTTTTTCAACATTGGAAAACCTCCATGAAAGCACCTATAGGTACACATTGAGCTGTAGCAGACAGATTATGAATATGTGTGGTCGTGAATTAAAATTCAAGGAAAAAGTTAATTTAGAGGATAAAATTTAAAGGTTATGGGTTTATAATATATTAATAACATGGTAATGAACCTATCACTACCTTCTAAAACCATTACCAAAGCATGAAGATGTTAGAAGTAATAAAAACCTACCAACAACACAGAATGGGACCTGTCTACAACTTGAGGTGATTTGATCTTAAAATAAGTTAAAAATTTGAAAAAAATTTATGGGGAGAATTATATATTGTATATTAAATCATTTATAATGAATCTCAACATCTAGTTTGTACGTATTTGACCAAAATTGAGTTAAACCCATAGGGTACATAGATTTACAAGCCAAAAACTACTATCAACTTTATGAGGATGGTTCATGAATCACATAAAAAAATTATTAAAAATTAGTATATTTAAATTAATTTATTTGAGTTTAATAAAACCTCTTAGAATCATTTAACTTTAAACCTTTTTAGTCGTCTGTACTGAGCAAAAACCTTAAGGTCACTTCTACATGTCTAGCAAAGCAAACATGGAGAAGAATAGTTTTGGGCAAAAAATGAGAATTAAAAATAAAATAAAATTTTGGTATGAATGTGGGGAATATTAAAGGACATTTAATTATCTTTTCGCATGTGTCACCCTTCCCAATGAGTTTTACAAGTGTCATTTTCTTCTTTCTAAAAAAATTGCCTTTTCTCTTAATGAACCTGCCACCTTTTAGTTGTGTTTAGATACTTAAGACATAATAGGACACAATTGGAATGAAATCATGATTTTTAGTGTTCACACTTCCCAATAAATCTATACAACTCACTAAATATGCCTTTTTGACATAAAATTGACCGAAAATGACTAAAGGGACTAAAATGGCTAAGGACCAAGACTAGTATAACATCAAATAAAATTAATTGACATACAAAACACCTTTTGAAATATATATTATACCCATAAAACACGTAAAAGTCAATTTTATACCTATAATTTCCCCAATTTGACTTAAAAATCAAATTTGGTCGACACAACTAAAAATCATAAAATTATTTGAAAAATAAGATATCTTCATCCTATTATGATAAATTTAGTAAAAATAATAACCTAAAATTATTGGAATTCCTTGAAATATTTTTTTGGGAAAATACTAAGTTTTCAATTAATTTATATGGATAAAAATAACATCTAATAATTTTTAAAATTAAAGCTTGTATGAATCAGATGTATGCAATAAACAAAATACATAAGCTACATGCACAATGAAAGAAAAAAGTGTTTAGACAAAGGAGAATGTCCAATTGAGCATGCCAAAATGTAAATGAAAAAATATTGAATCTTAACTAGAAATCAAGTAAATATTCATATTCCTACATAAAATCTCACACAAACCTATGATCAAGCAATAAAATAGAAATAAAAAAACACTCCCTTAACTTACCAAAAGAAATTTTCTCTTTTCTAGATATAGATTTGTTTATGAAATTTGAAATTCATATTCATACATTAAATCTCACATAAACCTTTGAGTATGTATCTAGAGGATAATTTAAACAAATGGATGTATTGTTATGCTTCAAAAGTCCTTGAGATGGTTCATAGTGATCTTATGGGTCTCTTTCCCACCTTGTTATTCATAAAACGTATGATGTCCTCATCTTCATTAATGACTATTTTTGGTACATTTGGGTCTCCTTAGTTCATAATACTAATGAAGTATTTAATTTTTTTTACGACTTAAAGTGTCATGCTTATAAAAACTTTGAAACATGTCAAAATTAGTCATATAGATAATGGCTGAGAATATGTGAATCATTACCTTTAGAAATTACGTAGACTTGAAAGGATCAACAACCTTAAACATTCCATTATATACACACCACAATAAAATTGATTTATTAAATGAAATAATAGGATTGTAATGGAAATGGAAACTTACATGATCAATGCTTGTTCTCTTTGTTGAGAATTAAGCTGAAGCTATTATCTTAATTACTCACATTTAGAATTATATTCCTCACAAGGCCTTGAAAGGAATGACTCATTTTGAAGATTTGTATTGTCATAAATTTATTGTTCAACACTTTTGAGTTTTTAACTCCCTAAATTAACATGTATTTCTTTAGATAAATTAAAGGTTTTATAACCACATAGTCAACCCTTCCACTTTATTGGATATCCTAATGGTGTCTAGTTATATCATCTCTTTGATTTATGGATGAAAGATAATTTCATTAAGAGTATTGTTCAGTTTGAGTTAACATTTTCTCCCTTATCCTCTCAAAATTC
Organism: Torreya grandis; assembly: GCA_037957365.1. Taxonomy (NCBI): domain Eukaryota; kingdom Viridiplantae; phylum Streptophyta; class Pinopsida; order Cupressales; family Taxaceae; genus Torreya; species Torreya grandis. The sequence goes on from JARHVA010008069.1 coordinate 112,595, forward strand.
ACCTCCTCCATCCACATTAGAATCAGATGATAGTGTCTCAAAGGATTCATCTTCACCTCCACTTACAAAAGGTCCATGTCTAATAGTTGTAGACTCTACTTGTTCAATCTAAACTTCATTGTCATCTTAATGGTTTTGATATATTTTATAATAATAAGGACATTTTTTAGGTTCCTTAAAACACATGAAAGAATCAGTCATAGAATTACCATCTTATAATTATATACATTTCCCTTACTTTTGATCATAATATATTTATTAATTATCTTGTATTGTTACGTGGGATTCAGTAATTAAGGAAAAGTATAGTTCCTTTATAAGGAACCATACATGAGATTTAGTCCCCCTACCCATGGGAACAAAAATGTGTCATATTAGGTAGATCTACCTAATAAAATATGTACAAAATGCATATTTTTATGAGTTCAAAGGATAAATTGTTTCTAAAAGGTTATTATAGGTACTTAGTGTTAACTACATTGATATCATTGTGACTGTTCCTAAAATGACTTCCATTCACTTGACTCTAACTATTTTTGCTACTCATTCTTGGGTTGTACATTAGATGGATATGAAGAGTGAATTTATTCATAGGGATACTCAGGAGGTTATTTATATGTAGCAATGATAATTTCTCATGGATGTTATTTTTTTGGATAAATTTTTTGGAAGTTTCTATTTTGCCTCAAATAGATCCCTCATTCTGGGTATGTGTAGATGGACTCATTTATTGTATTAGTTTGATTATCATGCTAAAACTTAGACTAAAATGTCTATATTATAACATGATGAATCTCATTTAATTCTTGTACTCTACATTGATGACTTAATTTTTATTAGGAGTTTTTCATATATATTTGGTAGATTGATATCTACTTTTCATGATCCTTTTTCTATGACCAACATGGACTTTTTGCACCACCTTTTCAGAATTGAGGTCAGTTACTAGTCTTCTAAGATTAATGTTACTCAATAGAAGTATACTCTTGATCTTATAGATTGATTCCACACGGATAGTTTTAATACCACATCAAACTTGTTTCTTTCATGAGTTAAGCTCGAGGAGAAGTATTCCACTCCACTAGTTTATGCCACATTTTTCATCAACTTGTTGGGAGCCTCATCTAATTGACACTCACTAACCCAAAAATTTCCTTTATAATTGGCATGGTCTCTTGATTTTTGTAAGAGTAATATTAACTTCATTGGAATATGTTAAAAGGCATTTTTAGTACATCCATAACATTACTTGACATGGGTAAACTATGCATTAGGTACTAATATAGATGTTGATGATTATATATATTTTGATTGGGTCAAAAAATTTGATGATTGTAAGTCCACATCTAGTTATATATTTCACCTTGTTTCAAGCCCCATTATCTGTAAAATTAATAAGTAACATGTTATTTATCTATCTTGGATTGAGGTTAAGTATTGGGTGACTATTAATGCCATTGTTGATGCTATTTAGATTTTTAATATTCTAACTATGTTTGGCATCACCATTCTTCAACCATCTATCATATGTTTATGTACCATTATAATCTTAAAAAATCTAGCTCACCATCAATGAATGAAACACATTGAGATCCACATGCACTACTTCAGGTTAATAATTCAAGACTAGGTCATTGACCTATGTTATTTTTATACAACAAGCTAGGTTACTAATATATTCAACAAATATTTGAATGCAAGTATGTTATATCCATTGTGAACTCTATTAAGGGTTTGATGTACAACTTCAGGGGGTAGCTTGACCTTATCCATTCATTCTCTTAAGGTTGGGGGGGCTATTTTTTTCTTATGAGTTTTCTCCTTTTCTTTTATTTTGAGGGGAGTAATTTTTACATAGGTGTATCATTATCTCTTCTAGGATCCATTTTTTATGCATCCTTAAATTAAGTTTTCCCCTAGTTTTCACTCAAGAGGGTGGGTGTTGGTGTGAACATGGTTATTTCCATATCTATATCCAATCTTTAGGTTTGAACATGGTTGATTCCTTGACCATTTCCACTCTTGCATTTCATTCACACTCGGTCAACTTAAATTTACTTATGGTTTTATACTATTGTATCACCTCATGTAATCATGACAATTATTTCAATCTTATGAATGGTATTCTACATAAATACCCTTTTTAATCTATTTTGGTAATCATTTTATGTATTTACATATTTGTTACACATGAAGTCTACATCCCTGATAAGAATACAATTTATTCTTACAAAGAATGTTCTTTGTGAGTAAGAGTTGATCCTTTAAGCCTTAAAATCATGTGTAGGCTATAAGTAAAATATAATACATAGGAGATGAAATACTCAAACCATTTAATGACTTAACATATGATATAGAAATAAAGGTCAAACCTTGTCTTTCTGTAAGTCATATATCAATTTTGTATTTCATAAATGTCGTTCCTTGTAGCGTTTAGATTGTAAATCCTCATAATAGTTATTAATTAACTTAACACTTATGAATAATTTATGAAGGGATTATTTTAAAATTAAATTGAGTTCCATAAATAAAATTAATACTAATACAGTTATAAAATTGAATAATTATAAGTGTAGATTGTTCAAGTGATGTAACTCCTCAATTATAGAAAAGCTAATCAAAAGACCATGATTTATCTTAGAGCATACCAAATATATAACTTTCTACTAATGTTTCATCAATAAATGTATTTTTATTAAATGTTTTATCAATACATTTGAGAAACATGTCACTTAAATTTTTAACTTGTGTACAAAATCAATCCTTTTCATGATGCAATGCTCTAAGATGTCATGCCATTAAATGTATATATTGTTCTACTCATGTAACCTTATCTTTATCATCATGAAATATATTAATAAAAACATATAAAGCCTATATTGGATGTTTGGGATATGATATACTGCATGCCATAAGTAATTCCTTAATTTTCATCCACTATTACGGAATAATACAATAATTTAGTCATATTTCCTAACAAGTTTGTGTTTTTATGATGAGATCTAAATGTTAAAATATCCTTACAACATCAATTATTAACCAAAAAAAATTCTAGTATAAATAAATAGAAAACCATTGAATTTCATGTTGTAAGAATATAAGGATATTTTTTAATCTCCTAAGGAAGTGCCTACACATTGCACGATCAAACATACTATTAAATTAATTCTTGAAATATCTCTGCCTAATACCACTTTATATTTTAAATCAGTAATGAATGGATCAATTATTAGTATCATTAGTATATTAGTGAGGATAATAAGGTGGGAGAATTAGGGTGTTTACATTTTTCCCTCTGTCAAAGGACATTACAATAAGATAAAGTAATGGTGTTTAAAGTAGTGTATAAGAAGAAATAAAGGGCATAAGATGATGACCCAAATGGTAATATTACTTACTTGGTAGGGTAGATGACCTCTCAAGAGAGTATGTGAGGAGGAAAGACATAGAAATGATCTTTAAATGATTAGAAGCATGAAAATCAATGAATTGAGGCTAAAATAATGGGTTTTTTTAACATTTGATGATTGATTATGATGATTATGAATATAGATGTTTTGATGGATGTTATGGCTAGATGAGAGTAACACACACTTGATTAGAGGATTACATGATTTTATTTATTTGTATTTTCTCAAATCAATAATATATTTGAGGTGGTTTGGATTAGGAATGATATAGTGTCATAAATTTGTGAGTTTTGATGTGTTCCAAGAAATGATGTATGTGAGGGGATTAGATTGGGAGAAATATATCCTAATAAAGATATTAGATTAGATGTGATTGATTATTTATCTATGAAAGTATAAATTAAGGAAATAATTTATTAATTAAATTTATTATGTGAAGGAAAATGTTAAATTTTATGGATATCATGGATTTTACATGTTTTTATAGATATATGTGATGATATGATGGACGGTTGGATTAGTATTATTATTATAATTATTGATGATGCATACTTAGTTAGTGAGAATGTATTTTTAGATAAAATGGATGTAAATTTTGGACAATTAGTAATGTTTATGAATGATTTTTTAATTGACATATTTTTTAGGAATGAATTTGTATAGATGTAGGTAATCCAATGATGTACATGTGTATCAATGAATTCCTTTTAATATTTCATAGATTTATTAATGTTTTGATAAAATTATTCTTTTTTATAGCATATTAAAGGATGACCCATGATATGAAAAACCATAATCACATTATTTCCAAATGTAGTCGCAATGACACAAATCTAACAAAGAATTAAATAACATAAATAATAAAAAATAATCAATCAATAACAAGAAAGTAACAAAAAAACACAAAAATAAATTATGTTTTATCCTTTATCAAGTTAAAAATTTTAAGATTTAGGGATTGATGACACTAATATAATTGAGAATGATGTAACCTATTAAATTTTAAAGATTTTATTTTCCCTAAGCAATGATATATGTAAGATAGTTGGATTGCGAATTGTATATCCTGATAAATCTACAAGATTTAATTTATTTTAAAGCAAGAAAGGATTTTAAATAGACTAAGAGCATGATATTTATTATTTTAGTTTTTTTTTATTTTGATATTATTTTGTATTTTCTATACTTTTAAGACATTTATAATTTTTTATACTTTTGACATTTTAGTTTTTTTAATATTTTTTGACTTTTTATGCATTTTTGACCAAGCTATAAGAAAAATAAAAACTAGTTCTTGATTAAATAATGGGGATGGTAATAGGGATGGTAATGGGTTGAATTATTATAGGATTTAGGACATGATGGAATGGTTAACAGATTTATTATGTAATCTCTAATGATTATGGTCATCTACAAACCATATGCCCACTTGTCTTCATGTCATGTTGAAAACATGTTGCATTGTGCTCCCAAGAAGCATGCATACATAAAGATTATTCCAAAAAATGTTTAAATATATCTTTTCACTTCCTTGTCACATTTAAAATTGGGAACAAGGATGGGAATTATTGTAAGGATTTAATGTTTAAGGATGGTAAGTACAATTTATATGGATAAGTATGGTAATGAGTTTAAGGATGGTAAAGATTGAATGGATAAGGAAGGTAAGGATATTAAGGATTAAATGAACAATTATGGTAAGGATAATAAGGATGCTAAATATTGAATGAGTAAGGATGGTTTATAATGAGTTTGGAAAGATAAATAAGTATACCCCCATGTCTAGGGTACTTATAGAAAAGGAATTTATGATTGATGTCAGAAATGGGTTTTCATCATGGTACGTTCCCATGACATCATAAGAATAGTTTACACCTTTACCTTGCTAGTTTTTCTATCTCTTTCCTTAGATATTTTAGTTTTATTTTATATTCTTTTATTTTTTATTTATTTTATATATATTTTTTTAATTTATTTTTTTGAAATATTTATTGTTGTTAATGTAACACGGAATCCTTCAATTAATAGGCCTATAAAATATTATTATGCATAGTTCATGTGCTTTGAACATGTCACTAGTATATAATCCACATATTATTTTATGTATTCATTACTTTCTAGGTTATCTTATTCAAAATATATTAACAAGGTTCCATTATAGACTTTATGATAGATGGTGCAGCTAAGAGGGGTGGAGTTAGATGTGTATGGAATGAAGGATTGTTGTTGATTATGTGAAAGGTTTAGAAGGATGGTATAATAATGGAGGTAAGTACATATGTCATAGTAAAATGGAGATAAGGAAAAACTATATAGAACACCATTTATGGCCATGTGAAGGCATATAATAATTATTCTAACAGAGTAACAAGGATTTTTTATTCTGATAGATAAAGAGTAGCTACAAATTTGATGATTTTGGGTTTTACATTTGTTATAATGTTGATATAAATGTTTTATTTAATAAGTAATGTCAATTTGTCCTAAAATTATGTTGGTGTAGGATGGAGATTGATTTACTTTTCCATTACAAACATAGAAAGGTTTTCACTAACATATTTATCTTTTTTTTTTTTTTTTGATGAATTTGCTCTAATAACACCTTAAAGAGGTTTTTACTAGGGGGTTTGGATTTTTTAGTTTCTTGTCATTTAAAAAAGAAAATATATTTGGTAACCTTTATTGTTCCTCAAGATATGTTATCATGTAAATACTGATTTCAAATCATTCTTTTTGGTTTATTGATAGAAACTTCTATTAGAGTGTCATAAATTTTGTGATAGTTGCTTTATTTTGAAAGGCATCAATACACATGATTTTATTGGTCTTAGTCAATGAGTGAAGCGTATTATAGGTTAATTTTTTATGTATGGATGGTGGTGTCAATGAAAGGTTTGGTGACATAAATATTGCCATTATAAGGATTGGTGGCATATATATCTTCATAGAGGATATGAATGGTAATTATTTATATGTAAAAAATTCCTTTAGAATTGTGTGTCATTAAGACTCATATGTTTATCACTATGGAAATTTTAGCTAATGTCAAAAAACCCTTTGTTTGAATTCATGTATATTGGTTCAAGGATTCCTTGTTAATGAAATCTAATTCCTTGTGTTTTATAGTTCATGATTTTGCACATTATGTTAGGTATAAGATATTTATTGATTTGAAAGTAAGATGCAAATCCATCACCATATATAGCAACATATCATTGGATTTTTTTGGTTTTCTCACCTAATAAAATATTGGATTTGAAAAATGAGGTTGAACCAAATTGATATGATGCTTGTTCCTTTTTCTTTTCCTTAGTTGGTTTGCCGCTTCTTCTACCTAAGAGATAGAAAGTGTAGTTGTATGGAGGGATTTTTTGAGTTCGATGTCTACAAGTAACATCTTAACTTTATGATAGGTGTAAGATCAAGATTTTGAGTAATAAAATTTAAATATGAAAACGTATATCAATATCTATGCAAAATAATAATCTATAATTAAATTTGGAAAGCATTATATCAAAATGGAATAAAATAAATATTTAGAACAACATTTTAATCTAAAGCTAAATGTTCCCAATCAAGATCAAAATAAGGAAAAGGACAAGTGATTATGGATTTTGGTTTGCCTTTAGTCTCAAAATTTTATCATGATATTGACTTGATTCAAGACATGGATTGGTTTGATGTTTTTTCTAAATACTAGTGGATTGTGATTAAGTGATTACGGATTCATTTTGAATGGAGTTTTCTAATTATATTCATATTATTTGGAATATAAGGAGTCATAGATTTAAATAAGCAAGGGAGGGAGATTTTCTAATGAATTAAAAACTATTTGGAAGCCTCTAGATAAGAAGACTCTAGAGAGGAAGGATGTAATTATAAGGAATTTAAAATTGTTTAAAATTATCTAGAGAGAGAACTCTTAAAAAAATGATAAGGGTGGTGGAGACTAGGCACTGGGCATGTAAGATATCATAGGGGATAGGTGGGAATGTTTTTAGGAATTTAAATTTATCAAGTGGATAGTTCAGGATGAAAAGGAATTTAAAAATAATAAGTGGATTTAGGAAGATTTATTTAAGTAAATGGGATATTAATAAGTGGGATAAAAGGAATAATATTTTATGTGATGTGAATAAGCTTCGTAGATGAAGAATAATGGAAATGTATTTTAGACAAAATATCATGAGGATTAGTTAAGATAAATTAGATAAAATTAGATAGGATTAGTGCTTAGTAACTCAACCTATCAATGTTAGTGTTGACTAATAATAATATTAGTGATGATAAATGAAACAAGAAAGTTTAACTACATATAGTAGGTATTATAGGAGTTAATATGTGAAGTGAAATTATGTATGAGGAGATTGTGTGATTGTGTATAGGAGGTAGATCATACTAGTAAAATATGGGTCCATCAAATATGTTTAGGTCAAAAGAGGGTTGGTCAAAGATGGGTAGGTTAATAATAAGTTTGTCAAATATGGGCGGTTGACTTGAAGATCTGAGTCAAATGAATGCTTGGGAATGGAATATTGTTTTTATATGAATATTTCAGGTTCTTTTACCTTGAATTGGGTGTGGATTAGTTTGACCATGCATTGGAATGGTATATTCACATATCCCTTATTTATGGTATTTGAATGTGTAGGCACATTATTTCTAGGTAGGTGATATTTCTTGGAGTAACATTGATATGATATAGTTAGATTTTTGTGCCTTAAGGGTTTGATTCATTTTGGATATTTGTTATATTGGGTTTTTTATAATGGAAAGTGAAGAAAAATTTATGGAATCATCATTAATTATTTTATGGATAAGCTAAATGGGGTTGTGAAAAATATAGCTTTTCTTAACTAAGATGGAATATTAGATGATTTGATTGTGAATTATTGAATTTGTGACTAGCTTGGTTTATCTTAAGCGTAGGAAAAAATGAGGTTTATATGGCTAAGGTGCCTAGGTATGGGGTTTTATATTGTTGTATTTTGGATTGAATTTTTTTTTTACTGATTAGGTAATTAAGGTCTTGATGTTAAGGGATTTATAAAGAAAACTAAGCATGGAATTTGTTAGGTATCTTTTTGGAATTGGTTGAAAAGGTTTCTATTTTGGAATTGGAATTCTAGAACTAGTTTATATTTTTAGATGTTGATATGGGAGATATTATGACTAAGATGGTAACTACTACAGAAAAGATGGACTTGGTTTTGACTAATTCGCTAGACTAAATTTATATAATAAAATGTTTCCATTATCAAAATCTTGATTTAATTAGTTTTGATACTTCACTTGGTATACCATGGGTTACGTTTTAGTTTTTTTTCGGTATATTTGGTTCTTATTTGAGATTAACTTGGTATAAAAATTCATTTCACAAAAGTAGACAATTACAACACACATATAGGGAAAATCCTACACTAATCAAGTAGGAGGGTAATAGAAAGGTTAACCATAGAAAATACTTCTAAGGGTACATTGTGGGTGATATTTGGCAATGTTGTATCCCTAACACCAGTACATGATTAAGATTAAACATTCTTAATATAATATTAGATAATCTTATCTAAGGAAGCCTTATTTATATATTACATTACGTTGGGACCCAATATAAAGATGCAATAGTGTTATAAGAGGTTTGGTTATTAGTAAATTAAACAACCTCATATCATGGGATAGGTAAAATAGGTATTCTAGTAGATAATAAATATAAAAACTCATTGGAATATATATCCCACTGCTACATAAGATTTGAGTTAACACTTGGTGATGAAATCAAAGCTCTTTAAAACCCATAAATATTGTAAAAATAAAAATTTAACCCCAATCTAATTTGTAAGATCACCTTACAACATGAATAAAAATCATACATAGTAGTTGACATGTGATAAATAAATAACTTAGTTGTTCTAAAGTCTCAAGATAAACTTTTGGTATAAGATAAGAGTATACACAACTTTATCTAGAAATAATATACAAACATAAAAAATGTAAGTAAAGTAAAAGATTTGAAATGATTTAGAGTTTTAAGTCAAAAAATTTGATATTTGGTGATGCAAGAAACATAGATTATTAGTTTTGGTGTTATCTTTGATAAATTATTTCCTACACTCCAAGAAAATTAGTAGCAATAAAAATTCACTAGTTTAGAAATACCATAAAACAAATAATATGTAATTATGATATATCGTTAAAGTATTTTTTAAAAATCAAAAATATATTTGCATAAAATTAGAAAACAAATAAGACTCATACATCAATTTTATAAACAAGACATCTCTAACTATTATGTTAAATTTAATAAAACTAGTAAAATATGATTTCAAGGAAATCGATGCAATAATTTTAGAAAAATTTATATTCAAATTAATAAAATGAACAAAATAAATAAATTAGTTTTAATAATAAGACATATCTAGCATGTTATACTAAATTTACTTAAAATAATTAATTATAAATTCAGGGATAATCCATGTAATATTTTTATAATTATTGAGATATTCATCTATTATTTTTAAATATAAGAGATATTTTTGTATAAAATAAGGAAAATAACTAAAACTCATAAATTAATTTAAAAAATAATATATCTTCATCCCATTATGATAAATTTAGTAAAAACAAAAAACTAAAATTCTAGGAATTCCATGAAATATGTTTTTTGGGAAAAATACTAGGTTTTGAATTCTTCTATATGGAGAAAAATAAATTCTAATATTTTTTAAAACAAATCTTGTATGAATTAGATATATGAAATAAACAAAATACATAAGTTACAATCACAATGCAAGTAAAAGGTATCTAGACACAGGAGAATGTCCAACTGAGCGTGCCAAATATAAATGCTTAAAATTGAATCTTAACTAGAAATTAAAAAAATATATTAATATTAATACTTAAAATATCATATAAACATATGATCAAGTATTAAAATACAAATAGTAAAACATTGCCTTCACTTACAAAATCAAATATTTTATTTTGTAAACATGAATTTGTTCTTGAAATTTAATAATTCATATTACTACGTCAAATCTCACATAAACATTTGATTATGTAACAAAACAAAAAATAAAAACCATTTAATTAACTTAGAAAATTAAATATTGTCATTTGTAGATGTGTATTTGTTCATGATTTGTGAATTTTGGTTGTTCTCTCAACAACTTCTATGTAGTATTTCAGCAATGCATGCCTTCAGCTGATTGATTGTTTGATGATAATATTCTCCATAATTAATATTTTAAAAGTTTTTATTCTCACTATATCATACTTGTATGATTATTCAAATGTAATAGGTAAGGTCAATTAATATATTTCTTTGATGGTCAATGAATACATAGGACAAATCTAAAATAAATTGATATTGTAATTTTTTTAATGTATGAGATTTGTTTTATGGGTCAAATTCATTCATTTAGGAAGTTGAAAATGTTGTGCGATTGGAAAAATTATTAATAGAGTTTTGAGTGTATTAGTGATAGGGTTTGAATGTATTAAATGATTTTGTTAGAGGGTCAAACATCTTAAATGAGTTTGTTTGAATGGTTGAATGTCTTAAATGAGTTTTTATTTAATGGTGGAATATCCTAAACAATTTTTTAATGTTTTTGAGTTTATTATAAATATATTTTAATGTGTTTGAGGTTTTTAAAAATATTATACATTTTTTATTTTTATACTTCAAATTTTGTGTGCATCATTTAATTATTGACTAATTAAATAATTAATATTTACTAATTACTTAATTAATTGAATGGATATTTTAGTGGGATTATATGGAATAAGATAGGTATCATGTCTAAATTAGGATAATATTAATCCATATTTTTGATAATAGATATATAAGTTAAGATAAATGATGAATGATGAATGTCGATGATATTAGATTAGTTTACAAACTAAGGTGGTGGATTTAAGGCATCTATATTTACAGAAGTTATAGTTATAATGTTTCTCACACAAATTTTTTCTCCAAATAAATGTAATGGGTAACATTAATCTACAACAAAAGGAAATAATGTGGTGATTGATCCAAGTAGATATATGTCATTGATTTATATTTCACTGTCTAGGTATTTCTTGATAATGTGTGTAGGCACTGCATCATCATATCCAATTCACGTGTGGATAAATACAATCCCTAACTCATTTTATACGATAGTGCATACCTCTTGTAGTTTTTATACTCTACAATGCATCTCAACAATAACATCAACACATGCCTTCAGACTAATTATTGGTAATCAAGTATTTGTTAGCAACCATTTTAATGCTTTAATTGATAATTCCCATCCCTCTCTCTTATATTAATACATTATTTTTTTATTATAATAGGTTAGTTATACGTATATTGGCTAGGAATACTTAGATATCACACATCCAATGTCTTGGATCTTCTATAAAACTCATCATAGTAGAAAAATGTTGTTATAATTATAATATTTTGTCCATTATTCATGTTTTATCATTCATTTTACATACAAAACTTTTATATATGTTTCATCTTTTATCATTAAATTTACATTTATACAATGACAAATTTAATATTTTAATTAAGATCTTTAAATGGGTCTCCAATTGGGCTCTGTATCAAATAGTGATATTATTTATTTCTTTTTTTCAACTAATTAAAAAGAGTATGTTCTCGTATTGATAGTTTATCAAATTTATATACAAGATGGAAATGTTTCTTTGGCATTTTAATACCTAAATGATATGCTTAATCACTAGAGGAGTGATCCTAGATAAACATTCTATAACTAGGTTCCCCTCCTTTGACACCATATAGCTATATATTTTTAATCATATCCTTTTGTCTTCCTATACCTTTAACATGGTGAATGGAGTCCCATTGATTATTGTAAAACCATTGTTTTTCCTTCATGATGCTCTTGATCAGTGTACGATGTTTTAGATGTTGGTGTGACTATTATTTATCTACCTACATGGTGAATACTTATGCCTTTGGCTATTCAGGATGGAAATGATATTTTGGTCATATTGGATCCACTAAAAAGTGAGGAATCCATTTTTTCATCTTTGAGAATATTTCCCTTCTTTTACTAGTTTTGGACCTTTTGCGCTAACATAATTTAATTAAGTAACTAAAACTAGTGTCAAATGGACATAAAAATAATAGATATAGGTCTCTTTTAGACTATCAAATAGACTTCAATACATTTTTAGGTGAAATGGTTTATAGATGTGCATATTTTCAATTTCTTCCCATGTCCTATTTCCTAATTACATGTAGTGTGGACCATTGCTCTTCCAAGAGGGAAAACATAGAGGTGATTAATCGAATAAGACATGATTCATCAATTCAATTCAAAATATCAAGGTGTTTCTTGACAACATTTATTTCTCTGCCAACATATTCAACATCGTCTATAGCATACATGTGAAAGAATACAATCTCAATCTCTTTTTCCTTACCATGTAGTTTTAATAGTGTTACTACTACATAGTGTAACTCAAGAGTAACATAAGCACAAGCTATAAGACTAATGATTGAATATGAATTAGTTGTTACTAACCAATTTAATGATTTAATTTTCATTTCATCTCCTTCCCTTGTATATTAATACATTCTTATAGTTCTTGTAATAGGCTAATGATACAAAGATAGATTATGAGTTTGTAGACATCAGACATCCAACATCTTAGATCTTTTGTATAACTTACCATCATACAACTTTTTTGTTATTGTTAAAATATTTGGTTTATTTTTCCTCTGTAGTATTTGGGAAGCATTGAATCCACTAACATGTAAGCCCTTCATTTCGTCATTTACCCTTCCTTAAGATGTTTAACCTCATTTTCATTCTAGTGTTGTTGTTTGTGCCTAGTTTGGTGTCATGTTATTTTGTGCCATGTTTGGCTTTATATACATATTTTAAGAGTTTTGTTTTTTTTATTATATTAATACAACATATTTTTATTGTAAGCCATATATAATAATATGGTGTCAAATTTTATTATGGATTTATTTTTATTAACCAAAAGAATAATCCAAAACATTCTTATTCTTCTATTATTCTAATTAGTATAAATGCTATGTCATATTATGTTTATGTATTTTTACATATTAGTCATATATATGTTATTAAATTTTTATATAAATACCCAATAAGATGTAGAAGGATTGGTGAAGTCGTTTGGTTATGCCAAACCCCGCCCAAGTTTGAATATCATAGGGTGTTATAGGCTAGGTGCGGCAATTTAAATGTGATTTTAAAGTGTTCAAGTGATAGTTGTTGATATTTTTTTAATAGGTCATGGGGACTAGGCCACTGGTTTGTGCCCTAGAAGTAGTTACACTTCTCATCAAAAACTAAAATCATTCCAAAACAATATTATATAAATATAGAAAACTTAAAGGTACAAAAAGTTTATCAAAATTCAATGTAGACACATTTTTTTATTGGATATGGTCATACACAGGTTTTGGAAGGTCATGCAACCATTTACAAAAGATAAATTGAATTTAAACTTAGAAGTAACACCTCAATCAATGGCCCTTGTGGAACCAAACAACCACATGCCGCTAAAACATATCCTACCAAAAGAGACACCTCTACCTAAAGTAAAAACTTAGCTAGAAATATACAGTCTTGTAGTAAATGTAAATTTCTGTGATGCAACTACACAACCTAAAAAATATTGAGAAGCTAAAACCTTACTTAACCACTTATATAACTTACCTTTTTCTAGCAACCCAATTACCATTATGTAATCTTCCACAAAAATACCACCAAGCATAGATTTTATATGGGGTCTACCTCTACTTCCAATCATATTATGAGAAAATTCTACTTACAGTCCCCCTGACTAGAGGGTTATAATAAAAGACTCAATGAAAACTCTTCTACCATTTCCCCCTTTTTACACCTTAGTCTACTCTCCCTTATCTTTCAAAGCTTTCAATTGAATTTGTAGATAAATTTAAATTGATTTAAAGGGTTGATATTTATCTTCCATGATGTAACATCATTTGGTTCTACACTGAATATGTCAATCTCTAGGTTCACCTCCATAGAGATATTTAGAATGGAGGTCTCCAAAGCTGAGTCCAAATCTTCCTTTGAGTGCTTATATATACCAACAGGTCTCCTTCTATATGAAGATGACTTATAAGGTCTTTATTTAGAATAGGGGATTTGAGATCATCCAAAGACAAAGGAAAATCATTAGATTTGGAATTAGCCATCATAGTAAGGTGGATATGAAGGAAATCCTTCCACCAACAAGAATCCTTTTTACTTCTAAATAAGTTATATTTTTTGGTCAAATGTTTAGTACTAAAACAACTATGACAATGAAACAACAAGCCTTCATAGTTGAGAGGTTGAGATCATGAGCAGTCTCTTACATGCGAAATGATTTTTCAGGTAGATTCTTGGAGATGTTAATATTGACCAAGATCGTAGTTAATGTAGTGTGGGAAAATGATCAGTATTTAAGTGCATTTGTAGAAACTCACCCAAGGATTTACTAATAATTTTAAAACTAGATTCTATCCAAAACTGAAGTGGGAGATGGGGTAGGAGTACCCAGATGGGTTTTGCATTGAGTGGTTCAGTGAGAGGTTTGAAGGAAGGGGACCATGGTTTCAAGACCAATGGGTGATGATTCACTCCCCAAAACTAGTTTAGAATCTTGTCTTTATCCTTAATATGTCCAAAGATAATAATAATAATAATAATAATAATAATAATAATAATAATAATAATAATAATAATAATAATAATAATAATAATAATAATAATAATAATAATAATAATAAAATTACACTTGGGTATTTCAAGCAAACCATTTATGAGGGGTTCCCAATTCATCAAAATATAGGCATGAATATCTTGAAACTTTGTCTAGTGATCCACAAACTTGTAGATAATGCCTTTGGTTGAGAAGTATTCCTCCAATCTAAGCATTGCCATGGACTCCTCCCTGTCAAAAATCACTATTAGATCTAGGGATACAAGTTTGAGAGGTTTTAGATCTGCTCTTGGCTCTAGCTTGTTAGAGATTGTACCTTAATGAAGTATTTGATTCCTAGCTTCTGACTTCTAATGTCCACCAAAGCTTCCATCTCCATGACATTTAAACCCTGATTAGAAATAGTGTTGAAATGGGGAGTTTTGAGTTCTCGGTTCCTATCTCGGAGTTGTTCAAAGTTAAAATGGATGATCTGTATAGGAGAGACATGTGTCTCTCTAAAGATGTCCTTGGTCTATACAAAGGGAACAATTAGAAGGGTGGTAAGGACTCGTGATCGCATATGGGAACTATTAGACCCATACATGGTAGAAGATGCCATTTTAGAGTTTGAGGTGTTTGAGGAGCACAGCGAAATGAACGAAAGCAATCTTATAGACAACAAAGTCATGATGTATATTATGATTTAAACTTATTAAAATTAAAATTATAAAACATTTTTTTAAATGGTGGTTGTATGTAATATATCAGTGAAATTTTTTTTAGTTTTCAGAGGTTTCAGTTTTCAAAGCCTAACGCCAATACCGTCAACTAACATTGTATGCAAAATTGTTTTGCTTTGGATAGTTTTTATTATGTTAGTTTTTACGATATTAAAGTTTTAACTTGCACATTATTAAAGTTTTTATTATCCAATACCGAAATATTTGAATTGCATCACGTGGATCATATTTTAACACCACCAAAAGAAAAGAAAAAAAAAACAAAACCACAACCATGAGTCAAAGGGAAGATTGTCTTAAGCAAAAAGATATTGTGAATGCATGAAACAAGGATCCGTGCTATCACTAGTAAAAGTGCGTCTCTGATCATTGAAATTTGATGCATGTTGGTCGATGTAAAAATCTTGCTCTATGGAAGGGTTTTGATCGCATATTTTGCCTGTTAAATTCGTAATGACCTAACAATTTCGATCACATGCATATTTGAAAAGTGTTGGTCGAAAATTTAATTTACTATCCACCAAAGTTTGTACATGCTTATTAAGTTTTATCCATTCAAAATAAAAGTAAAGAAAGTGAACAAAATAAGAGAATATACAAATTATCGAACCAACCTATTTTCTATAACATTAAGGGGAAATAACCCCATGTTAACAATATTGAAGTGTTGATAAAATGGTCGATTATTAACTACAAAATTGTCCAGACATAAAGAGATAAACATAGCAAAAAATTAATAAGACAAAAAGTCCACATTTGATTGTAGGCAAACAGCACAGCAGTCCATTTTCCATTGATACGCCATTCTTTGCGCAGCAACTATTTTGACAGCATCCGTTGCCTCGCAATATCATACGGCGGCGGCGGTGAGCATGTTTCGCTGCTCAGTTAAATAATCCAAACATAGACTACAATATAAAACGATATCAGAAAACAAGTCTACCAGAACATAGCATCTCTACTTGCAGGTGAAGGCGCTGCCAGACATAGTTTTACAGATTCATTGCCTTTTGAAGCTGCAAATTACAAAATAAATTCTTCAACTTTTATTTCTTCTTTATATATAAATTTCAAAAGTAATTTTGAATAACCAAAACGTTGATAAGGATAGGAAAACTGAATGTGCTGTTCGTTTGCCTGGTCTCCGCCATTACAGAAGAAGAAGAACAGCAGCAGTAAAGCTCGAAAAACCCATGCGTTGAAACCCATTTTGAAACCCTAGTAGATTACGACGAAAAGACACTACTAATTACATATGGAATCGATTAAAAGGATAGTGCTAGGCTGATAGGTGTTATGATATTATGATCCTTGCACTGGCCCGGTCAACGATTAAAACGTATGCTTGAGTTTGCATTCATGTTTGAAAAAGGAGTGCGTCAATCGCATAATTAACTTAGATTTTGGCTATTCAACATTGGTCATTCAACTAAAGAATCAAAATAGAAATTATTTGATATTATTAGAGTGCAACAAACACCTTTCTCCTAATTTTTTTCCAAATCTTAAAAAAATAAGAGCACAAACATACCCACGGAATTCGATTTCTCTAAAACAAATCATACCCATTTAGATAATACATTATACTGGAGAAATTACTATATATTTTTTCCATGTTATAATTCGAGTACGTTTAAGAAAAAGACAGTTGTAAAATTGGAGGCGACATGTATGACCTTTTGGAAGAGCACGGCTGAGAACACTACCTACATATTTAAAAAGGAAGCTACATGACTAAAAGGTGTCCATGTTTAGAGTTTTTTTATAATCCTGGTACAACTGCGTTTGCGTCCTCCTCAATACTAAATTGAAAAAGGTGACAAACAGAACTACTGCTTTGTGCTTGGACTCAATTATTTGCTTTGACTCAAAAAATCTCAAATAGTGGGTGAGTAGTGAATTTCATGTCTTTCGAATAGTAGTCGAGTAGTTAATGAGGCGTTCATATCTTTCCACGAAACGCATGCAACTACTACAGCATTTCTTTCCCAACGGAGAACAGTAAGGTCATCATTACGTAGGTGGTCCTTAGAAATTAAGTTGAAAGGTATTTAATGTTTTATTTTGGAAATATTGAATTTTGTAAAGTGAAAGAGTGTAAATGTGTAATCTTACTTTTATCGAAATACATAAACAGTGATTTCACTTTATTTTTTATGTATGAATATTAAATAACAATAATCTATTATTTTTTGTAACAAGATATTTATAATTAAATCTAGGTCCCAAATAGATAAGCAGTTATGTATCATATGATAATAGCATCCATAAAAAATTCACCACAATTTTAAAAGCATCTTTCTATTTATTTTAAGTTATTATTTTGTTTTGGTGCATTCCATGTAAATCTAATTTGTATTCAAAATGGATCCAGTTTTGCCATAAATTTTATTTACCTTTGATCCAATGTTTCCATCCTATTTAAATTTGTTGATAATGGCTTACTAAAGTACCTCCATGTAAATAAACTAGTTTAAGACTAATATTAACTTTCTCTCCCATCCACCTTATTCATTCTTATTATCTTTAAGAGGCACATAAGTCCCTATTATGCTTATGTACTTATGTAAACCTTGTTAAATAAGTCTTTGTCCTTCTAGGATAGGATTGCACTATGTTAGAAGGGTATGCAATGAAGCCTACCTTGTCCCACAGGCCCGAATGGGGACTTTTTAAATTTGAGACATTTCATATTACCCTTCTTGCACTTTTAGAAATATTAGTTAACTTAAATATTAAAAAATATCCTCTATATAAGCACATCAAGACCTCTTAAATAATCATCTAATAATCAAATATAAATCCTATTCAACATTGTGCAAAATGGCACTAGTTTTTCCAACTTCAATTCTAAAACATTATTACAATCATAACCCAAGTCTAAAGTTTTTTTATCTTAGGTAAATGACACTCATTAAAAAGAATTTAAGTCAATCTATCTAATTACGTTCATATAAAAAATATTAATATTTACACACGCAATCCAAGAGGGTGAACTACATCGACTTCAGGACCTTTTAGGATATGTAGGAAAAACTTAGATTAATTAGAGTTTTATAAGGATAACTTGGCAATTACTATTGTCTAATTTCCTCATTTATATTTGATCTAAATTATATTTATTATATAGGAGTTTTATTTTTATTTAATAGGTCTTATTTGTGTTAACTCAAGAATTTAGTCAAATTATAAACCCTCATAAATAATCATATATACCCAAATTCTAAAATCAGTCATACAATCATGCAGGATGTGACTATAATAAACTAATAAGGTGATGGTGTGTCCCTATCCTCCTAGTGTGTCCTTATCCTATCATCATTTTAAATCCTAATTTTGAATATGACATAGTTCAAAAGTCTTTAAATTTAGTTTCTTTCAATAGTCATCCTACAAAATTGACAATAAATAAAATCCATGTTAGGTTTACATGTTTGTTTGTAAATTTAATTTTTTTTATCATGTTTCCATTTATATAAATTAATATATTTCACATTCAGATAAATAAATTTTCTATATCTAAATTAATTTTTAATAGTTTATTTTTTTCCTAGCATTTCATTGTCAAATAAAAAATAACATTAAACATTATAGTGAACGGATATTTATTTAAAACCATACTTGTTGTAAGCTTGATTTTTGTCTTTCTATTCTATACATTTTTTTTATAAATTCCTAACACTAAAACAAAATATATTTAATACTTGGATATATATTTTAAACCTTGAATCAATCTTGTTCAACCTTGGATTTAATTTGGCATTGAAGAAATTATCTTATCAACTCAGATAACATATGTCACTTAAGCTCTTCCTTTTCACCTCAGGTTAATTTTTTTTTATCTCTATAAATGAAAATATTTTAATTTTATTTTAAGTTTATTTTATAATTTATTTTATTTTTTATAAGAAATTGTGTTCAATTTTATTTTCTCTTTAATTTTTATTTTCTTGCAATTTCTTAAAGAAATTGTGTTTAGGTAGTTTTAAATCTACATAGTGATTGTCTTTATGGGCTAGAGGTTGTTTATTTTACCAACAACTTTGTGTGAGGGTAATTACCCAATACTTAATCCACTATGTAAAAATAAACACAAATTTTAGTTTCCTCATACCTCATGGTATATTCAAAACTTCTAAGATCCATTTTTTATACCATAGGAAGAATCTTTTATTCATTTCATTTGTGGTAAATATTAAGGGAGTGTATCTCTAAAGTATGTTACACTCATTGTACCCTTAGAGATGGGATAATGGGATATAGGATAATTTTTTCCTCTCAAGTTAGTTATCTAAAACATTAGGTTGACACTACTCTATAAATAGATAAATATATTTGAGATCCCACACAATCATTCAAACATTTGCCTAAATCAGCCATATACCTTGTTTTTTTCTTGTATTTTATTCATAATGGTTTAAATGAGTGAATGTTTCTCTCATATGTTTCATAGGATTATGAAATTCATTGATGCATCTTCTATTACCTTTAAACATGTTATTAATTATATTCAAGCATTGATAAAATATAAATTAGTAAAATAAAATAACATGTGTAATATAGACCCTTAATCATTTTTAAATTATTATTGTTGTAATAGAAGATCTTATAATAATTCTCCCAAAATATTATTATCATTAAATGAGATTTTTCTAACCATTTGGGGAAAATAATGCATCGATTTTTACACAATATTCAAATAAAAGGTATTAGATACAAAGAAGAGTCTTTCCCCGTGTGGACAAATCCAATGAAGGACATCTCTTAAGATCATACTTGTTATTGTTACTTATTGTTATAACATCCAATCCAATTTACTTCTTATGATGAATAGATGCTAAATAGAATATGCACAACCTTTTGTGTTTCATACTCCTCACACTCAACATGTTTTTATTCATCTATATAATCCCATTATTATTCCAAGGTTTATATTAGATTCCCATGTTCATTTTTCTTAAACTAGAAGAGCATGACCAACTTTACCTCCACATTCCAATCTTACTAAATAATAGTATTTCTCCATTTCCTTTAAATCAAGTTCCTAAACCTAAGGGATATGATCCTATTGACCAATTATGTAATACTCTAGATAAGATATATATTTTAGAGCTATTAAAGAAAGCTCAAGCTTACAAAGATATATTAGATATGAAATTTTGTTTGGATACCACTCTTCTTTTGGATACATAGCTTCATTTTCTTTCATCATGAAAACCTTAAATAATATTCAAAATAATATAAATTTTGATTAAAAAAAATTACCTCCAAAGGATATAATTTAGTAAAATATTCCATTATTCATTCAAATTAAAATATATGGAAAAGTAGTCAAACATCTAATCGTTGACAATGGTTTAAATATAAAAATCTACAATTATGATTTCATAGATAAAATGGGTTTGATAAATATAAACTTAAAAAATATGATCAACCTATACATGGATTTTATATCACTAAAAAATAGATATTAGAAACTATCACATTAGTTATCAAAACCCAGTCATACCTTATCATCTACAATAAAATATCCTCTTGAGTCATCCTTAGATTCATGAAATTTAAATAATACATTATGCATTCCATAGATGCATCAATTTTCTTCATGATACACATGAATATATAATTACAACTAATCATGCTCCATTTCACTATTGTAAAATGACACAATGTTAGTAAATAATTTGGTAATTTTAAATGTGTTTTTTTTTTTAAATTTAGTGAATGAAATATTGATTAGGAACTAGAGATTTAAGGATTTAATAATACATAATATGAATAATATTGTTTTGTATTGATTGCGTATTTTGGGATTTACTAAGAGTATGTTGGAGAAATTAAAATGGTCAATTACCATTGGATATGGTGATATAATTCCCTTTTTTTATTGGTTGAATACACTATAGGGAAATTTTTTTTTAGTTTTTACGTTAGTATTTCTCAAATTATTAAAAATATCTAAAAAATCAATTATGTTTTACGAGTGTGATGGAATGAATGGGAAAAGTAAAGGAGGAGGGTGGGGACCATAAATTGAACTCATTATAAAATATTTTGTCATGAGAATTTTGAATCAAAATCATTACTTCTTTTTGTGAACATATATTGTTTGGTTGCATTTGGTCTATCCATATGCTACCATTACAAAAATCCCACACATCACATGTTGATAATATTATTTTTAAAAATAAAGTTTGAAATACTTTTATGTATTTCTTTGTTATGTATTTAGATTGATATTATAAGTGGAAGGCATTGGTAATGAAATGTTTAAAATTATTTCATTATATTTCTAAAACATATACATGGCATATATTATCATTTATTCCAATTCATTTTTTATAAGTGTGTGGGAGGAACATGATAATTAAACCTAAATGATCTCTTTCCATCATTATGAACTTGATCATGCTCTTCATCAACATCCTTCTTATACTTATTAGGGAATTTATTAGAAAAATGTCCTAAAATCATATACATTTCTAAGTGTGTACACAAACCCTATGGCAGTCAATTGAGAAGATGGTAAAGTAAACTAAGATTAGTTGGATCTAGGATGGACTTGGAGACTTATACCTTTGCATAGAACTCTTGCTCATAGACCAAATACTTCTTATTGGAATCATTAAAAATATCACTAAAATAAGAAATAGGATTATCTTATTGGCTTACCATTTATCCTATGGATATACAACTTGCATAACAATAAACTTTAAACACTTTTCCAAAGTCTGGTAGGGCTAACAATAGTTGTTATATCAGTGTTATCTTCAAAAAATTAAATTCACTATGTGCTAAAAAATTCAATTATAACTTTTTAGTGTCACCCTTGATAGTCTTTATAATGATATTATTTATGTAATGGATGAAATTTTTGGATAAACATTCCAACCAACGAAAACTACTTGTGTCAAATATAGTCTTTGGAAAAAGTCACTCCATAATTTTCCTCACCTTCTCAGGTTACATCTTAACCCAACTATTTCATATTATAAATCCTAAATATATCAAGTAATCTTACATGAAGCTACATTTATTGAAGTTTCTATCAATTTCTCTTCTTTTAACTTATCTAAAATCAAATTTAAATGCTTCAAATGATCCTCTTTAGAATGATTGAAAATCAAAAAGTTGTCCAAATAAAATAACACAAGCTTATCCATAAAAGGATTCAATACTTCATCCATGAGTCTCATGAATGTATTTGAGTTATTTAAAAAACCAAGTAACATGACCAATGACGAACATAACCCATCATTTGTCTTGAATTGAATCTTCTGATCATTACCTTTTCTTATTCATATTCTATGATACACACTCTTCAAATATATCTTTGTTAGGTATTTACATCCACTGAAATAATCTATTAATTAGTTCATTATTGGTAATGGGAACTTATAATTGTTGATTCCTGAAAGTGTATTACAAATGGCTTAGAGTGTTTAAAAAAGACTTCTCATTTTTTGATTCAAAGAATCCATTGTATGAGTTGTATATTGTGATATTCTTGATATCTTTGGTGGAATAATGATGGAGCACATGGACTATTTCAAAAATTTATAATGTAACTATTTGGTTGTTGGGAACAACCATGACCTAATATCTATCCTATGAGAATTAAAGTATTGTATACTAATTGAAGTGATTTATTATCAAAGATAAGTCTAAAATATAACCTAAAATGGATATTCACTATGAAACCAAACTAAAGTGAGTTGATCAAAAAATAAGCAAAAGGAAGGGTACAAATTTCATATAAACATGCACTTAAAACATAAATATAGCATGAAATAGATAAATATCCAATCCTACCATACATAAAGAAAACATCTAAGTAAAGTTTAAATAATGAAAATAAGAACCAGATTCACATTAAATATTCACACCTACAAGAAAATAGCGTAAACATATCTATAGTAAAATCAAATGAAATGAAATGAACCTAATAAATTTGACCCAATCTAGAAATAGAATAAATTAAAAAATATAAATTTAAAGGTGCACATCAATAATCTATAAGAACCATTCAAATATAAAAATTAGACCAAACAAATGAGAAAAAAACCATAATAGTAATCACTTAAACAAAATGAGACAATATTTTTAGAATTATCTACTTGTATTGATTACTTCAAATTTTTACAATATTTTCTTTCCCAAAATTTCTTCCCCATTTAAAATTGACATTACCATTTTTATATAAGATTAAGGGAGTATTCCAATCAATAATAGAAAATTACAACTGTACAAGTGTCTAGGATAGTTATCTATCTACCAAGTTATTGAAATAAACACATTATAAATGACTGACCTATAAGCAATGTGCTTTCCAAGTTACACATGCCTTTACAAAAATAATATTATCTTTTCAAAAGGTTATACATGTCAAGTTACAAAATAATATACTTAATTCACCTGATTTAAATTTGGAACTCCTTTGTTCTTATGATCTCTTGTTTCTGTTATAGGATCTTTATTATCTTTTCATGCTGTCCATCAATCAACTTGAGGTTGATGATAGGTTCCATGAATATCTCATCCTCTTGATCTATTAGGTCTCTAAAGTCTTTGTCATCTGTATCTAATGCTTCTTTGATGCTCCTATCTTCACAAATATTCTCTTGTGTAATTATGATCATGTCCAAGATCATAATATTATTAGCCCCTATCTTTCCTTGGATTTGATTTCTTACCTCTTGCATAAATTGAGTAGACCTGGTCTTGAATTACTCATGAGTGATTAAACCAATAGGGTTGAGTGTATTTAGGCCTATGATCAAACTTCCCAATATATGATTTATTCTAATATCTAATTATTTGATATCATCAAAAAGATTATCTAGACTCTTGGACCATTTACTCAAACATTTGACCTTCGCTATCAATATAACCATAGCCATGTTCAAGTGGGCTAGGTTGAGTATGTTGAAATTAGTAATTTTATCTTCTATAAAAATAATTACCATGTCCTTCATCTTGATGTATGAATCCTATGACTAAACTACTTAGTTCTTGGGCACGGTATCTTGGTTTCTCACTACATCCTATCTGAAACTTATTGATTTTAAGGATTTGAACATATCATACAAATTAGATTAAATAATATTGATCATAGCTTTTGGAATATACAAAATAGATTGCTCCTACAAGTTCTTTTTTTCTATCTTAAGCCATTAATAGTTGCCTTTAGTTGATCTATCTATGCATTGGCAAAATCTAAGACATCTTCAAAAATTGGATCTTTTCTAGGTTTCTATCTTCCTATTTGAGTCATATTAGTCAATGGTTCCATTTTTTTATATATCACCTCTTCAACTCCTTGGATGATCATCTTCTAAGTTACCTTTTGTAATATATTGGTCCTTGGGTCAAAACTCACTCCCGCTAATGATTGTGTCACTTGAAGCATAGAGATCTCCATTTGAGATTGAGTTGCTACATCACTTAGTGTGGGTAATCTCTTTACATCCTCTTCCTATATTTTTATGATCTAAGGCTTCATTTTATGATTCATAAGAATGTTAATGGCTTTTACCATACCCCAAATATTATGCACAATAGTTGTTTTCAATAATATAAGTTCATCTAATAACCATTATAGAATGGGTGAACCATGAAACAACTTTTCTTCACTAAATAAGTTGAGTTCACTCAAATGAGTAGTGAAAGTCACTTTGGGTATTTTTGATTTGTGAACAAGGTTTAACTCAGTATTCTCCGATGAGTATCAAATGTAACTAAATCTAATGCCACTTCTTTCCCTTTCTCATCCTTTTTCCTTAACCTCAGCTTACTTATCATCTAAATCTATGTATGTTATAGATAACATCTTCAATACATCCTCAAAAACCTCTTGAGGTTGTATGTCTATCATATGAATCTCTTATTGATGTGATTATTATTCTATTGCCTTTAGAAGTTCATAAGCTAATGAGCTAGAAGCTATTTCATGTGGCCTTTTCTCCTCAGGCCTATTATCCATTTGAAATTCTACTTGTACATTAATTGATGGAGGCATAGAGGATTCACCACTGATCAAATGATATTTTTTTGGTCCCAATTGCCATATATCATCCATTTTACTATTTATTTCTAATCTTGACTCAAACCTTACGTTATGTTCCTTCAATCTCCTAGTCATTGAAAAGTAGGTTGATGACTTGGTGTAAATAGGGCCAAAGACACTAGGATCAAGATCATAGGGCATATTTAGAATTCCTTTATTTTTCCAAAGTTTCTTAACTTTCCCATAAGGATCCCATTGCTTGAGCTAATCAATTTTTAGGTTGAAATATGATTTATGTTTTGCTACATCTTCAATATTGTCTGACTATTTGAATATAGTCTTTTCAATTATCATATGGAGGTTGTGAAGGAGTCTTTGTATTTTGGCCTTGTAGAGACCATATATGTCATAGAATAGTTTGTATGAAACCTCTTTCTTAGCTAATTTATTAGGGACATGAATAGGTAGCTTGAAAGGGGAAACCTGAGTTCCCTTTATGCTTATAGCTGTCCAGTCTTGATATAACTATATATCTCCTAAAACTTCAACATATTTCTTGATCAATGGGCTAATTATTGTCATTGGGATAAAAGTTATGTATTCGATTAGAGTAAGCTAGACATAGTCATATATAAATTGAATGTGATCCCTATATTTAAATATGTTTAACATGGAATAATTTTTGGATACTATTTGTGTTCCATTTAGGGACCACTCCCTTCGATTTGGAATATTTTCTATCATACTAAGAGAATTTAAGATATATGACGTCATGAAAAAGTAGGTTTTCTTCTTTTACCTGATTATATATTTTTTTTTACTTAATGAGATACTAATTATTTCACCCAAAGGGAGACAATTGTATTTTCAACTATAAATTAGACTATGGTACCCATATTGGGTCTGCATATGTCATGGTTGCATTTCCACATAACCTATTCAACATTGTCATCATCATTTTGACCCTAGGTCTGAACTAGCTGATAGGGATGTTATTATTAAAATATAAAAAGACATTGTTCCCAAAATCTAATCACATGGCAAGGGTGTTAATGAAATTATTCTCTTTGTCCAAAGAATCTATTGGAGATAGCTAAATTTGGGGTTTTGGCAACTTATAATATGAATCAAATGCATTAGCATAAATAAAAGAAACTTTTATTAGATTGTGTTCATTAATTATCATGCCCTTATATATTTTAGTTTCATTGAAAATAGGATAAAGAATGTCAATGAAGTGGAGTACCTCAGGTTTTTTTGCTACATAATGGAGATTGGTCATTTAAATTATAATTATGTCATCGTATGACCTCTTTGTTGAGAGGTTTATCTCCTCTTCCCATGTGATGACTATTTGATTCTCGATCATCAAAAATAATTATGACCAATCATTATCTCCTATTTTTAAATTAGAGGTGATGAATTTGGTATCCTTAAAAATATGACCTTCAACATCTATTGTTAAGTACAGTTATACATATTTTCAAATAGTCTTTTGAGTTGTAATTATTGTGAATTTTATCAAATTGCTCACTAGTGGACTATATTTCAATTTTTGATTAATTATCTTGGTACAGATAATAATTCAATTCTCTTTGGCTCAATAGGAATGACAACAAGAACAAATTAGGTATTTTTTACACTTAGGCCTTTCTTGGAGGTTTATGTAGAGCTTCAATGGTGGTAATTATGTTTGAAATATGACCTTCATGCCTTAAATTTTACTCATACCATGCATTTATACCTTTCATGCCTAAGGTTCCATAAGATCTTTTGAACTGACTTACATTTATTATCTAGATCCACTATGTTAAATTATTTATTAATTTAGAAATTTGACCATTTGTCCTTTTGGGACAAATGTCAACATCTCATGAAATATTGAAACTAGATTAAATAAGTTTAGTGGATCTTCAAATGAGTCCTATAGCTTTGACTTATCACAGACCATTGATATTCAAATGATCTTCCCAACAATGTGTCATGTGGTAGATCCATGGGCTTTCTATGCTTATTATCAGCAAATTCCATCATTTGATGCCTTTTTAAAATGTGGTGGAATATCATTCCATTTGGGCCCTTTAAAAAGTCAGCTTCATCACTCATTATAGATCTTGATCCAAGAGGTTAGACACCATTAGTTGATCTATGTTCCAATTATTATGGTTGTGACATCATCACTATTGCATTCATTCTGGGTTCTTTATAAATTCACCTTCATCTCACACTATTGGATCTTATTTTTAGTGGATCAATCTGCACCATTGATTTTGATCTACTTGTTGTTGGCAGGATGAATGTGGACCTTTGATTTTGGGCTAAGTCATTGAGATTGTACCACTTGGCACTCTCAGATTCATCTACAAAAACATGATTTATTGAATTCACCCCATTCCATAAGATGTTTATTATATGCTTTAGTGCACTCCATTGATTCTAATCTGGGAGGTCAAATGTGATTGGATGCTCTACTTCCTTTTGACTTATTAACACTTCACTCACTATAAGATCTTCAAGTTACCTTCGGGACGGTGACATTTATCGCTCTTGCACTTAATATGAATTCTTTGAGATATTTTCCTAGGTGGATGCTCATGTACCATCGATATTTATTTGAGATTTTGAGATCTTGCCATGTGGCATCCTCATGTTGATTCATTCTTGTGGATAATGAAAATAGACTAAGTTAGGGAGTATTGAATATAAAGAAACTTAGGATAAAGTCTTAGCAAAAGATTTTAGTTGTATTAATAAATATAATTAAAGATTTAGGATAGTAATTTAGGCTATGTTTAAAAAGTAATACATTATTCCCATACTTAATTAGTCTATGTGAACAATGAAATAGACTTGGTGGGGTTTCAGGACATAAAGGACATAGCATAAATTTTTTAGACTAAGATTTTGGTCATGTTGATAAACATGACCAGAATTTGAGGATAGAATATTAGACTAAGTCTCTAATAAAATAAGATGTTCCCATGTAAATTTTCCCTACATAAATTTGAATCTAGTTTAAAAAAAGGCCTAGACTAAAACACATTAGATTAAGGTTTTTAATTGATTTAAACCTAGATTCAATTAATTAAAAAGAGATCAAGGGTTAATCAAAATAAAGGGGGTAATTGACATTAAAGTATAGAAACCCTGAACATGGTTTATTCAACTAAGACTCCATTAAACATGCAACATATACACACATAAGTCAAACATTACCAAAATTAGATAAAAATAACGATAATTTTTTGACATGTGAATGGAATTCGACACAAACATGATTTCTAATAATCAAATTTTGATCAATTTAAATGTCAATTCTTAAAAGAATTACCCGAATTGAACAAGTGTCCTAATATTTCAAAAAATGGTGGTATGTTGAACTCCAAAAATGGAAACTTTTGGGGGAAACATTGCCAAATATTAGAACTCAGATACTTTGGTTTGAACTAATAACTAGATTACTCATTCCATATGATCATGTACCATCATCATTAAGATCAACTCAAGATTAAAAAAAGTTTAAAAAATGTATAATTGGGATTAAACATTAAAAAAATAGTCATGTTACATGTGTGATTTTGATTCTTTAATTTATTACCATGGGATTTAGAGAATAACTTCTAGATTTCATGTCTTTGACCATTAATATTAACCTATAGTATGGTTAGATATTCATTAAGAATCATGATTTTTAAGAAAGGAAGGCTTGGGCATTGATTTGCTACTAACCAAGCATCCATAGCTCTGATAGATATACCTTTGGTTCCACATTAGGCCTTCTTCCACTTTCATTCAGGCATCTATATCTTTGGTGGGGGTTACCCAAAACACATTTGTTTAGAAAGATTTGATATTTGCAATAAATTTCTTATTTTTTAATAATTTTTAGATATATTTAGCTTTATAAAAAAGTTCAGAAAAATGAATTAGCTATTTTTATAGACTGTTTCAAATTTTTGATCTTCAGGCAATCATCCATGGTCATAAACTTCCTCCCAGGTAATAATGTTCTTAAAGTGTTAACATGATTTTGTCCCAATAATTAAAACTTTCACTCAACATGTGTAATCCTTATTAAAACCAAATTTAAATCAAAATAAGGCTTAATATTTTAAGGAGTAATGAACCTAGGTATCAATCCTTACCATTTTGTCCAAATCATAACATCAATCTCACATTCCTAGAATCCATGACCAACCAATTGTTAAGACTCATACCTATATTCCTAATTTTTTAACCTTTGAGCAACTGTATTCATTGGATCTTGGAATCATCTTGAAAAAGACTTATTGAAAGTAGGAAATAAAATATATAAAAATAAACACAAAATAATCAAGCAAACAACAAGCAAATAAATATTTACAAGCACTATTGAGAAGTAAAGAATAATAAAAAAACTAATCTAATCCTACTTACACTAAATATAATTATTATTACAAATCACTCCATGTAAAATTGAGGTGGTGTAGTAGAGAATTAGGGCTTGAGATATTTTCCATTTGTTGTCAAAGTAAATTATATTCCCTACAAGTCTTTGAGCTTGTAACTGTTATCCCATAATATCTCAACAATCTGATAGGGACCAATCCATAAAGGAGTAAATTTTCCATGCTTTCCCTTTGGTTTAGATGCTTTATCCCAAAGGAGAATTAGGTCTCCTTACCTAAACACTTTAATCTTGGAACATTTATCAAATCATCTCTTCACTATGGTTTGATGTTTGCTAAAATTGGCAAAATATTTTTCCCTTGAATCTTCCATTTGAATAATGTCAAACAAACTTGAATTTGCAAAATTTTATCCTCTTCTATCTACTCTAGCATGAACTTATAAGTTGGAATATTGAGGGTGATGGTAAGTCCATGTTCTTAACTATATACAAGCAAAATTGGTGATGTTTTTAGAGTTTTCTTGACTCTAGTTTTGTCTGGCCAAAGGGCATACTTGAGCAACTTATGCCATGTTCTTGGTTTATTAGTAGCAGACTTCCTGATAGCATTCATAAATTTTTTGATAGTTGACTATTAGATTGCATTACCTTGAGGGTAATGATTTGATGGAAACTTGATAAAAAATGTTGTTATCATATGCCCACTTATTAATCTCAATGAATATAATGGTAGAGATATTATTATAAACTAGAGACACTATTTTTATGAATCTAGTACATATGTTCTCCTCTAAGAACTTAATTACATATTTCATTCTACATTGCTTGGTTACCAATGATTTTACCCACCATGTGTAATAATTAGTAGCAGTGAGCACATATTTATATCCTTATGAATAATTGGGGTTGATGACCCCAACAAAATCTAATCCCCATTGAGCAAAACTCTTATCAATCACAACTAGCTTTAATGGCATAGTTTTTTTTGGGTTCTTTAGTGTTAAATATCTAGAACTAATGACATTATTTCACATGTTTGTGAGAATATTTGAAGATTGTATACAAATAATAACCAGACCTAAGGATATTTGAACTATTTTTCTTCTCAATGGGTGTCCACTTCTAAGCTTTTCATGGAAAGTACTTAGGTATTCTGATGATTCATCTTTAGGAATGCATCTTAGGTATATTCCTTAATAATTATTCATATTAAGTACTCCATATTTGATCAGGAAATGTGTTACCCTAAGCCTCAAACATATCCTTTGCTTCCTACTCAAACCTTTAGGATAAGTACCATTTATTAGAAAATGAATAATTTAATCATACCAATCATTGGGTTGAAAACTTTTTTCTCCATCTACACGACACTTAATTTGTGGTTGGTGTTAGAAATTAGCTAAATCAGTCCTTAACACCTTAATAATTTGGTAGCATTGATTTCTATATCATATTCTTTAAGTATGGACATCTATTTACCTCTTTTTTCCTCAAGTTCACATTGACTAAGCATCAGTTTAGTAGTAGGATCTACTAATATTACATGTACCTTATTCCTAAGAATATAGTGCCTAAATTTCTTAAGTACCTTAACTAAAGTATATGTTTGATTTATAATAAGAGAATATTTTAACTCAAAAATATTAAAATTGGTGCCTATGAATGTCATAGGATGATCAGATCCATTTATTTTTTAAGTTATAACATCAACTATGTGTTATTCAGATTTATAAAGTCTATGCATAATCTTATTTCCCCATTCTTCTCCATGACTAGCACTAAGTTATCTACCCATGTGGAGTGTCTAATGGGAAAACTATGTTGGCATCCAATAGCTTGTTGACCTCTTTATAGATCAATGGTTCTAAGATATGGTTAATTGGTCTCTATTTTTCCCTAAAAGGTTTAAAATCTTCCTTTAGTGGAATGGTATGGATTATGACTCTAGGTTCAAATATCCTTAAATATTAATAGAACCATGCTATAACATATTTATAATTGATCATTAAATCTCTAGATTTTCTCAATTCATCATTTGAGTAGGTTGTACCAATATTAACTCTTTGGCGTTGACCTTTAGTTCTTAGGTCAAATGAATTATAATCTTTCCCACTTACCTTAGGAGCTTTGATAGCTTCAACTAGTTTATTTGTGTTAAATAATCTTTCTAAGGCAATCATGCCTTTGTGAATGTTATTTCCATTTAATTTCACAATATTGTCTTCAATATTAACTTCATCAAGAGCATTTTCATTGACCTCGTCAATGATGTTAGACTCAAAAACCCCTAAGTTGTTTATGAAATATATGATTTACTAATCATCACTAAATACTTGTAAATGGTTGATATTATCAGGGACTGAGGGACATGGAATGAACTCAATACTAAGGTTACCTAGATTGGCTACAATTGAGTCTAGCTCATCAACAAACTTGTTTTCTTCTCTAGGAATTGATAAAATGTTAAAATCATCAAAGTAATCTATCAAGTCCCAAAATCTAAACTTATACTTCTTAATATAGGACAATTCTAATTGGTATTTAATTCTCAACTGATTTACTAGTTCTAAATCACCATATACTAGTAGTTATTTAACCTTGTGTTTGATGGAAAATTGTAATCCTAGGATTAATGATTCATACTAAATCAAATTTTTAGTGCATGAAAATTCAAGTATATAAGAAATACTAAATTCTTTCCAAAGATATTTGATAAGAACAATTCCTACTCTAAAAATAGATTCACATCTAGCACCATCAAAATATAATTTCCATATTTCAAGCATAACATGAGTATCTTTAGATTCACGTACCTTAGAAATTTCAAGAGTGTAAACTCCTAACATAAAATTGACCATGTTGACCCCTTCATTTACAATATTGAAATTAGTGATCATATGTTTCATTTTAGGCTCTCTTAAAATTTGAATTTGATTTAGAACTCCCTTCCATGGAAGCCACATATGGAAATAGTCATTGGACATGTAACAATTTAAGGACTTGGTCCAATTCATACTGAGTATCATTCCATAAGCATCAAGAATATCCACCACTTGAATGTCTCCAAGTTGTTTTATCCTTGGCTCAACATCAAGGTGCATATGAACATTTAATAATTCTTTAATTACTTTAAGTCTTGATTTATCTAACTAAGAAACAACTCTATCATACTTAATTGGTGTTAAATTTTGTAATGGTTTCACTCAAATATCTCTTTATATTGGTGAATTGTTGATAAAGAATGTAAGGACTGATAATCTTAGCAAATTTATCAATGAAAATTCTATTAAAATCATTCCAACTGGTGATATAATTCTTAAGAATGTTAAGAAGCTAGTCATATGTTGCATCTTTGAATGTAAAAGGAAACAATCTACATAAAATATCTTCATGAGCCACCTTCAAAAACCTTAAAGAAGCTTTGAAACTTTTGATGTGTTCTTTAGCTATGACAACACCATTAGGACTAAAAGATGGTAAATATTTCTCATGATTTCTAGGAATGTCATGTACCTGATTAGGTGCATTGATGGAAGATCTAACTAACCAATCCATACCTTGATAAACATAGGGACACTACAAATAGGTGAAGTAGGATGAGATTTAGAAACCCTTCCCTTACCTTTGTATGTTCTTTCTTTCATATGAACTTCTAATGAAAGGAGAGGTAATCTTGATTTAAACCATGACCTATTCTTTGATTCTTAGTAGTTATATCTTATAAACCTTGAGTCCTATTAAAAATATAGCTTAGAAAACTTATCTTTGCAAAAATGAATGATATTTATCTCAATTATTACAAATCACAGTCCAATTCTTACCTATGAGTAGATTTACATCTTTAAGATTCCTAAATTAAGCAATCTTTTCACAAATTTATATAAATCTTCTTCAAAGGACAACTATATTTGACTAAATAAGTGAAAATATATATCTAAACCTAAGAAAGTTAATGATCTTAACACATCTAAATTTATAAAGAATCAGTCAATCTTTGAACAAATTTTACCGTCACTAATTTCAAATGTAGAAGATTTACCAAACCTAAGCTACCTTTGTAACTATTTACCATGAATCCTCAAAGAATGACAATCTTTAGCTAAATGAGCCAAAAATATTGGTCTAAAACCATGAATATCAATGACATTTAAACAATTGAGTTAATATCAACTCAAATATGCAAAGAATTCACTGATCCATGAACAAAATTCACTACAATTAGCAAATACACTGCAAATTCATAAAGATTTAACTAAATGCCCTCATTCTATCACAAGCAAAAGCTCATTCCTATTGATGACTAAAATTGTATCAAAGGTGGCTCAGATTGTTTAAAAAACACTTATTATTTTTGGAATCAAAGAATCCATTTCATGAGTTGAAGGTTGTGATATTATTTCTATCTTTGGTGTAATAACAACATAACACATGGATTGTTTCACAAATATATAATGTAACTATTTTGTTATTGAGAGCAACCATGGCCTAATAGCTAACCTATGAAAATGAAAGTAGTATATACCAAGTGAAGTGAATTATTATCAAATCTAAGTCTAAATTTTAAGCTACAATGGATATTCACAATGAAACTAAACTAAAGTGAGTCGATCAAAAAATAAACAAAAGAAAGGGTAAGGTAGAGAAGAAATATGTTGCTGATGTTCATTAAAAACATAATGATAAAGTTCAAATTTCATCTAAACATGCACTTAAAACCAACATATAACATGAAATAGCTAAATCTCAAATCCTACCATACATTAGGAAAATATTTAAGTAAAGCTGAAATAAACTAAATAAGAACAAGATTCACTTTAAAGATTCATTCCTACAAGCAAATAGCCTAAGAACATCTATAAGAAAAGAAAATATAATAAAATGAACCTAATAAATTTCAAATAATATAGAATTATCACAAATTTACAACTCTTCATTTAAAGGCACACATCAAGAATCCATAATAACCATTCAAATCTGAAAATTAGACTAGATAAATGAGATAGCAGCCATAATAACATTCACACAAATAAATGAGACAATCATTTTAAAATTCTCTACTCGTATTGATTACTCCAAATTTCCACAATGTTTTCTTTCTCAAAATTTGATCCCTATTTACAATCGACAATAGCCATTTTATAGAATATTAATGGAGTATGTCGTTCAGCTATAACAAATTACAATTGCAAAAGTGTCTAGGACAGCTATCCATCTATAAAGTTCTAGAAATAAACAATTTTCTAAAATGACTGACCTATAAACAATTTTCTTTACAAGTTGCACATGTCTTTCAAAAAAAAATTATCTTTTTAAAATGTTATAAATGTCAAGATACAAAGGAATATACTTAAGACAACCGATTTAACTTTAGGACTCCTTTGTTGTTGTGGTCCCTTGTTTCTACTATAAGATCTTCATTGCCTTTTCATATTTTTCATCAATCATCTTCAAGTTGATGACAGGTTCCATGAAGAGCTCATCTTCCTGATCTGTGAGGTCTTGAAATTCGTTATCATCTCTATCTATCACTTTTCTGATGGTCCTAGCTTCTCCAATATTCTCTTCTACATTTAGGATGATGTTTAAGATCCTATTGTTGTCAACTCCTATCTTTCATTGGATTTGATTTCTTACCTCCTACATAACTTGAGTAGTACTAAGATTGAATTCCTCATCAGTTATTAAACCAATAGGGATGAGTGTAGTTAGGCTAATAATCAAACTCCCTTATATATGCTTTATTCTAATCTCTAATTGTTTGCCATCATCAAAAATATTATCCAGACTCTTGGATAATTTACTCAAACCTTTTATCTTCTCAATTAATATAACCATAGCCATGTTCAAGTGGGTTAGTCTGAATATATTAAAATTAAGAATTTGATCACCTATCAAAAAGGTGACCAAGTTCTTCACCTTACTATATGAATCTTGTCATTAAGCTACTTGGCTCTTCACCATAGTATCCTAGTTGCTCACTAAATCCTATTTTGACCTTATTGATTTCAAGTATTTGAACATATGATACACAATAGCTTCAAACATATTGATCATATTTTAAGGAATAAATAGAATATAATTATCCTAAAAGTTCTTCTTTTGTTATTTCAATCCTTTGATGATAGCCTTCAATTACTCTGTTTGTTCTTCAACCAACTCCAAGACATCTTAAAAACTTAGATCTTCTCCACATTTGTGTCCTACTATTTGAGTTAGATTAGTTAATGGTTCTATTTTTTGATATATCACCTCTTCACCTACTTAGATGATCTTATTCTCAGTGATCCTTGGTAAGCTAGTCGTCCTTAGGTCAAACCTCATTCCCAATGAAGATCATGTTACTTAAGGAATAGGGATCTCCATTTTGTTAAGCACGAGATATACTAAGAGGGGGGGTGAATCAGTATATCATATATCTTATAAATATTTTCCTTAACCAAATTCCACTTAATCAAACATTCAAGATATGTAATTAAACTTAAACAATAAACACCACACAAGATAGAGAGAGACACCAGATATAACGTGGAAACCCAATGTTGGAAAAACCACAGAGAACAATCTCAAGTATATGAATAAGCACCAACCCAAATAATATTTTCAATCCAAGCTTTCAAGAGCACCATACCCCTTTGTGGAGCACCAACCCAACTAATATTCATGAGCACCAACCCACAGGAGCACCAACCGCTTTATCGAGCACCAACCCAGCAACAATTTGTGAGGACTAACCCACAGGAGCACCAACCCATTTTTTGAGCACCAACCTAGCAAAAATTCATGAACACCAACCCAAAATAGCACCAAACCTTTTTTTAATCACCAACCCATCAACAATTCATGAGCACCAACCCCTTTGTGTCTACCACACACCTATCTCTCGATGTTGTTATCTCAATAAATGATAGATCAATACAACATCTCTTTTCTCTCTCTCACCTTTGCTCTTCTAAGCTAGATATAACAAATACAAATCATATTCATCTCTCAAAATTTCCTTTCTAAGCAAGATATTACAATATCAAATCAACCTCTATCTTCCATTTTAAAAATGGCTTCTCAAGCCCTTGTTTATAGCTTTCTAAAAGACATTTGTTCTTCCCCCTTTGTGACCCTTCAATCCTCATGGAAAATGGTGCCAAAATTGTATGATCCTTCATATTCAAGCCTTTGAAAAGTCATGTGGTGACCCTTCATGACCAAAAACGTCCTTGTCTTTGGTGACTTTTTGTGTTCCTCAAAGTGTCCCTTCATGAGAAATTGCGCCCTTACTCTTTTGTCTTCACTTGGTGACTCTTGGTATTCCCTAAGATGACTCTTCATGGGAAAATGCATCCCATCTTTCTTTTGTCTTTACCCCGTGGCTCCTCGACTTCTCCATGGGCCCTTATTTTGTCTCATATGTAACCAAAAATATATTCGTTAATATTAAATAAATATTAACTCACATTAGCCACGATAAACAACATTAAATGCAATGGGGCCTTTATCACTGATAATGCTAGACATTTGACATCAGTGACAATATTTCCAACAATCTCCTCCTTTGTCATTGATGGAAACCTCAATCCTAAAAATTACACATCCTGTCACCTATAGATACTTTCATCTGAAAACATAGAGTAACTCCCCCTTACTATAGCAACCTGTACCTATTCCCTCTACCTATTTTCTGCACTTATACTTGTACCTTTTATTCTCCCCATTTGACATCAATGGAAAAGGGCCTACCTAGATCTAATACTTATCTCCCCCTCAATTGATGTTGAACATCAATGGTAGCAAGTAATATAAATTACTCCCAACTCCTCTCGTAGATCTTTGAATGTATCCTTTGATCGTGCCTTTGAGAAGATATCTGACAATACATACACATTGTTCCCTGTCCTTTGATCATCTGCAATCAACTTAATTGAATATTTTTTTATAATCTCACAACCTTCTTTATTAAACTTTAATGTATATCCTTGATCACATATTTTACTAACACTCAACAGATTATGCTTAAGACCTTTTACATATAAAACATTCTTAGTCTTAGTTCTATTATAATCCAAAGTCAAAGTACCTTTTCTGGCTATCCTAGCAGTGGTTTTATCTCTAAATCTCACTGTACCACCATTGATGTTCTTTAGAGATATGAATTTACTTTTATCTCCTGTCATATGCCTCAAATATCCACTATCAATTAACCATGGCTGATCTTTACCTCTTACATGCAGGGCTGTCTGAACCATCATAGAATCTTCATGTTATTTCTCCTGCCATGAACATGTCTAAACCTTCTTCTTAATGAATGATGCTTTGAAACTCTAATCCTTTTTGAGTGACTTGAACATGCTTCCACAATACCGAGTTATGTGTTTCAAGTTGTTGCACTTGTAGCATACTATGGTCTCTTCATCAAAGCTTGATAGAGGAGCAAAAGAGTTGTGACATCTGCTTGACTCTACTTGACTTTCCTTCTTATTTTTTAAATTATTAGCTCTTTCTCTACATTCTAATTTCTTGTGACCATATCCATTACAATAAAAATAATAGCCATAAAAATAAGACATGTCTGTATATCTCTAACCTGATTGCCTTTTGTAGCTTTGTTCCTTCCAGCCTTCTATATTTGGAATGTCCTTTGTATTATTCACTTCTCCCCTTTTTATTTCCTCTTGTGTAAGAGCTTCATCATAGCTCTTTTTATTTTCAAATGTGATCCCTGTCTTATCCGAATTTTCTTTTTGACTTTCCAATATCTTATTCAGCATGTTAGTGCTACCATCAAATTTTGAATCACTAACTACTTTATCACTGACTGCTTTCTTCATATCGTATTTTAAAGAGGCAATTTCAATAACATACCTTTGACATTATTTTCTTGATATTTTCAACTGTGATGTGAGGTCTTCTTCATTCTTCTTGGCTTCTTCAAAGTGTGCTTGTAGATCAATCATTTCCTTTGACTCTTGTTCATTTTCCTCGATCTAGATATTTAATCTTTGATTCTTCTTTTAAACAACTTCTAGCTCTTCTAAGGCACAAATGAGCTCTCCTTACATATTCACTTCGGCTTCCTTCTTTTCTTCTTCTTCATCATCTTCATGTATGGCCATGAATATAATCTCTTCTTCTTTTGAATCACTGACTCCACTATCTTCACCTGAGCTAGGATCCTTAGAATACAGGCTCTTCTTCTTGAATCCCTTCTTAGATTTGCTTTTGGAATTCTTCTTGTATGTAAGCTATTCTTATTCATCATTATTAACCTTATCTAGGCATCTAGCTAAAAAATGTCCAATCTTTCCACAATTAAAACATTTAAAATGTAATTTTCCGTGATATTTACCTATTCCTCTTTTTGGCTTGCAATGAAAAGTGCTCCATTGTCATCTTCATCATCACTGGAACTATCACTTGATTCTTTAATCTTAGCTTTCTCCTTCTTTGATGTCTTGAAAGCTTCTTCTCTCTTTGAGGGTTTATCTTGTTCTATCTGCATCTCACATGCCATGAGAATACAATGAAGCTCATTCATCTTTAGCTTGGCTAAATTCTTCATCTCCTCGATTGTTGAAACCTTTGCATCGTATCTCATTGGTAGAGATCTCAGAACATTTTTCACCACCATTGACTCATCCAATGTTTCTCTAAGACCTTGAATCTAATTTATGATTTGATCAACTCACCAAAGATAACTTGCTATATCTTCTTCTTCTTGTATCTTCAAACTTTCAAATTGCCTTCTAAAAGTCTGCAACTTAGCTTGCTAAACCTTTCCAGCACCTTTGTAATTATTTTCAAGTTTTACCCAAGTTTCATGAGGAGATTTATATTGAATAACTTTAAAAAATTCATATTCACATAAACCACATAACATAACATTTAAATCTTTAGCATTACATTCACTTTCCTTCTTTTCTGTTGGAGTAATTACAAATGTTTGTGGCTCTTCATATTCCTCCACCACTAATTTCCATATGTCAAATCCAAGGGCCATCAAATAAACCTTCATTCTCATGCTCCAAAAATTATAATTCATCCCATAAAACAAAGGTTCCTTATTTGTAGAAAATCATTCCTATGACCCAGCCATCATGCTTTCCCGATCTACCTTCAAGATGTAAAAAATTTCAAAAGGAACCTGCTCTGATACCAATTGTTAAGCATGGGATATACTGAGAGGGGGGTGAATTAGTATATCATATATCTTATAAATATTTTCCTTAACCAAATTACACTTAATCAAACATTCAATATATGTAATAAAACTTAAACAATAAACATCACACAAGATAGAGAGAGACACCAGATATAACATGGATACCCAATGTGGAAAAAACCATAGAGAACAATCTTCAGTATATGAATGAGCACTAACCCAAATAATATTCACAATCCAATCTTGTAGGAGCCATACCCCTTTGCCGAGCACCAACCCAGCTACTATTCATGAGCACCAACCCATAGGAGCACCAACCCCTTTGTCGAGCACCAACCCAACAACAATTCATTAGACCAAACCATAGGAGCACCAACCCCTTTGTCAAGCACCAACCCCTTTGTGTATACCACACACCTATCTCTCAATGTTGTTATCTCAACAAATGATAGATCAATACAACATCTCTTTCCTCTCTCTCACTTTTTCTCTTCTAAGCTAGATATAAAAAATACAAATAACATTCATCTCTCATAATTTCTCTTCTAAGCTAGATATTACAATATCAAATCATCCTCTATCTTCCATATTAAAAATGGCTTCTCAAGACTTTATTTATAGATTTCCAAATGAACTTTGGCCTTCCCCCTTTTTGACCCTTCAATCCTCATGGAAAATGGTGCCAAACTTGTATGACCCTTCATATTCAAGCCTTTGAAAAGTCATGTGGTGACCCTTCATGACCAAAAACGTCCTTCCCATTTTTTTCCTTATCTTTGGTGACTTTTCGTATTCCTCAAAGTTTCCCTTCATGAGAAATTGGACCCTGACTCTTTTATCTTCACTTGGTGACTCTTGGTATTCCCCAAGATGACTCTTCATGGTAAAATGCGTCTCACCATTCTTTTTTCTTTACCCCATGGCTCTTCAACTTCTCCATGGGCCCTTCTTTTGTCTCATATGAAACCAAAAATATATTTGTTAATAATAAATAAATATTAACTCACATTAGCCAAGATAAACAACATTAAATGTAATGGGGCCTTTATCAACAATAATTCTAGGCCTTTGACATCAATGACAATATTTCCAACACATTTGAGATTGAGTTGTTGCATCACTTGGTGTGGTTAATCTCTTCACTTCCTCTTCCTATAGTTCTATCATCTAGGGCTTCATTTATTGATGCACAAGAATGTTAATGGATTTCATCATAGCCCATGGATTATTCATAGTAGGCATTTTTTGTAATATATGTTCATACAAGAATAATTATAGAATTGGTGGACAAGACAACACGTTTTCCTAACTAAATAAGCTGAATTCACTCAAAGTAGTGAAATTCACTTTGGGTCTTTTTACTTTAGGAACAAGGGCCCTCTTAGTCTTCCTCTTAGTGGTGTCAACTGGAAGTGAGTCCAATGCTACTTCTTTCCCTTTATCTTCCTTTATTTCCTCAACCTATGATTCCTCATCTTCTAAATCTATGTATGTTTTTGGATAACATCTTTAATGCATCCTCAATAGTCTCTTTAGGGTCTATGTCTATCATATGAATCTCTTCTTGATGTGATTCTTATTTTGTTCCCTTGGGAAGCTAATAAGATGATGAGATAAAATATATTTAATGTCATCTTTTCTCCTTAGGCCTATTCTTCATTTGAACTTCTACTTGTACATTAACTAATGGAGGTCTAGACGATTCACCACTGATCAAATGATACTATCTAGGTCCTAGTTACTTTTTTTCATCAATTTTTTTATTTCTTTCTAATATTGACTTAGGCCTTAGGTGGGTTTCATTCAATATCCTAGTCACTTCAAAGTAAGATGATCTTTGGTGTAAATTAGATTAAAGACACTAGGGTCATGATCATTACGCACATTTAGAATTCATTTATTTTTCAAATGTTCCTTAACTTTCCATTGAGGATCCCATTTCTTGAGTTCATCAATCTAAAGGTTGTAATATGAACTTTGTTTTGATTTAGTATCAATATTGTCCCAATGTTTGAGAACAGTCTTTAAAATTTTCATAGGAAGGTTATAAAGGAGTCTTTTTATTTTATCCTTGAAGATACCATTTATTCCATGTAGTAGATGGTATACAACCTCTTACTTTACTAACTTATCAAGGATATGAATAGGTATCTTGAGAGGAGAACTTTGATTTCCCTTAACCCTTATGACACTACAGCCTAGATATAACCATAAATATCCTATATATTCAACATATTTCTTGATCAGTGGGTTAATGTTTATCATTAGGATACCAATTATAGCTTCACTCAGGTTAGGATATATATAGTCACATATAAATTGAATATGACCTGTATCTTTAAAGATTTCAAACTTGGAATAATATTGGTATACTATCTATGTTCCATTTTGGGACCACTCCCTTTGATTTGGGATGTTTTTTGTTGCATAAGGAACATATAAGAGACATGACATCATGAAAAATTGGGTTTTCTTCTTCTACCTAATTACATAGATTTGTATACTTAATGAGATACTTATTATTTCACCCAAAGGATGAACAATTATCTTTTGAACTATATAGTAGACTATGAGCAGCTATATTAGGTCTACATATGTCATGGTTGCATTTAGACATAGCCTGTTTAACATTGCCATTATGATTCTAACTCCATTTATGGATTAGATGATAGGGATGTTCTTATTAAAGTCTAAAAAAACATGGTTCCCAAAATCTAGCCACATGGCAAGGATGTTCATCAAATTGTTCTCTTTGGCCCAGGAATTGATTGAAGATACATCAATTTGGGGTTTTGGCAATTTATAATATG
Organism: Torreya grandis; assembly: GCA_037957365.1. Taxonomy (NCBI): domain Eukaryota; kingdom Viridiplantae; phylum Streptophyta; class Pinopsida; order Cupressales; family Taxaceae; genus Torreya; species Torreya grandis. The sequence continues at coordinate 155,804 of JARHVA010008069.1, forward strand.
ACTCAAATAAAAAGTAAAAAATATAACTAAATTTTCTTAGACTATGTTAATTAATTATCATGACCTTATCTATATTAGTTTCCTTGAAAGTAGGAGAAATAATGTAAATACAGTGGATTACCTAAAGCTTCATAACTACATAATGAAAATTGGTCATTTAAATTATAATGATGTTGTAGTATAACCTCTTTGTTGAGACATTCTTCTCTTTTTTTTTTTGATGGCTAGTTTATTGTTGATCATCCATAACAATTTCGATTGGTTATTATCTCCTTAGTTTAGAGTAGAGGTGATGAACTATATATCCTTGAAAATATGACCTTTACAATCTATTGTCATTTATAGTTCTACATCTTCTTTTGAAATAGTCATTCAAGCTGCCATTGCTACAAATTTTATCAAGTTACTTACTAGTGGACTAAAATTCATCTCTTGATTGAATGATCTTAGTGTATACAATAATACAATTCTCGTTGGATAGATTATAATAATAATAGGGATAAATTAGGGCTTCCATAAAATTAGGGATTTCTTGGAGGTTTATGCAAAGCTTCAATGCTGGAAATTAAGTTTGAACTATGACCTTCATGCCTTAGATTTTACTTGGATCATGTGTTTATACCTTTCATGCATGTGGGTCCACAAGATCTCTTGAACTGACTTGTATTGCTTATATGGCTCCACCATGTAAAATTATTTATTAATTTCAAAATGTGACCATTTGTCTTTTTGGGACACATGTCAATACCTTGTGCAATCCTAAAACTAGATTAAATATTCTCCCTTGATCTTCAAATGATTCCTTTACTTTGACATATCATGAACCATCAATCTCCAAATGATCTTACTAAGAGTGTGACATTTGGCATCTCCACTATATTTTTTTTGTTACTAATAACACACTCCATCATTTGACACTTTTGTGTTATGTGGTGACCTCTATTTCCATCTAGGCCCTTCTAAAAGTTAGCTTTATTGCTCACCATAGATCTTGATCAGAGAGGTTGAATACCATTACTTGATATGTGTTCTATTTATCAAGGTTGTGACACACATCACTACCACATTCATTCTATGTTCTTTGGAGATTCAACTTCATCTCACAACATTGGATCTTCTTTACATGGATTAATACACACTGTTAATTGTGATCTAGTTGTTATTTTCAAGATGAATGTGGATCTTTGATTTTGGGCTAAGTCACTGAGATTGTGGCACTCGTCGCTCTTAGATTTATATCTAGAACCTTAACTTATTTACTTTTCCCCATGTAATTATATCTTTATTGTACATTTTAATGCACTCCATTGATTCTAATCTAGGAGGTTCAACAAAATTGGTTTCTTCACTTCCTTTTAGCTTATTTACTCTTTGCTCATAGTAAGATCTTTGAGTTGCCTTTAGGATGGTGATGCTTGTCACTCTTCCACTTGATATGAGTTGTTTGAAATTTTGACTTAGAGGAGTACCCATGTATCATTGATCTTTATTTGAACTTCTAAGATATTTCCATGTGCATTCCTCATGTTGATTCATTACTATGGACAACAAAAATAGACTAAGTTAGGGAGAGAGGAATATAGAGAGACTTAAGATAAATTTTTATCCTAATATTTTAGTTATATTAATAAAAATAATTAAATCTTTAGGATATTTATTTAGGTTATGTTTAAAATGTAATAAATTTCTCCTACACTTAATTAGTCTATGTGAACAATAAAGTAGACTTGGTGGGGTTGTAGGGAATAAAGGACCTAGCATATTTTTTTTTGGACTAAGGTTTTGGCCATATTGATAAACATGAATATAGCCTTAGGATAGAAAATTAAACTATGTCTAAGACACAACAAAATATTCCAATGCAAATTTGGCTCACACAAATTTGAATCTAATTTAAGAAAAGACCTAGGATAAAACACAATAAACTATGTTTTTCACATGATTTAAACCTAGATTCAATTAATCAAAAAGAGACCAAGAGTTAATCAAAATAAAGGGGTCAATTAACATTAAAGTATAAAAAACCTGAACATGGCTTATTAAATTAAGACTTCATTAAACCTACAACATGTACATATATAAGTAAAAAATTAGCAATGTTAGATAAAAAGAATGATAATTTGTTGACATGTCAATGAAGTTAAAGTAAACATGATTTCCAATAATGTGATTTTGATCAATTTGAATGTCAATTTTTAACACAATTTACAAAATTGAACAAGGGTCCTCATTTTTAGAAAAAATGGGATATGTTGGTTTCAATAAATGGTGACTTATAAGGGAAACATTGCTAAATGTTAGAAATCAGATACTCTAGTTTGAACTAATAACTTGACTATTCATTCCATATGATCAAGTACCATTATGAAGATCAACTCATGATTAATTTTTTTTTAAACATCAAAACATAGTCATCTTGTGTGTGTTATTTGGATTCCTTAACTGATTACCATGGAATTTAGATAACAACTTCCGTATTTCATGTCTTTGACCATTAACATTTACTTATAACATATTTACATATTCATTAAGAATCATGTTTTATAAGCAGGGGAGACTTTGGCATTGTTCTGCTACTAGTTAGGCATCCGTAGCCCTGATAGATATAAATTTGGCTCTATGCTAGGTCTTTCTCCACTGCAATCCAGGTGTAAATAACCCCAATGGAGGTTACTCAAACCAATTTTGTTTAGAAATATTTGAAATTGTCAATAAAGCTCTTATTTTTTGTATTTTTCAAATATATTTAGCTTCTCAACAAAGTTTGGGAATCATAATTGTCTAGGTTTTGGTACTATGTCAGATGGTTGATCTTTAGGAAATCATCCTTGGTCATAAACGTCCTCTTAGGAAATAATGTTCTTTAATTATCCAAATAATTCAAACATTCACTCAACATGTACAATCTTTATTAGAACCATATTTAAATCAGAATATGGCTTAAGATTTTCTAAAACAACTAACCTAGGTGTCAATCCTTACCATTTTATCCAAATCATAACATCAAGCTCACATTACTAGAATCCATGATCATCCAATGGTTAAGAGACATACCTTCATTCCTGACTTGTTGACCTTTGAGAAACTATATGCATTGGGTCATGTAATTATCCTAAAAAGGACTTATTGAAAGCAGGGAACAAAACAAAAAAAATGAAAAACATAATAAGCAAGCAAACAAAAAATGAACAAATATTTGAAATCATTATTCACAAATAAAGAACAAGAAATAAACTAATATAAGCCTACCTATAATAAGTCTAATTAATATTACAAATCAATCCATGTAGACTTGAGATGGTACAGAACAGTACTGCTTGAGATATTGCCCATTTTTTGACAAAGTAAACTCTGCTTCTTGTAATTCTTTAAGATTGAAAGTGTTGTCTACCAGTATGTCATCAATATAATAGGAACCAATCCACAAAGGAGTGAACTTTCCATGCTTTCCCTTTGGTTAAAATTATTTATGTCAAAGAAGAACTACGTCTCGTATCCTGAATACTTTTATCTTGGAATGTTTGTCAAACCATCTCTTCATTGTGGTTTGATGTATGCTAAAATTGGTAAAATATTATTCCTTTGCATCTTCCATTTGAATAATGTCAACCAACTTTGAATTTTCAAACTCTTGATACTCATCCATGTACTCTAGCATGAACTTGTAGGTTGGCAGTTTGAGAGTGATGGGAAGTACAATTTATTGACCATATATAAGTAGAAATGGTGATGCTTTAAGGGCTTGCTTGACTCTAGTTCTCTCTACCCAAAGGGTGTACTTGAGAAACTTATGACACATTCTTTGTTTTTCAGTAGTAGACTTCCTTATAGACTACATTAAATTTTTTTAGTTGACTCAAAGACTCCATTAACTTAAGATTAATTATTTGATGAAAACTTGAGAAAAATGTTGTTATCATATGCCTACTCAGTCATCTCAATGGATATAAAAGAAAATCCATTATCAAAAATTAGAGACATTGGTGTTTTGAATGTAGTACATATGTTCTCCTCTAAGAACTTAATTACATATTCCATCCTACATTGCTCAGTTTCCACTACTTCTATCAACCATGTGTAATAATCAATAGTAGTGAGAACATACTTATGTCCTTATAAAGAATTGGGGTTGATGACCCTCATAAAATATAATACCCATTGAGAAAAAGGCTTGGTAATCACAAGTGGATTCAATGGCATGGTTGTATTAGGTTCTTTAGTGTTAAATATCTAGCATTGATGACATTTTCTCATATGTTTTTGATCATATAATAAGATTATAGGCCAATAATAATCAGCCAAAAGGATATTTGAGTTGTTTTCCTTCTAAATGGGTATCCACTTCCAATATTTTCATGGAAACTAATTATGATTTTTGATGATTAATTTTTAGAAATGCATCTCAGGTATACTCTATAATTCCTCTCAAAAAGTACTCCATATTTGATCAGTAAATGTGCTACCTTGAGGGTCAAATCTTTCCTTTGCTCTATACTCAGCATTTTAGGACAAGTACCACTGATTAACAAATAAAATTTTAAATCATACCAATCATTATGTTGAAAGTATTTTTTATTTACCTACATTACACTTAATTTGGTTTTGGTGTTAGCAATTATCTGAATTAGTCCTTGACACCTTACCAATTTGGCAGTCGTGATTTCCTGATCATATTCTTGAAGTATGGACATCCATTTACCTCTTCTTTCCCTAATTTCACATTTAATAAGAATGAGTTTAGTAGTAGGATCTGATAATATTGCATGGACCTTATTTATAAGGACATAGGGCCTAAATTTATTAACTATCTTAACTAAAACACATGCTTCTTTGTCAATTAGATAATAGTTTTACTCATAATTTTTAAAATTGGTGCTCACAAATGAAATAGTATGATCACATCCATCTATTTTATGATTTAGAACAATAGATATTGTATTATTAGAAGAAAAATAATAAAGATATAAATATTTTGAAAAAATAGGACTTATCGACACTAGTACCTGCACTATTAGGTATTTTTTGTCATTTAAAACCTTTTTTATTTCCTCATTCTAGGTGATCTTGACATTCTTATTCAACATGTCATTTAATGGTCTCATAATTTTTACAAAACTTGAAATAAAATTTCTCATAAAATTATTTTTCACAAAGTAAGATTGTATTTATTTTCTACTATTATGGGGTTCTATCTTAGATATGAAATCTACTCTATCAGGGTCTATAGAAATCCCATCCTTACTTATCACATGTCCTAATAATTTTCCCTTAGTAATAAAAAAATGATTTTTTTGGGATTGAGATAAATCCAGTACCTCTTACATCATTTAAATACCTTTTACAAGTGCATGACATGGTCCTCTATATTTTTAGAGAACATATTTAAGTCATCCATGTAAATAATGCACTTACCTATGAGACCTTGAAAAGTGTGGTTTATAGCTCTTAACAAATTTTCACCTACAATTATTATCCCAAAGGGTATCCCTTTGTAGGAAAAAGTGCCCCACTTAATATTTAATGTTGTCTTTAATCTCTCCTCTTTCTTCACAAGAACTTGGTTATAACCTAAAAAACCATCATGAATATACATCATAACATAACCACTTACAATTTGAATGACTTGGTCAAGTGAAGGTAAAGGATTATAATCCTTTTCATATGCTCTCTTCAAATTCCTAAAGTTTATAGACAATATTATTTCCCAGTTCTTCTTCCTAAATAACACTAAGTTAGCTACCCATGTCGAGTGCCTAATGAGAAAAAATATATTGGTAGCCAAAAGCTTCTTGACTTCATTATAGATTAATGGTTCTAAGATAGGATGAATTGGTCTCTATTTTTGTCTAAAAGGGTTTCAAGCTTCTTTTAGTGAAATGTTATGGGTTATGACTCTAGGATAAAAAATATTTAATCCTTCATATGACCATCCTATAATGTCTTTATACTCGGTCAAAAACTCTTTAGCTTTTCTTTATTCATCATTTGAGTAGGCTGTACAATTATTAACTAGCTAGGGTTGCCCTTGAGTTCCTAGGTCAACTACATTATTATATTTCCAACATACCTTGGAAACTTTGATAGATTCAACTATTTTATATATGTCAAATAATATTTCTAATTTAATCAGGGATTTCATAATTTTATTATCATTTACTTTCACAATCTTTTCATCAATGTTACCTTCATCAATAGCATTTTCATTGACCTCATCAATGATGTGAGACTAAAATACCCCTACGTTGTTCATGAAGTCTATGATATGATGATCATCATTAAATACTCATATATGGTTGATATTATTAGGGGCTGAGTCACATGGAACAAACTCAATACTATTTCCTAGTTTAGAATCTTGATTTAGTATAAGATTGGTTGTAGCTGAGGCTAGCTCGTCAATAATCATGTTTTGTTCTTTAAGAATTTAGATAATGTTAAAAGCATGAAATTAATCTATAAAACACAAAAATCTAAACTTATACTTATTAATATAGGATACTTTGCATTGGTATCTTCATCTAACTTGATTAACTACTAGTTCTGAATCACCATATAGTAGCAATTATTTGATCATGTGCTTGATGGAAAATTGTAATCCTTGAATTAGAGTTTCATACTCTACTAAGTTATTATTCCATGAAAATTGAAGTCTGTACAAAGTAAAAAATAAAATAAAATCTAAGAGGATTGACTATAACATTTCCTACTTCAAAACTATATTTAACATCTAGAAACATAAAAATATAATTTCCATATTCTAGGCATAACATGAGTATATTTAGAGTCATGTACCATAGAAGTGTCAATTGTGTAAACTCCTAACTCAGAATTAACCATGTTGACCCTTTCATTTAAATCATTTTAGTCAATGATCATATGTTTCATCTTAGGATCTCTTTTAATTCAAATATTATTTGAAACTTCCTTCCATGGAAGCCACATATGGGGATAGTCAATGGACATATAACCATTTAAGGAGTTGGTCCAAACCTATTGAGTAGAATTCTAAAATCATCAAGAATATCCACCACTTGAATGTATATAATTTCTTGTATCCTTGGATCAGTAACATGATGCATATGAACATTCAATAATTCTTCAATTACTTTAACTCTTGATTTATCTAATTGAGTAACAATTCTATCATATTTAGTTAGAGTTAAACCAAGTTTCTCACAAATACCTTCAAGCATGATATTAGTAAAATCACCTAAGTCTAACAAATAGCTATGAAAAGTTTTACCAAAAATTATGAATTTCAATAAGAAATATGGAACATCTACCTTATTCTTGTACATAACTACATTGGTATTTGCAACCTTAGGTGATCTACTAGGCTTCTTGTATAGAGATTTAAGTAAAAAGTTTCTTTGCTTAGTTATTTGAGTTAAATCATGTAATGTGATGGTAGAATTAATGTTTTTCATGTCCTCAACTATATTATATCCACTTCTAGTGAGTGAACTAGATGTATCAACATTGTTTCTAAAAGTACTTCCCTTTGGAGGTTCTGTATTATTGTCAGTTGTAGGATCTAGAGGAATGTAATAGTTATTCCATGGAGTTGAAATTTTCAATGGTTGATTATAATCCTTATTCCTCATATGATAGGTCTTCCTTAGGCATTGCCAAAAATCATGCACCTTTTCTAGAGTTTCCTCAGGCTCATTCTCTTCTTGAAATGGGAAATCAAATGTCTTCACCATTAGGGTAGTATCAACATATTTAGATGACTTTGAAAATATAGATTCACCTAAAGTATTATATTTTTTAGGTCCACCTTCATGTGTATTTAATTCATCATAAAATAATTTTAAATAATTACAAAATTCAATACAATCTAACTTGTCATGCATTAAAGTATTGTGAACCCTATAGTATTTAGTTAGATCTACATCATAAATATTAATCTCACTATTTTTCTTGCCAATAGATGACTTATTATTTTTATTATTGTTTCAATTATTACAATTATGGAACTATTAATTAGGTATATTGAACCTTTGATAAGATTAATTCCAATTAGAGTTATCCCCAATATTGCATACTTGTTTCTGTAATTGAAGGAAGTTATTTCTTAGCCTTTCAACCATATTGAGTATGGATTCATTCTCATTATTGGATGCCTCTAAGTTATGAAATTATTAAATTTTATTTATAGTTTTTGTCATCAAATATATTTTTTCTTGTGGATGAAATCCATTTGCAGTGTTATTTAATAATCATAGGTTTTGACTAGGATGAACCTGACTTAAGGGAAGTTGATTCAACACTGATGTTTGGTTTAGAGTAGAGACATTATGATTTTCATTGGGAATGACATTAAATTCATGAAAATTAGAATTAACATAGGGAATGGCATATGCAAGTTGACCTTGAGGCTGAAATTGATTATTGACTATTATATCTTCATCATAGACCAAGGTTAGTGTGTTTATAACTCTAATAAACCTTTTAACAAACATAAAAGTCATGGGATATAAACCATCCTTATAATTATCTAAGGCTAAATACTCATCAAGGCTATAAGGAGATATGGTTCTACTAAACATCTTATTGAATATAGCATTAAAGGCTCCAATGGTCTCACTTGATTCTTTCTTTAGAATGTTGAATTTTTAATAAAGAATGCAAAAACTGATAATATTACCAAATTGATCATTCAAAATTATATTAAAATCATTCCAACTAGTGATATAATTCTCAATAAGGTTGAGAAACCAACCATATGATGCATATTTGAAAGTAAATGTAAAAAATCTACATGCAACATCTTCATGAACTACATTCAACAATCTTAAAGTAGCTTTGAAAATTTTGATGTGTTCTTGAGCTCATGAAAACACCATTAAGACTGAATGATGGTAAATATTTCTTAGGATTTTTAGGCAATTCATGTAACTGACCAGGCACATTGATGGAAGATCCACTTAACCAAACCATACCTTAATAAGGATCAAATATAAGGGCACCACAAAAAGGTGAAGTAGACTAAGATTTAGAAACCCTTTACATACCTTTATTTGTTCTTCATTTCATATGAATTGAAGAGGTAATATTGATTCAGACCAGGACCTAGTACTAATTTTTGGTAGTTCCATCTTGTAAACCTTGAGTCATATTCAAAATACAACTTACAAACTGTATCTTTGTAAAAATGAATGATTTTTAGCTGAATTCTTGTAAATAATAGTCAAATTCTTACCTATGAGTAGATTTGCACATTTAAGATTCCTAAGTTAAGCAATATTTTGACAAATTTATATAAATAATCTTTAAAGGACAACTATCTTTGACTAAATAAGCTCAAAAATATATCTAAACCTAAGAATATTAATGATATTTACATGTCTAAGTTGAAATAAACCTAAATTTTCAAGAATCTATCAATATTTGAAAAAAAATTATCATCACCAATTTCAAACATGGAAGATTTACCATACCTAAGCTACCTTTTCAACTATATACCATGAATTTTCAAAGAATGACAATCTTTAGCTAAATGATCATAAAGATTGGTCTAAAACCATGAATATCAATCATCTTTACACAATTGAGTTCATAACACCACAAATATGTAAATAATTCACTGATCTTTGAAAAAATTCACTAAAATTAGAAAAGACACTAAAAATTCATAAATATTTAAATAAATGCCCTCCTTTTATAATAATTAAAAGCTTATTCATGTCGATCCCTAAAACTGTATCATATGTGGCTCAAACTATAAACACTTCTCATTTATGGATTCAAAGAATCCATTGCATGAGTTGTAAGTTTTGATATTCTAAATTTCTTTGGTGGAATAAAAACATAGCACATGGATTGTGTCAAAAATTTATAATGTAACTATTTGGTTATTGGGAGCAACCATGGTCGAATATTGTGAAAATGAAAGTAGCCTATACTAACTAAAGTGAATTATTATAAAATCTAAGCTAAAATGGATATTAATAATGAAACTAAGCTAAAGTGAGTTGATAAAGAATAACCAAAATGAAGGGTAAGGTAAAGAACAAATATGTTGTTGGTTTTCATTATAGACATAATGACAAAGTTTAAATTTCATGAAAAAATTAAATTAAAACCAACATATAGAATGAAACAACTAAAGATCAAATCCTACCATACATTAGGCAAACATCTAAATAAAGTTTAAATAATGCAAACAAGAATTAGATTCACTTCTATAAGCAAACAATGTAAGCACATATGCAAGAAGAAAAAATAAAATGAAATAAACCTAAGAAATTTCAACCAATATAGAATTACCACAAATTGACAACTCTACATTTAAAGGTGCACATGAATAATCCATAAGAACCATTCAAATCTAAAAATTAGGCTAGACAAATGAGAGAGCAACCATAATTGTAATCACAAACAAAATGAGACAATATTTTTTGAATTCTCTACTTGTATTGATTACTCAAAATTTGCACAAAGTTTTCTTTCTCGAAACTCCTTCCCTATTTATAATTGACACACCCCTTTATAAAATATTAAGGGAGTATGTCATTCAATCACAACAAATTACAATTGTACAAGTGTCTAGGATTGTTGTCTATCTACAAAGTTATAGAAATAGACAATTTATATAATGATTGACCTATAAGCAATGTGCTTTAAAATTTCCACATGCATTTACAAAAATAATATTATCTTTAAAAAATTTTATATATGTCAAATTACAAGGGAATATACTTAAGCCAACTGATTTAAATTTTGGACTCCTTTGTTTTTGTGGTCCCTTATTTCTACTATAGGATCTTCACTACCTTTTCATGTTGTCCATGATCTAGCTTGAGGTGGATTATAAGTTCCATAAAGAGATCATCTTCCTGATCTACCAAGTATTTTAAGTCCTTGTAATTTATGTCTACCACTTCTCTAATGCTCCTTGCTTCACCAATCTTCTATTTTACATTTAGGATCATATCCAAGATCCTACTATCATCATCCCCTATCTTTCGCTGGCTTTGATTTCTTACCTCCTGCATAACTTGAGAAATCTTGATCCTAAATTAATCATTAGTGATTAAACCAATAAGGATGAGTGTATTTGGGTCTATGATCAAACTCCTAAATATATGCTTTATTCTAATCTCTTATTATTTTGCATCATCAAAAATATTATCTAGACTCTTCGACCATTTACTTAAACCTTTGATATTTTTTATTAATATAACCATATCCATGTTCAAGTGGGATACACTAATTATATTGAAATTATTAATGATATTATATAAAAATAGTGACCAAGACCTTCACCTTGTTGTATGAATCTTACCATTGAACTACTTGATTCTTGGCCACAATATCCTAGTTGCTCACAACATCTTGTTTGGACCTTCTCGATTTCAAGGATTTGAACATATCATAACAAATTATTTGTTGGATAGTTATCATAGTGATGTCATGGTGGTGTCAAGGAGATGTTTTGATGATTGGATAAATTGCCTTGATAGTCTATGCGACAATGAAAAAGTGTGCATTGTGCTTATTCTAGTATGCTTGATGTTAGCCTAGTTGATCATCATAGTTTGACTGATCAGAAGTGTTCAAGTTTGAGTATGGTGATTAGGGCATGTAAACTAGGTCCTTAATATGTTATCTATGCTCTTATGTCTTGTGAAAAATAAATATAATTCATCTAGTTGATCATATTTTTCATCTAGAAACTTGGGGTTTAGTGGCAGAAAATATGAGTAGGTGGTTTTGATGACATCACCATTACCACATGGGAATGAATCATGGGGATTTTTTGATATGGTTGTGTTTAGAGTAGGCCCTAGTTGTTTTATGATAAAATCTCAAGTCATACAATGAAGTGTGGTTAAAAATATGAGGGTGTAAAGTTGTCTTATAAGTCAGATTTCATTATTTTCCCATAGCCAAAATTACAAAGTGGAAAGAAAGCACTAAGTAAGGATGTTGATGAGGTTAGCACTTGAAAATGTGCATGATTTAGGATAAGGTGATCATATGGCTTTGTTCAATTTCAGACCTAGTTTATTTTTGATAATTTCTATATCATGTGATGTAGCATGAAAAAAGATATGCATGTGCAAATTTCGGCTCCCAGACATTTTGATAGTGTTTTCTATGTTCAATTAGAGCTGAGTAAGTAATTTGATGATGAAATATCTTGCACATGTGTAAATTTCAATAGAAGGTGATCATATGGGTTTATGAATTTTTAGACCTAGTTTATTTTCACTAAAAATTTGATCATGTGATATAGTGCATTAGAGGATATGCATATACAAAGTTGGACTCCCAAGTAGTTTGTGTTCTAATGATAACTATGACCATTATTATTCAAATATTTGAATTTAGACAAGGAAAAACCAAAGTTTTGTATTTCTACCATATATTTTGATAGAATATGAATTTGCTCATGTAATAAACATAAAAGTGTTAAAAGACTCCAAGTCATCTATAGATATATAGAATTGAAGATTTGTAAGTGAGTACAAAAAAATATATTAAGCTTATAAGTTGATTGTGTTCATGTTTGTTTGGCAAGTGGCCTAAGAAAGACATTTGAGCTTCTGTTGATGTTATTTTGATGTATCACAATGAATTATGTATTGGAGGATGTTGTAGACTACATGAGGATGTTTAGTTTGAATTTTATAAGTATGAACAGTTTATTTTGAGTATGAACAATGCTTAGGAGGTTGAATATGTGTTCGTTCATGGTGATTATGTGTACCAAGTTATTGGTTGAGTTGTTTGATCATATTCAGAGGAGAACTAAGCTAACTATGATCATTTGAATATGTCTAAGGGAACATAAGGTGTGGACCCATGTATTTTATAGTGGTTGTCTATTCTTCTTTTGATTCAGGGATTGCTAAAGGAGTGAATGGGTTCACATGAGATCTATAAAGACTACAAGGGACATATTAAAAGGTGTAGTTCCTTAAAGGTGAACCATAGGTTCTAAGGATGATCTATGAATATTGTATTGAGTAGTGTCTTCATTTGAAAGATTCCTTAAGGGTTAATTCATGCCTAATGGTTGACCAAGGTAATGATTATCAAGATTGTTCTATAAATAGTGGAAGCAAAGGTGATGGGTTCTAGAATTTGTGTGAGAGACCAAGGATCAATTATGGAAAGGCTTGTGTGTGTGTTTTTATGAATAAAAGGAGGGTTTGAGTGCCTTGAGTATGTGTTTAAGATATGATTAAACTGAGTACTATTTTTATGACTTATTGGTCATAATACTATTGGTAGAATAGAGAGCTTATTGTTTGAGTGTAAGCAAAGGTGATGTATGATAAGTAGTGGTCCATCATATTTTGTTGAAGACATTAGTGAAAAGGTGCAATTTGTTCATAGGTGTTGTTATGGTAGCTCAAAATATAAGGTGGTTGTAGCTTCCTTACAACATGAAACTTGGTAAAAGGTTTGGTTGTTGTTACAACTCAGCTAAGACAAGTGTGCTATCACCTTGTGGGACTGTAGTTCCCTCATCATTTATAGATGGTCTAAATTGGATCTTGTTATTATAGGACAATAGTCCAATTTTAGGTTCTAATGGTTTTTATTCCCCAAGAGGGTTTCCTACATATTACATGTTTTATATGATTTATCTTGCATTATCTCTCTTGATTATTTCTATGAATGATATGTATGCTTCATGAATGCTTGTGGTATTTCGTTAACTATTTATAAAGATTAGAATTGAATTTAGATTATTTGGGCTCACTGATTCATCACCCCTTATTAGTGATTATACCTATAATAATTGGTATCATATCAAGTTCTTTTGGTAAAAGATAGATAGCTTGAAGGTGGTCCAAGGTATAATGGCTATTCAGAATGTCCAAAGTGGTTTCTCTACTAAGAAAACACTGATGTTCAATGGATCCAATTATGAATTTTGGGTTGAGGTTTAATGTATCACAATTAGTTTTGGATGGTTATGTTGTTCCTCTTATTCCTCCATCTAGTGTTGTAGATAGTAATTTGTTTCATAAAAACTCTAAGGCAATGAATGCCATCACTTGTGGTCTTACATAAATGGAGTTCATCAAATTAATTGATTGCACATCTACCAAGGAAATATGGGACAAATTGAAGATTATTTTTTAAGGAGATTCAAAGGTTAATCTTGCTAAGTTATAGACTCATAGAAGGTAATTTGGAAGTCTTAAGATGAGTGAAGAAGATATTATGGCATCCTTTCTATAGATATTTGATGAGATTGTGAATATCATTAGAGGTATTAGAGAGAATATTAAAGAGACTAATATTGTTCAAAAGGTATTAAGTTCTCTATCACAAAATTTTGATCCAAAATTATATACTATAAAAGAGATTCATGATCTTACTCATTTAAATATGGATCAATTTCATGGCACCCTTACTACCTATGAGATGAGGAAGAATGATGATGTACCACCAAAGAAGGATGATGCATTCAAGATAGAGATAAATCCTAATAAGAAGTTACAAAATAATAAATACAAAGAGGTTGACATATATGATATTGATGATGATGAAATAATTGATTTTATTACTAAGAAATTGAACACTGGCTTAGGTAAGTATAAGGGTAAACTACCCCTCAAAGGTTTCAACTGTGGAGAGATTGGACATTTTGCTTAAAAGTTCCCTCATAAACATGAAAATAAATATGAAGGACAAATTTATGACAAGAAGATATATATTAATAAAGGTTTTAGAAAGTATAACAACAAGAACAGGTCCTTCAAGAACAAGAAAAGTCTTTACACCAACGAATATTATGGATCATTAGATGAAACTAAAGACACCGATTCGGAATATGATCATGAAAATGATGGTGCTATTGAAGATGAATCCATATTAATCTCTAAGTAAGGAATTTTCTCACATCATAAGACGTATACTTGGATTTATTTAGAGGATTTTGAAGATGAGATGGACTCTGAGACTATTTTGATGAATACTCTTGAAGAACTGAAGATTAAGAAGAAGATCAATAAGAAGATGAAATCTAACCTGAAGGAATATGAGGAAAAATATAGTATTTATGAGGAAATATTGAATGAAGACACCAAGGAGCATGAAGATATGGTGAATCATCTTATTTTTCAATTGGAAATTCTATCTACAAGTCTAAAATATAAAGAAAATGAATGCTCAAGGTATGTTTCTGAAAATGAATATTTGAAAATTGAGCTAGAAAAGATAAATAGTAAGGTGAAGACATTTATGAGATTTAAAAATATCTCATGTGATCTAGAAAATATTATATCATGTGATTTATAAAATATTATAAGTGTTTAAAATCTTTCTAGTGATAGAATTGGTCTTGGATATGAAGATGAACATAAGACTATAACTCAAGACAAAAAGAAGACTAATGTGAACTAGGACAATCTTACATTGAAGACATAGCATTAGATAAAGAATGAAGGTGATGGTAGAGTAAGGACAAATCAAATTATGTATCCAAATGATATGAGGTATGGAAAATTCAATGGTTATTTTTATACATGTAATCAATTTGGACATAGGGCTAGAGACTACAACAGATCTGTTAGAAATGAATTTGTATGGGACTATGATAGGGGTCATCAATCATAAGGTTTGAATAGAATCAATTTCTTTAATTTTTTTGAGGTGGAACAATTTTAAAACCATTATCCACATAATATTAGACAAGGTGAGTCCTCTTAAAAAAGTGGAGGTTGTTTTGTTTATCATGACATAGGACACATTGTAGATTTATATCCAAACAAGGAAAGGAAAGATATATATTTTGAAAAATGTATGGTGTGATAAAATTGTGAATAGAGAGGTCAAATTGCTAGGTTTTAAAAGCAAAGGTATACAAGATAGATTATATTTATTTAGGCTCCTAGAGTTCAAGAAAGAAGTCAAGTTAACAGATGGAACCTAAAGGTGACAAGTGTGAGTCATGATGAGATTATATCTCCAAGTAATTTGTTTTCAATGGTGGAGAATGATTCAAAGGCTAAAGATTACCAAGAAGTCTCATTTCTTTCTCATTTGAAGACCAAGGTGTTGGTCCAAACTAGTCCTGAGGTATGTATGGATCCATCTGAACATCTTGATATTATTGAACAAGTGCCTAGTAATGAAGATCTAAGTTGTAAGGAAGATTTTTTAGATGAAAATGTATGGCATGAATATATGTTATCTCCATTAATCATCAATCCAATTTTATAAGAAAAGGAGAATGCATTAAAGGTTGAGAAAGTTGTTTCTCTTAAGCCAAAGAAGAAGAAGAAGAAGGAGGAAAAGGAGGAGGAGGAGGAGGAGGAGATGAATGAGCAAGGAGGAGATGGAAGATGAGGATTTGATTCTATTTTAGATAATTAAGCTATGTAAGTTGTATTTATCTATTATTCTTAAGAGAATACCTTTATTTGAGAAGTATGTTTGTGTTCTCAATATGATAATGACAATCAAAGAATGTCTAAAGTTGGAATGGGTGGATCCAGGTGGATTAATAAGGTATCATATGAGTGTTATCCAAATATGAATTTTTAGGTCCTTAAGATGTGTCTAATAAACATTATGGGCTCTACAAGTTTTAGGTAGGGTTACAAGGAGGCTAGAGAGGCCTAGTTTGAGGAAGAGTGATTTTTGCTCTGTTTCTCCAAATGAGTAACGTATTTTTATTTTTAGGAGTATTTTCAAGTTGATTAAGAGTATGTTTCATATTTTTTGAGTGGCATGAATTTCCATAGATGATCCTTGTGGTGGCTTAAAAGTGAAGGCTAATAATCATGTGTGTTTGTTCTTCATGGTGTGTGGAGATCTGAAGATGATCAATATATACATTATCTCAAATATCTTAGGGGGAGTCCCTCTCAAAAAATTTCATGAGTTTCATCAGATTTTAGTGCATTTATGTGTTTCTTCATTTGTTTTAGTTCTTGGCTGAAGAGATTCTTAGCATAAAGCAAGAGGATGTCGTCAAAACAAGAAGAGGCCAGCCCAAGGTAAGGGGAGTGTGTACTATTTTTACAAGATGGTCTACTCCTTACTAGTAGTCTTTTTAGGTCCTTAGGATCATTTGATGCCCACTTTCTTATTGTATGAAAGGGGGATAAATTTCTTGTTATGAGAGTGCTTGAAAAGATATAAGGTGAGCTATAAATTGATATATTGATGGGTGTTAACATTAATGAAAAAAGGGGAGATTGTTGGAGAGTTGTCATAGTGATGTGATCGAGGTGTTAGGGAGATACTATAATGTGTAGATGAAGTGCCTTGATATTCTATGTGATAATGACAAAGTTTGCAATGTGCTTATTCTAGTATACTTGATGTTGGCTTAGTTGATCATCAGAGTTTGACATATCAAAGGTGTTCAGGGTTGAATATGTTGATTAAATCATCTACAAGAGGTACTTAAGATGTTGTCTATGCTTTGAAATCTTGTCTGCATAAGTGGAATTCATTTGGTTGATCTTAGTTTTCATCTTGACACTTTGGTACCAGTGATAGAAAATATGAGTAGGTAGTTTTGATGACATCACCTTTGCCACATAGAAATGAGTCAAGGGGATCCAGTCATATTGTTATGATCAAATTAGTCCCTACTTGTTTTATGCTAAAATATAAAGTCATGCATTAGAGAAAAGTTAAATATATGAGGGTACAAAGTTGGATTCAAAGTTAGATTTCGTTACTTTTCCATACTTAGCCAAATTCGCAAAGTGGCCAAAAAGCACTGAGTAAACATGTTGATGAGGTTACTGATCACACATGTGGATGATTGAGGAGAAGGTGATCTTCTGGGTTTTTTCATTTTTAGACCTAGTTTTTTTTAATAATTTATAGATCATGAGATATAGTTTGACGAAAGATATGAATGTGCAAAGTTGGACTCCAAAGTATTTTGATAGTGGTTTTATGTTCAAATATAGTAGAGTAAGTATTTTTATGATTGAAAATCTCACATATGTGGATGTTTCAAGAGAAGGTGATCATATGGGTTTGTTTTTTTGGACCTAGTTTATTTGTGCTAAAAATTATATCATGCAATATATCACATTAAGAGATATGCATATGCAAAGTTGGGCTCCCAGGTAGTTTGACTGTGTTTTCCAATACTTACCTAATTTTGCAATGAATCAAAAAAACTTGAGTGAGAACTTTGAAGGTGCTATATCTTGCAAATATGAAGTTATCAAGATAATTTGATCTTATGGGTTTTTTCACTTTTAAACATAGATCATTTTCTCTAAATTTTAGTTCATGTACTAAAGCATGAAAAAAGTTATGGATGATCAAAGTTGGCCTCTCAAGTAGATTTAGACATGGTTGGATATGTGATAGAAGATTTTGAGAATGCACTTTAATGGCATTCTATCTCACACATGTAAGAGTTTTAGGAGTAGTGTGTTACATGGTTATATTCTCTTATGTGAGGAGATCATCTAGTCCAATTTTAGGATATTTCATAAATGTCTAAAAGAAGTTATTAAGGATAAAAAATTGCTACTAAATAATATTGAAAGGGTCCCCATAGTCATTTTTGAAAGTGTTAAAGCTTGAGCAAGAATGATGATGTGTATTGCTCCAAGGAGTTACGAGGTAGTGAGATGAGGACAAGTGTAAAGGTACAAGATAATGATCCAACAATGAGTGCACACTAATATATTTTGATCAAGGATGAGCATTGATTGTTAAAGTCCTAAATGATCTATAGAGATCGACGGAGTGCATTGATTCAAAGTTTGAAGATTGCACGAGATGAGGTCAAAATGATAGTTTTTTCAGATTTGATTTTGGAAGTCTATACATTAAATCTCAAATAATATTGATATTATGAGATTGATCCTAAGCTGAGAGTTCATGAGATTCAAGCATTATGTTCGAAGGATAATAGTGACTATTGTTATTCATAGATTCTAATTTACAGAGGGAAAACCTAGAGCTCTGTATTTAGACCATATATTTTGATAGAAGATGAATTTTCCCATATAGTAAAAATTAAAGTGGTAAAGGACTCTAATTTTCATCTATATATGTAGATTTAAAGATATGAAAGTGAGTATAGATAAAGATATTAAGTCTATAAGTGTACTATGTGTTCATTTTTATTCTATAAGTGACCCGATAAGGATATTCAATCTTGTGTCGATGTATCATGATGAATTATGTATTGGAGTGTGTTTTAGACTCCATAAGGATGATTTGTATAGATTTTGGATGTGTGATAAATCTATCTTGAGTATGAAAAATGCTTAAGAAGTTGATTGTGTGTTCATTCATTGTCACTGTGTACACCAAGTTAGTCTTTGAGTTATTTGTGCATACACAGAGGTGATCTAAGCTGACTATGATCATTTGAAGATTTTGAGGGGGACATAAGGAGTGGACCCATATATTTAAAAGTGGTCTTATGTTCTTTTTTTTCTCTAGGGATTGCTAAAGGAGTGAATGGGTTCACATGAGACATATAAGGACTACAAGGTTCTTATTAAAAGATTTAGTTCCTAAAGTGTGACCCATTGATATGCCCTTAACCTTTGATGTGTTTAGGAATATATGTGGCTGAATTGTGGCTTACATACCTCTTTTATTTTATTGTTACATTTTTCTATTTTATTAGTTATATCAGCCAATGGAATAACCATGGCTATGTAGACTATATATAGAAGTGAATGGTTATTATTTGATTATTATATTAAGTATTCTAATCTTATTTCATTATAGTAGAAGTTTTGCCCTTGAAGTGGATTTGTTATACTATCTAGTATTTATACTATCTAGTATTCTACTCTACTCTTAATTATTGATGTGTGATGTTTGTTATTTACTTATTCTATGTGGTAAATATTTATTTTGTGTGAACATCTATTAATTTAATTATAAGTGGTATCATAATTTTGATTTGGGTAAGTTTCTTATGGTGTTTTTTTTTTGTATCTATCGAGGTATAACTTATGTGAGTGAAAAGAGTGAAAAAAAAACTTACAATTGGAGAAGAATGAATTTTTTTGTCAGCATAGTATTGCTCAATTTTTTTTGTTGAAAAAAATTAAAAAAAGTGCAAAAACAATTATTTTACACATTTTTATTCATTATATACATCTCGGTGAGACAATCAAAATGGTATATTATACTAGTACACTTTTTTTGTGCTAAACTTTTTTACACTAGTGCACAAACACAATCATTAGATTTGTCTTGGTAAGGCAATCACAATGGTACCATGTCTTTGTACATTTTTCATGGAAAATACCCTCCTAGGGTTTGTATATGGTAGGTCCTACTCAGGGAAGAAAAGGGGGAAATAAACTCCAAAGACTCCTTTTGGTGATGACATATAATCTAGAACTTCAGATCCATTGATTTCTCAACATTAGGCTAACATAAAATGCTTAGTGTGTAATGATGACTTTGTTGTAGTTAAAAATGATGTTTTAGGGATGCATAGAGAGATTAATATTGGTAAAACTCAATTTAATCATATCTCTACACAATTGGCTACCATTTTATCTTAGTTACAACTAAACACTCCTCTACTTCATCATTCAAGTCATCCTCCTCTCAACACTAACAACTCTAATTCTGGTGTGAAACTGATGTTGCCAAAAGTGGGATTGTATAATTTTAATGGTAAGGATCTACTCACTTAGATTATCCAAACTGATAATTTATTTCATTTGCATCAAAATCCTAGTTATTAGAAGGTGATAGTGACATCTCTATATCTAGAACCTGAGTAGTTCATTTGGTATCACTATTTGTATGCTCAAAATAAAAAAATGGTGCATCTATTACATGATCTATTTTCACTGATGAGTTATGGGCTTGTTATCACAATAATGTTATTTATAAATAATTCAACCTATTATCCAAACCACAACAAACAAGAACTATGAAGGATTATATTCACCAATTTTAGAATCTATCCTTACAAGTGGAAGACATCACTAAGGAAAATTTGATTGGTATTGTTTTCTGTGACCTCAAAGATAACACATAATTAGAGGCTTGGATGTTTAACCTATAATATATATCAAACTCTATCCCAAGGGCATGCATGGTAAAATAAAAATAGATGGTCAAATGAAAAACTTTCACTACTAGTTGTGATTGTACCTTTCCAGCACCATGATTTCCTCAACCTACCAGATTGACACCATGATAAATTGAGGAGAAAAGAGACAAAGGGTTGTGTTATGGTTGTGATATAAAATGGATAAAAGAACCTTGCTATGCTAAAAAGAAGTTATTTTACATCAAATGTACCAATGAGGATGAAGATGATTAAGAGGTAATTAGTGAATATGAGGAAGGTACTTAGGAAGAATCTAAAGACTCTAAATGTACTATTTCCTATCATGCCATTTTACATATTAATACTCCCAAAACTCTTAAATTTTTGGGTTTCCTTAAGAAATAGAAGGTCATTGTATTGATTGATTCAGGGAGCACACACAACTTCATCAATAGTAAGTTGGTTGCTCATTTAAACTATTTCATTTATCCCACTTTAGAATTTTAGGTCATGATTATAGATGGTGGTATTGTCAGTTGTTCAATAAAATTCCATAATAATAAGATAGCCATGGGAGTATAATTTTTGGATTCTCCTATGTTTTCTATTCCCATGGGGGAGCTAAGATTATTTGAGGAGTGCAGTGGTTCACCACACTGGGCACAATTGGGATGAATTTATAATAATTATTCATGCATTTTCATTCTAAGGGAAGGTAATTTCAACTAAGGGGATTAAGGGATAAATCCTCACAACTTGTTATCTCCCATTAAATGATAAATATTCTTTCTAAGGGTGTTGAAGGATTTTTATCCCACTTGTTTTCCATTAAAGTTCAGCCAACTCAACCATCTACAAATCTTGATATGCAATAATTGATTGATGCCCATTCTATTATTTTTGGTGACATGTTAAAAGGAATTCGACCTAGATGCATACATGATCATTCCATAAAACTTATTATTGATATTACACTACCCAACATTAGGTGATACAAGTATCCATATGCCTAGAAAGGTGAAATTGAAAATATGGTATAGGAAATTTTGGATGCAGGAATCATTCACCATAACCAAAGTGAATATTATTTTCTATTTTTCATGGTAATAAATAAATATGACACTTGGAGGATGTTCTATAACTACATATAAATCAACAAGTACACTATCAAAGATATGTTTCCTATTCCTATCATTAATGATTTAATAGATGAATTGAATGGTGATCTTTATTTTACCAAGTTAGATCTGGATTCTAGGTATCATCAAATCCATATCCATGATGAATAAAAACATAAAACTACTTTTAGAACTCACGAGGGCCATTATGAGTTTCTAGTTATGCCTTTTAGTCTAAAAAATACACCATCCACCTTTCAGAGATTGATGAATACTATTTTTAGGCCATTTTTTAGCAAGTTTTTTTGATGTTTTTTGATGATATCTTCATTTACAATAAAACTTAGGAAGACCATTTTCACCATGTGAAATAGGTAATCTCTTTTTTTGGAATAACATCAGTTGTATACCAAACGTTCCAAATATAGTTTTGGAGTTTGTGAGGTTGAGTATTTTGGTCATCTAGTTTCACATGGAGTGAAAGTGGATATTAAAAAAATTTGAGCAATGGTGGATTGGCTAATTCCTAAGACACTCAAGTAACTAAGGGGATTTTTGGGCCTAACTGCTTACTATCATAGGTTTGTCAAAAATTATGGTATCATTATAGCTCCACTCACTTCTTTCTTAAATAAAGACTTCTTTCAGTTGATTGGTATAGCTACTAGGGCATTTGAATAATTGAAATTGGATATGTGTATCACTTTAGTGTTGGCCATTCCTAATTTTTCCAATACTTTTGCGGTTGAATGTGATGCATCTGGGTATGGCATGGTTGTTTTTCTAATGCAATAAGGTAGACCATTTAATATTTAAATTTATTAACTAAAGGGTAAAACTTATCTCAAGCCCATCTATGAGAAGGAAATGATGGCCATTTTGCATGCAATCAAGCAATGGAGACCTTATTTGATGGTTCATCACCTTCAAGTAAAGATTGATCATGATAGTCTCAAATATATTTTAGAATATTAGTTGTCATCTGAAGAACAAAAAAATTAGGTAACTAAGATGTTAGGATATGATTTTGAAATATTTTAAAAGAAAGGCAAGGACAATGTAGTGGCAGATGAACTATCTAGGAAGGATGAATTAGTTGAGACATTACTATGTGATGTGACCATTCAACATGAAAATTGGCTAGATGAAGCATGATCAAAATGGGAAAAGGATAGTGCTACCCATGATTTGATTCATAATCTTCAGCACAGTTTGGGTGGATTTAAAAAATTCACATGGAAGGGTAATGCATTATGGTATAAAGATAGATTATACCTAAGTAATAATTTTTTTCTTAAACAAAAAATACTTCAAGAACGTCATGCAACTCCACTTGGGGGTCATTCAATATTTTTGAAAACCTATCATATAATCAAGTAAAATTTTATTTGGGAATGAATCATGGAGGATGTCTAGAAATATGTGGCTTAATGTATGATCTATCAAAAAAATAAAAGAGAAACCATCAAACCCCTACCTCTTTTGCAACCTTTATCCATCCCTAGCCAACAATGGGAAGAGGTGTTGATAGATTTCATTATAGGGTTACTAAGATATAATGGTCAAAATGTTTTCATGGTTATTGTGAATCATCTTAGTAAGTATGCTCATTTTTGTTCTTTATCATATGAATTTGTTGCTAGTATAGTAGATTCTTCTTTTTTCAACATAGATCAAAAACTACATGGTTTTTTCAACATAGATCAAAAACTACATGGTACCACTAAGATCATTGTCAGTGATAGAGAGCCCATTTTTACTAGTAATTTTTGGATTGAATTATTTGAATGTTTGAGCATGAATTTATCTCATAGTTCTTCCTATCATCCTCAATCATATGGATAAATTGAGGTAGTCAACAAACATCTAGAAGGATATCTCCATTTTTTTGTTTCTGATAGACAGGATAAATGGGTTCATTGGTTTCCACTTATTGAATGGTGGTATAATACTTTTGTTCATACATTTTCCAAAATGTCTCCTTTTATGGCACTATATGGATACCACCCTCCATTCATCAATTCAAACTTGAAGGTCCATCCTAAGATTCATGTAATTGAATAACATATTCACCATCAATAAGACATCCTTGAAAGTTTGTGTGAAAATTTAGCCATAGCCTAGAATCACATGAAGTAGTAAGAAAATAAACATAGGAGTGAGAGGCATTTTTACATTGGTGATTAGGTCTTTGTTCTATTATAACCATATAAGTAGACATCTTTGAAGTAATAAAAAAAGGATAACAAGTTATCCCTTAAGTATTATGAGCCTTATCATATATTATAGAAAATTGGTAGAGTGGTCTATAAGTTAGAGTTTGCTTCCTCTACTTGAATACATCTAGTATCTCATGTATCATGCCTAAAAAAAGTCATTAGACATAGGGTTTCTATTCAAACTAAGTTTTAACAATTAGAAGATGAAGAAAGAGTTATTCCTTATACTGAGATAATCCTTAAAATGTGGACTAAGCAATTGTGATCTAGATTGATTAAAGAGTACCTAATCAAATGGAATAATTTGCCATGTAAATATGCCACTTGGGAGAATGAATCCTTTGTGTGTAAACATCCAGAGTTTACTCAACATTGAGGAAAAAATTATTTTGAATGGGATTAGTGTATTAAACCCTTATCCTTCAGCATGTCTATAGGGATATGTGTGGCTGACTTGTGGCTTAGATACCTCATTTATATTATTATTACATTTATCTATGTTCTTAATTAGGTTGGCCTAAGGAATAACCATGGATAACTAGACTATATATAGGAGTTAGTGGTTAGTCTTTGATCATCATATTAAGTATTCTTCTCTTCTTGAATATTTTGGAGGTTTCCTCCTCGAAGTGGCTTTCCTATACTATTTATTATTCTACTCTACTATCAATTATTGATGTGTGATCTTTCATATTTGCTTATTCTATTTGATAAATATTTATTTTGTGTGAACATATAATTAATTTCATTTCACCAATAGGTGTTATGTCTGACCTATGAAGAATTTATTTTTTTGTGTCTTCATGTGAAATATGCCTTAAGGATAAGACATGTCTAATGGCCCACCAAGGTAATGACTAACAAGATTGCTCTATAAATACTGCAACTAAAGATGATGGGTTCCAGATTTTATGTTAGAGACTAAGGAGAGATTGGGGAAAGGATTATGTGTGTGTTTTTTGTGGAAAAAGGAGGGTTTAAGTGCTTTGAGGATGAGTTGAAGAGAAGAATGGATTGAGGACTATTTACGTGACTTTTTGGTCATAATACTATTGGCAAAATATAGATCTTGTCTTTTGATTATAAGCAAAGGTGAAGTGTGATAGTTAGTGTTCCATGATCGATATAAAGGTGTAATTTGTTCATAGGTGTTGTTATGGTAGCTCAACATTTAAGGTTTTTGTAGCCTCCTTTCAAGGTGAAACTTTCTAAAAGGTTTGGTTGTTGTTACATCTCAACTAAGATAGGTGTGGTAGCATCTTGTGCGATTGGAGTCTCATTAAATAGGGATTATAGTGCCTTGATCATTTGTAGATGGTCTAAATTAGATATTATTATAAGATAATAGTCTAATTATAGGTTCTAATGGGTTTTATTCCCTATGAGGGTCTCCTATGTATGTCATGTGTTATATGATTGATATTTCATTGTATCTATTGTTTATTGCTATGAATGATATGCATGTATTATGAATGCTTGTGGTATCTAGTTAAGTATTTGTAAATATCATAATTGAAGTTATATTATTTGGGCTCACTAATTCACCCCTAGCTCAGTGATTGCACCTCTAGTAGTAGTTTCAAACATATTGATCATAGCTTCTAGAATAGATAGAATAGACTGCGTAAGTTCTTCTTTTGTTGTTTAAATCCCTTGAGGTCATCCTTCAGTTTCTCTTTATATGATTTGACTAACTCCAAGACATCTTCAAAAATATTGACCTTCTCTAGGTTTGTGTCTTCCTATTTGAGTCATATTAGTCAATGGTTCCATTTTTTGATATATAACCTCTTCACCTCCTTAGATGATCTACTCAGTTATCTTTTGTAAGC
The DNA here is from genome assembly GCA_037957365.1 of Torreya grandis. Lineage (NCBI taxonomy): Eukaryota > Viridiplantae > Streptophyta > Pinopsida > Cupressales > Taxaceae > Torreya > Torreya grandis. The sequence goes on from JARHVA010008069.1 coordinate 181,959, forward strand.
TAGCAGTCCTAGGGTCAAACCTCATTCCCACTGAAGATTATGTCACTTGAGGAATATGGATCTCCATTTGAAATTAAGCTACTACATCACTTGGTGTGGTTAATCTACTCACTTCCTCTTCCTATAGTGTTATGATATAGGACTTTATTTCTTGATACACAAGAATATTAATGGATTTCAACATAGCCCAAGGATGATGCATGGTATGCATTTTATGCAATCTAGGATCATAAAAGAACCATTATGTAATGGGTGGACCGTAGAATAAGTTATCTTCACATAATATGTTGACTTCACTTAGATGAGTGGTGAAAGTTACATTGGATCTTTTTTGTTTAGGAACATGGGTTAACTTAGTCTTCCTCTTATGGGTGTCAATTGGAACTAAGTTCAATGCCAGTTCTCTCCCTTTCTCTTCCTTTGTTTCCTCAACCTAGGCTTCCTCATCATCTGGATATATGTATGTTATATTTAAAATCTTTAATACATCCTCAATAGACTCTTGATGGTCTATGGATATCATATGAATCTCTTCTTGATGTGCTTATTATTTTGTAGCCTTGTGAAGTTAGTATGCTGATGATCTAAAAGCTATTTCATGTGGCTTTTTCTCCTTACGACTATGCTCCATCTAAAATTCTACTTTTCTATTTATAAATGGAGGTCTAGAGGATTCATCACTGATAAAATGATATTTTTTGGGTCTTAATTGCCATATATCATACATTTTTTTATTTATATCTAATCTTGACTTAGTACTTAGTTTGTGTTCCTTCAATCTCCTAGTCATTTCAAATTAGGATGATGCCTTTGTGTAAATAGGGTCCAAGACACCATACTCATGATCATAGGGCACATTTAAAATTCATTTTTTTTCAAATATTCCTTAAATTTCCCATAAGGATCCCATTGCTTCATCTCATCAATATGTAGGTTGAAAGATGATCTGTGTTTCGATGCAGATTCAATATTGTATCATTATTTGAATACAGTCTTGCCAATTATCACATATGAATTTAATGTGATCCCTATAATTAAATATGTGAAACTTAGAATAATATTGGGATATTTTTTGTGTTCCATTTAGTGACCAATTCCTTTGATTTGGGATCTCTGTTATCATAGAAAGAGAATCTACAAGATATGACATCATGAAAAACTAGGTTTTCTACTTTTGCCTAATTCCATAGATTTGTCTACTTAATGAGATACTAATTACTTCACCCAAATGGGGGAAAATTGTCTTTGAAATTATAAAGTAGACAATGGGCACCCATACTAGGTTTGCATATGTCATGGTTTCATTTCCACATAAATTATTTCACATTTTCATTATCATTCTAACCCTAGATTTAAACTAACTGATAGGGATGTTCTTATTGAAGTTTGAAAAGACTTGGTTCCAAAAATCCATCCACACGGGAAGGATATTCATCAAATTATTCTCTTTGTCCTAGGAATTGATTGAAGATAGGTCAATTTTAGGTTTTTACAACTTATAATATGATTGAAATGCAATAGCAAAAATATAAGTAACTTTTCTAAGATTATGTTGATTAATTATCATGCCCTTATCTATCTTAGTTTCCTTGAAAAAAAGAGAAAGAATGTTAATGTAGTGGAGTACCTCAGGCATCACTACTACATAATGGAGATTGGCAATTCAAATTGTAATAATGTCATCATATAACCTCTTTACTAAGTGGTTCTTCTCCTCTTCTCAAGTGATGGCTGGTTTTTATTGATCATCCAAAATAATTTTCACCAGTTATTATTGCTTGTGTTTAAATGAGAGGCAAAGAAATTGGTATCATTGAAAATACAACCTTCAACATATATTATAAAGTATAATTCTAGATATTATTTTAAAATAATCTTTTGACTCCTCATTTCTATGAATTTTATCTAATTGCTCACTAGTGGACTACAATTCATCTCTTGATTGAATTATCTTAGTGCAGATAGTAATTCAATTCTCCTTGGCTTGATTACAATGAAAATAGAGATAAATTAGGGCTTTTTATAATTAGGGATTTATTGGAGGTTCATTTAGAGCTTTAATGGTGATAATTATGTTCAAACTATGAACTTTGTACCTTTGATTTTTCTTAGATCACACATTTATATGTTTCATGCTTATGGGTCCACAAGATCTTTTGAATTGACTTGTCTTGCTTATGTGGCTCCACCATCTCAAATTATTTTTTAATTTTGAAATGTGACAATTTATCATTTTTGAACACATGTCAACACCTCATGGAATCTTAGAACTAGATTAAATATGCTATGTTTATCTTCAAATGAGTCCTCTAGCTTTAAATTATCACAAACTATTGATCTTCAAATGATCTTCTTGAGAGTGTGCCACATGGTAGCTCCATGGGATTTATTCACTTACTATGCACACACTCCATCATTTGATAGCTTTGTACCATGTGGTGTCCTCTCATTCCATTTGAGACCTTTAAAAAGTTAGCTTCATCACTCACCGTAGATCTCAATATAAGAGGTTAAATGCCATTGGTTGATTTGTGTTCCATGGATCATAGTTATGACATGAATCACTATCGCATTCATTCTGGGTTATTTAAAAATTCACCTTCATCTCATACTATTGGATGTTCTTTTGCATGGATCAATGCACACCATTGATTATGATCCACTTGTTGTTAGGCTAAATGTGGACTTTTGATTTTAGGCGAAGTCACTAAGATTGTGCCACTCAACACTTTTAGATTCCTTCATATAACCTTGACTTATTGACTTTGTCCCACGTAATTAGATCTTTGTTATATGATTTAATGCACTCCATTGATTCTGATCTGAGAGGTAAATTTGATTGACTGATCTATTTCCTTTTTATTCATTCACTCTTTACTCATCTAATATCTTTGAACTACCTCTGGGTGGGTGGCACTTGTCACTCTCGTGCTTGATATGGGTTATTTGACATTTTTTCTTGGGTGTTTACCCACATATCGTTAATATTTATTTGAGTTTCTGATATCTTGCCATATGGCATCCTCATGTTGATTCATTCCTCTGGAAAATGAAAATAGACTAAGGGAGTGGGGAATATAAATAGACTTAGGATAAATTTTTATCATAAGGTTTTATTGATATTAATAAATATAATTAAATATTTAGGATAGGACTTTAGGCTAAGTTTAAAACATAATAAATTGCTCTCATGCTTAATTAATCTATGTGAATAATAAAATCATCTTGATGGGGTTTTGAGACATAGAGGAACAAGAATAATTTTTTTATGCTAAGGTTTTGGTCGTGTTGATAAAAATGACTAGAACTTTAGGATAGAAAATTAAACTAAGTCTATGACAACAAAATGTTTCCACGTAAATTTCACCCGTGCAAATTTAAATATAAATTAAAAAGAGACCTAGGATAAAACTCATTACACTAAGATTTTTACATGATTTAAACCTAGATTCAATTAATCAAAAAGATACTAAGGGTTAATCAAAATAAAGCAGCCAATTAGAATTAAAGTACAGAAACCCTGAACATGGATTATTCAATTGAGACTTCATTAAACCTATAACATGTACACACATAAGTCAAACATTATCAACATTAGATAAAACTAATGAAATTTTTTTGACATGTCAATGAAATATGAAGCAAACATGATTTCCAATTTTTACAATTTTGATCATCTTGAATGTAAATTCTTAACACAATTTGTAAAATTGATCAAGGGTCCTCATTTTAAAAAAAAGGGGGTATGTTGACCTCAACAATACTTACTGGTTATTTTATTTATTTCATATGAATATGTACACATTATCCACTCTCCATGTTTTTTAGGTGCTAACATTGTTCGGACCATACATGGGCTCAAACTCTCTTAGATTAATCCTCTTTATAGATTGTCTTTCACTTGAAATTTTATCTCTTCATTCTCCATCAAAGTCAATTTATAGTTAATGTTATTTTTAAAACTTACACCACACATTAGATCCATATGATGACTAGTCTATCTCATTGGTAGTAGTCCCTTTGGCATTTCATTTGACATATAATCAACATAGTCTTCCATAATATTATAATTTCACATAGTAAGATCCCTTAACATTGTGGCTATCACAACTTGCATAGGATTTAAAACTAGATAAAATCATGTTTCTTCTTCTTGACCAGCTTCAAAAAATCTTTACCACATACCATCATTACTTTGGGACTATTGTCCACCTCATCTCCTATATCCTTCAGTAGAATCAATGTGAATCTCTTTCCATCCATATTTATGGTGTATGTTTTTTCTCTTATATCATGCATGGCTCTCCTATAAAACTACCATGGTCTTCAAAACAACAAATGACACATTTCCATTGATATAATATCACATAAATCATCATCCTTACATGAGCTGATTTAAAAAACCACCATACATTATTCTTTTACCAACTCTTGATGGCCTTTAGGCAACCATAAAACATTGTATGGTATAGAATGTATGAACCATTTCAGCTCAAGTGTTTCTACCATCTCTTGAGAAACAAAATTATCCATGCTACCAGTATCAAACACCACCTTGTAATACTTCCTATTAGATTTATAAATATTTTATAATAAAATACTCCCTTTTATTTCTTAATTCACCTCATTGGTTGGTTTCATCATCTCTCTTTCAATAAATAGATCCTCTCCTTGTTTTGGATTTTCTATGTGTTGGGGATCCACCACTCTCTTCATAAGCATGTATAACATGTTTGACCACTTAAGTCCTTATACCATTATTTTGAGGGTTTTATGGAAACTCATGAACTTTATGACCAACATACTTATTTCATTCAAAACTAATCTAGGTGGATCTATGTACCATTCTATTTTTCAAAAAGGTATTCAAATTATGTTCAAATCATTTCCACATTATAGTACTCATTGAGATATTTCTATCACTTTTCACGGTTTGAAAAATAAAGTCCCGATGCTCATGATATGGCTAGTTGAAGAAATCTTGCGATAGGGGGTATTGAAAGTGACATGGCACTGTTAAAAATATGCCAAGTGGATCAATAGCCACTTGACATGTGGCAAAAGAATTTGGTAAAAAAAATGTTAGTTTTTTTTTCTTATTCACATTTTATTTTAAATTTTCAAACTTGAAACAAGGCACCAAAGAAACTGCCACATCACCCATCCCACCAACAAAGCATGAACCAAGTCAAACCAATGGCGCAAGTGGGCACCATTGTCTTAGGCATTTGAAGAGGGGTCAAAAATTTATATCTAAGGTGTTGAAAGATGAATTCCAAGAAAATGTGGGACAAAACCATGTCCATAGGCACCAAAAAAGGAGGGAAATCATTTAAAATTTCATGCTAAGCGTGCCCTAGGAAGAAGGCTGACCTTTTCATCATGCCAAGGCACCTAGAAAGGTGGCAGGAGGTTTTGAACTCCTGACCTGTCATCTAAAAGACTAATGCCTTGACCACTTCAGCCACGGGGGTCAAAGTGTTAAAAAAGGGACTAATTTCTACTTGAACAGACATGAAAAGCAGACTGTGTAAAGAGATTTAAGAAGGTTAGAGACTTGTTATTGCTTTGTACGGCCTTAGGCCATTATTTTCAAGTCTGAGAGATATTTTTATAGGCACAAAAAAAATCAGAGAAGGTGAATTGAAGACTTTTATTGATTTTGGAAGCCATTTGTTGCACAAAATTAATGAGAATGGTCCTCACTTCGAACAGACCCGGAGATGTAGGCTATTGAAGCTGAACTCCATTATTAATTTTCTGGTGAATTCTTTGATTTTTTTTAATTATTATTTAATTTTGATATTCATTTTATATCTATTTTTAATTTCTTTACACAAAATTAATCAAAAAAGTGAGAAATTGAAGGATCTCTTAAATGTGAACAAGTGATTTTCAAATATACTACACTTATATTTTCAGTTTACAGATCAGATTTTTGGTATCAGAGTGGTTGTTATTTAATAATGATTACTAGTGTATGTTTACAAGGTCTAAATCCCAAAAGGTGAAGGAAAAATCATTAAGTATAATGTAGAGATTGGTTCAAGGCATACTTCAAGGATGGCCGAAGAAGAGATAGAATCTGAACAAGCTTTTCACCGAGCTTTCATGGACATGAGAAGCATGGTTGAGGAAATTTATCATGACAAACAAAGGAAATCTGAGAGTGAAAAAGAAGGTGATTCACGAGAATCAAAAGGTAAGGAAACCGAAAAACCTTCTCCATCGAATGATGGTAAAAAAATTGTGGAATCTCTCCCTTCACTAAAATTGGATATTAAATTTGAATTACCAATGTTTAATGGTGAAGTTAATGTCAAAAATTTGGATAATTGGGTCAAGCAGATTGAAGTTTATTGCAGGGTCTAAAAGATATTAGGGGATGAGTCAAAAATTCATTTGGCTACTCTTTGTATGGGAGGCGCATCTCCCATCTGGTGGGAGAGTAAGTTGAAGGAAACTAAGCTTTAAAAAGGTAACCTGATTTCTACTTAGAATAAATTTATTGAAGAACTCGGAAAGAAATTCTATCCTTTAGGCTATATGCAACAAGCCATGATGGATTGGCAATGTTCCAGATAAGGAAAAGGCCAAAGTGTTCAAGATTATACACAAGACTTTAGGAAAAAAACTTTACTTTTGAATGTTCCTCTATACACAAAAGAAATAGTGCTAAAATATATAGGTGGGTTGCATAGTTACTTAAGACATATGATTCTTATGTTCAATCCCACTAATTTAGATGTAGTATGTGTTCAAGCCACTCATTTAGAGGCTAGAGGAAAACAATCAAAATAATCCTTTCCTAAAGTAAAAAGTAGGCAATCTAATGTTAAGCAATCCAAAGGGAAAAGTTCATTAGGAAAGGGTAAACTAAAATCCACTTATACTATTAAAAAAGAAGAAGGAAAACCAATTTGTAATCATTGCAAGAAAAATCATGATGAGTCTATGTGTTGGAAACTATATCCTGAGTTAAGGCCTAGGAGGTATCAAAAGAAAGAAAATAAGACTAATGCTATGGTTCAGGACTTAGGTTTAGATTCAGGTGATGAAACTACGATCACAGCTATGGGATTACATAATGATTTTTCTCTTACATTTTTTAGAACTAATGTTGCATGTTCTTCTATACAAAATTCTATGCATGGTGATAAGAAAATAAATGAATTGTTCCACATTAGAGTTGTTTCAAAGCATACTAAGATTGACACTCTATTTGATAGTGGTTCACAAGTAAATTTAATTTATGAAGAGGTTGTTAAGAAGCTAGGCTTACAAACTAATCCCCATCTGAAGCATTATCAACTAGGTTGGGTGTGTGACAATGTGAAGCTACAAGTCTCACAAACTTGTAGGCTAAGGTTTGCCATCACATCCAAGTTCCTAGATGAGGTTGAGTTGGATGTTGTTCCATTGGACATATGTGGGATTGTTTTGGGAAGCCCATATCTTTATGATAGAAAATCAATCTTCTATAAAGAGGAGAATAAGCACTTTCTTATTAAGGATGGCATTGAATATATAGTTAGAGCACATCACATTAGAATAAGTCTTTCCTTGGTTACAACAGGGCAAATGAAAAGACTAGTTAATTCAAGAAATACTTTTTGTCTCATGTTGATTAAGTCTAAGGAAAAAGAATATTCTAAAGCTTTGGAAAAGTGTGATCCTAGGCATAAGAATGAATTGGTTGAAATAATTTCTACTTATGATGATGTATTTCAAGATCCTAAGGGCTTACCCCCTAAAAGGGGAGTTCAAAATGAAATTCAGCTATTTTAGGATTCTCCTCTCCCTAACATTGGCATGTACAGGTTATCATTGGTGGAAAATGAGAAAATCAAAAAATAGGTAATGGATCTATTCGATAGAGGTGTTATTCATCCAAGTTCATCCCCTGTTGGTTTGCCAATTATTTTGGTGCCAAATACAGATGGCACTTGGCGAATGTGTGTTGATTTTCATGTCTTAAACAAAATTACTATTAAGAATCATTACGCTCTTCCTCATATTGATGATTTGTTGGATCAATTAAAACATGCTATTTATTTCACTAAGTTAGATTTGAGAAGTGGATATCATCAAGTAAGAATTAATGAAGGTGATGTTTGGAAAACTGCCTTCAAAATAGAATAGGGATTGTTTGAATGGTTTGTTATGACTTTCGAGTTGTGTAATTCCCCAGCTACATTCATGAGATTGATGAATGATGTTTTAGATAGTTCCTTGATGATTTTGTTATAGCTGACTTAGATGATATATTGATTTTCAGCAAGTCATGGGAAGAGCATGTGATCCATATTAAGAAATCCATGGATACATTAGGAAGATATTTTTTTTTTCTAAAAATGTCAAAATGTGAATTTGGAAATACCTCTTTGATATACTTGGGTTACATTTTAGGACATGGTGAATTGAAAATTGATCCTGCGAAAGTGGTAGTCATTGTTAATTGGCCTACACCCACTAACATAGCTGAGGTTATAAGTTTTCTTGGTGCAATAAAGTTTTGGAGAAAGTTTATTACTCAATTTTCATATATTTCATCACCTTTACATTCTTTTACAAGTGTGAAATAGGTATTTTAGTGGGGAGGCAAACATCAAAAAGCCTTCGACACTTTGAAAGAAAAGATAAGTATTGCTCCAGTCTTGGCACTTCTTGATATAAAACAACCATTTGAGATCGAGATAGATGCAAGTGAGTATGCTATTGGAGCTATTTTAATGCAAGGTAAGAAACCAGTTTGTTATCATTCTGAAACCTTTACAAGTGTAGTAAGAAAATATCCAGCTTATGATAAGGAATTTTATGCGTTGGTTACAAGTGTTAAAAAATGGAAACATTACTTAATGGGCAAAGAAACAATAATATATACAGATCATCATCCCTTACAGTATCTCCAATCACAAACTAAGCTACAATAGTCTAGACATTTTCATTGGATGGGTTTCTCACAACAATTTCATCTTGTGATCAAGTATAAAAAAGGAATTCATAATAAGGTTGCAGATATGCTATCTATGCCTCCTATGGTTATTGCATCTATTCTTTTACAACATGGTTCTTTGTCTCATGAAATTTATAAAGAATAATATGGAATGATCTTGATTTTTAGGATGTTTATAAACACTTGATGAGTAGTAGATAAGGAGAAGAATTGGACTATCATGTACACAATGATCTTTTGTATCATTTGGGTAAACTATGTATTCCTCAAAATGACAAGGTGCACATCATTAGAGAAGCACATACTTCTCTTATTTATGGTCATTTTGGAGTTGCTAAATTAGTTGCACATTTTAAGATGTATGGTTGTTGGCCTTGTATGCAAGAAAATGTTGCTAAATATATTAAGGGATGTATTATTTGTGTCACAAACAAATGTAGTAATAGGAAACTAGGACTTTACACTCCTCTGCATGTTCCTACTTGCCCATGGGAAAGTACTCCATGGATTTTGTGGGGGTTTTACCTATGACACAAAGAAAACATGACTATTTATATGTGGTTGTGGATAAATTTAGCAAGATGTGTGTTTTGATTCCTTGTAATAAGTAAATTACTGGGGAGGGTATTGCACACTTGTTCTTTGAACATGTATGGGTTCATTTTGGTTTGCCTACTTCAATCATTTCTGATTGGGATTATCGATTTATTTGGGAGTTTTGGTCAACTTTGTGCAGACTAATGGACAGTAAATTAAAAAATAGCACTGCATTTTATCCACAAATCGATAGACAAACAGAGGTTGTGAACCGCACTATGGTACATTTGCTTAGGGATTACATCAATATAAATCTAAAGTTATGGGATGAACAATTGTGTTACATACAACATGCATATAACCAGACACTTAATTCTTCTACTATGAAATCTCCATTTGAAGTTTGTTATGGATACTTGCCTAAATCTCATCTAGATGTTTTCTATGGACATGATACAACTGTTGGTGAACAAAAAGAATCCATTCGAGCCAAGAAGTTCATTGAACAAATACATCTCATTCATCAGACTATTCATACTCAATTGGAGAAAAGTCAAGCCAAGTACAAAGCTAGACATGACAGACATCATATTTATCACCAATTTGTTGTAGGTGATATGGAATGGCTTCACATTAGTAAGGAAAGACTGATAGGTGAAGGTAAAAAGTTGAAACCAATCCAGTATGGTCCTTTTCAGATAACAGAAAAAATAGCTACAAATGCTTTCCGATTAGATTTACCATCTTACATGTAGATTTATTCAGTTGTAAATGTGGAAAATTTGAAATTTTATGAGCCTCCAATGATAATTGATCATGATGAAAGTGTATCCATTCCTTCCATTGATGATTTTTCTCCTAAATATCTAACATAATTACAGGAAGATACTATACTTGACAAGAATATGTAAACTTCATGAAGAGCTAATGTTGAATATATTTGTGTTGGTCTCAAAGGGATGCACCAAAGGAAGTTTAGATGGATGGAATTTAGAAAGGTGAGGAAAAAATACTCTCACCTCATTACCAATTAATTTCAACTTTTGAAGGTCCAAAAGTTCCCAGTGGGGAGGAATGATCTAGGTGGATCCATGTACCATTATATTTTTAAAAGTCTTCAAATTTTGTTCAAATCATTTTTAAATTTTAGTACTCATCGAGAGCTTTCTATCGCTTTTCGTGGTTCAAAAAATGGAGTCCCGATGCTCAAGATATGGCTAGTTGAAGAAATCTTGCAATAGGGGGTGTCAAAAGTGACGTGGCACTGTTGCAAACATGCCAAGTGGACCAATAGCCACTTGACATGTGGAAAAATAATTTGGTGCAAAAAAAATGTTGGTTTGTTGTTTTTATTAACATGTTATTTGAAATTTTTAAACTCGAAACAAGGCGCCAAAGAAACTGCCACATCACCCATCCCACCAACCAAGCATGAACCAAGTCAAATGAATGGCCTAAGTGGGTGCCTTTGTCTTAGGCATTTGAAGAGGGGTCAAAATTTCTATTTAAGGCATTGAAAACTAAATTATCAACAAATGTGGGACCAAAACAAGTCCATAGGTGCCAAAAAAGGAGGGAAATCATTTCAAATTTCATGCTAAGCATGCCCTAGGAAGAAGGCCAATCTTTTCCTTATGCCAAGGCACCTTGAAAGGTGGGAGGAGTTTTTGAAATCCTGATATGTCATCTAAAAGATTAATTCCTTGACCACTTCAGCCGCGAGGTTCAAAGTGTTATAAAAGGGACTAATTTCTACTTGAACAGACACGAAAAGTAGACTGCGTAAAGAGATTTAAGAAGGTTAGAGACTTGTTATTGCTTTGTATGGCCTTAGGCCATTATTTTCAGGTTTGAGAGATATTTTTATAGGCAAACAAAGATCAGAGAAGGTGAATTGAAGACTTGTATTGACTTTGGAAGCCATTTGTTGTACAAAATTAATGAGAATGGTCCTCACGTCGAACGGACCCGGAGACATAGGCTATTGAAGCCGAACTCCCTTATAAATTTGCTGGTGAATTCTTTGAATTTTCTTTGATTATTTTTTGGTTTTGATCTTCATTTTATATCTATTTTTAATTTCTTTACACAAAATTAAGCAAAAAAGTGAGAAATTGAAGGATCTCTTAAATGTGAACAAGTGATTTTCGAATATACTACACTTGTATTTTTAGTTTAAAAATAATAAACACTTCTATTGAAAGATTCCACCTTCACCTCTTCAAAATGATCCTCTCCCTATAGAAGAATAGACTCCTCTTGTACTTGAGTTCTGATTTTGAGAACTATTTTCCTCTCTAACTTAGGTTTGTTTTCATCTTCCACTGATACCTTGTCATCATCCTCTAGAAAACCTTCGTCTTCCTCTATAATTTTACTAATGTTTTCTTAACATATTCTCTTCCACCTTCAATACACATTGATAGGATTCTTCCATGGTTGTCGAGTTCAACAAAAGGATTTCATCTTGTATGGAAAAATGTAATCCATTCACATATATGAATATTTATTTGGATCTTCCTCTACATTTCTAACTCTTACAATGAGTCTATAAAATAATCGACATGGTCCTTGATAGTCATCTTATTTTGTCTCAAATTATTAATCTTACTAAAAAACATATCTAATAATTAAAAGGTAGAAATTTGCCCTTTAAAATTTTCACCATCATGTCCCAAGACATTATTTTATTCTTATTTTTATTTTATCTCTCAACTTGCACATGATACCACCATATTCAAGCATGACCCTTCATATTTGTATAAGCAAACATCAACTTATTTGGATCCTCCATTGACTTGTAATCAAATTACTTCCCCATGTTTCATATCTAATCCACATGTTCTTCAAGATTTGAACTTACATTATAATATGGTGTCTCCAAATTTGGCTTACTGCCAAATCTTACAATAGCTTTGATAAATCTACTTTTAGTTTCATTTTCTATATCTTAGACTCTAAACACTTGAGCTCCTTCTTCTTCATCCTCACTCACATCCCCATCATGAGCTTCACTTATTTATGTTTTTTCTATTTTGTCCAACCTTGTTTGCCTTCCTCTCATCATTTATGTCAAGTCTGAAATTTAAGGTCCTCTTGGTCTTTCCCCTCTTCTAACAGTGTGCCCTCTATGTGTCATCACTTATCCCACTAAAAACTTCTCTTTTAAAATTTGAAAATCAATTCAACTAGGTCCTTATTGCACATAGTCCTAAAGGAAAAACCAGTTCTGATTCTAAATGGTTCACACACAAATAGGGTATCCACTAAAAGACACCTTCTTACTCGGTGATGTTTTGTTCCTGGCACACACATAGTCAAAGCACTAACTCATAAATACACATGCATATCCTTAACACAAAGAACATATTCTATTGATTTATTGGTGAATGTTTAAATGTTTAGGATCAATAAACGTCTTATTAGCTATGAGCATTCCAGCCTATGATTACTAACATGGAGAAAACCAAGATAAAACACAATTCATAATTAGTTGCTTCACCTATAGATTGTTACATTCCAAAACAACAACACAAAAATAATAAACCCCTTGTACAAAAGCCATTTTCTAATTTATAAGAGGGAATAGACTGACCCTTCACATCCCCTTTCAAATCTTTAAGTTTCAGTTTCCATGATAGATCCTATTGGGTTTGTGAACTCCATAAAAAACAAAATAATTCAGTTTTCCTAATTTGTGTAAGTCTATCAATCGTGGCACTAATTTTATCAATTCTATTCGGCGTTCTAAGAACTCTAACTCATTGCATAAACTTTGACCAACCTATTGGGAACTGCAGGCACCTTTAACACCTATGTAGCAAGACGTAACTAGGTCTATTGGCATTTGATGGGACCATAGGAATCTAGACCAAATAAGGTTTTTCGGTGATCTGTGACTCCTCCATAATCCAGAACAAATCGAGTTTTTCTTCCCTATTAGGAACCAATGATTTGGGATACAAGAAAAACCTTTTACACTATGTTTTTAATAAAACTTCATCACACTGACTTGGTATATTCAGTATTGTAAAAATGTGGAGAAAATGGAGATTTCAAAAATTTATCTGAAAACAAATTTTGAATGTTGAAACTGACAAACAAATAAACAAAAACACACAAGTACATCACTCTATTTTTAGTCGATAAACGTTTTCTTGTACACCATGGATGCCCTTATGTCATACATTATCTGCTTAATCACTAAGGGAGGGCTTCTTACATTATGAGAAAAACATTTCTATACATCCCATAAAGAGGCATCCCTCCATCGGTACCATGGTCATTATGCAGTTGTTGTCATAGCCACTTCTCTACCTATACTCCTTAACAAGGTAGTTGGATTTACCCAAACATTGAAAAGTATAGGAAATTGAAATGCGCTGCTCCTCTGCCACAGTTGTCAGCCATCACCAAAGAATAAAAACAGCAGCAATAAATCTCCAACGAAAAAGCGTTCAAATCCATTTATAAACGGTAGTAGATTAATATGAGAAGACAGAGATATATATATATATAAATAAAGAGTACAGTTGTAGCTTGAAAGGTACATTCGGTAATTGCAGGAAATTAGTCTTTGCCACCTACATCATGATCTGTGCACTGACGACGTCGATAAATCAAAATTTTAATGATTAAGACAAATGACTGTATTAGCATTCATGTTTGAAAAAGGAATGCGTCAATGGCAAAATCTACTTAGAATTTGGGGAGTTCAGATTTTCAACCAAGAAGGCATTCATCTTTATTCTGCTATTATTCTAAAAAGATAGTGCAGGTAGGAAGTCTCAATCAAATTTTCAATGACCAGGGCGTACATAAAAGGAACATAGTAAAGAGATAGACTGCACTTCCCACTGAGATAACATAGTAAATTTAACCACTGCCTCCCAGTCCCACTTTTATATCGCACAAGGAATGGAGTCTCTCTGCCAAAATTTAACCACTGTCTCGCACTTCTCTATCCCAAAAGGAATGGAATCTCTCTGCCATAATTTGTAGACATCCCATAGAAAGGTATCCCTCCATGGGTAGCATGGTCATTGTGCAGTTATTGTTATAGCCACTTTTATACCTGTACTTCTTAACAGGGTGGTTGAAGTTACCCAAACTTTGATAAGTATAGAAAAATGGAATGTATTGCTCCTCTTCCAGTTGCCCGCCATCACGAAAGAAAAAGAGAAGTAATAAAGATCCAAAAATAAGTGTCGAAACTCATTTCGAAATGGTAGTAGATTAAGATGAAAAGACAACTAAAAATATATATATTAAATCGATTAAGAGGATAGTGGTAGCATGATAGGTACATTTGGTGATTCTAGGAAATTAGTCTTTGCCATGTACAAGATGATTATCTGCACTGACCGTGTCAATAAATAAAATTTCTAACAATTAAAACAAATGACTGAATTAGCATTCATGTTTAAAAAATGGAGTTCGTCAATGGCAAAATCTACATAGAATTTGGGTGGTACAGATTTTCAACGAAAGAGGAGTTCGCCTGTATTCTGCTATTATTCCAAAATGACGGTGCAGGTCGAAAGTCACAATCAAATTTTGAATGATCAGGGCATACATAATAAAGTCATAGACTGTTGTTCACGTTGAGAGAACATAGTAAATTAAACCACTTCCTCCCACTTTCGTATCCCACAAGGAATATAATATCTCTGCCATAATTTCTGCATCTGCCAAAAAAAGAGGCAGAATTCAGACCCCGTTTTTCGGAGAGGCGAGTAAAATGCGATAGGCGTTCATGTGTATTCTATTACTAATAGTTTCCCTAATGGTGCAAGTTACACCGGAAGGGTTCTTATTGTAATTATTTTGTTTTTTGGGCAAAAAGGATAGTATATTAGGTAGTAAACTAAAACATATACAAAGAATAAACAAGACATGACCAGTTCGATTATTTGAAAATTTGTGGTTAGAAATAAGTTTTATCATTATGTATATAGTTATATAAATAATGTAGGGAGAGTACATGCATGTAGATAGATGTCTAACATGGTAAGTGTGGTATGCATGTGAAATTGAGACTCATTCCTATTTAATAATAGATCAAAGTATTTTTTAAGTACAACAACTATATATATGGGTAAGGAAAGTTGTTTCGAATCTTAATTTTCCTTATTAACATAATATTTTGTCCTTTAAATTAATAACTTTGGCTTGATACTTTGTTTATATTTTAAAGACATAATTTAAAAAAATTTAGTGGGAGAAAATAAATTGTAAGTCATTAATAAGCACTTTAGTAATTGCTATGGTATTTATGCTTTTATTGGTTTCAAAATTTTATTCGTAAATGTCATGGCACTAATCTTTCCACAAATTTTAAAATTGAAAGGAGAGGGTCACCCCGTGATATTATGAGCTATATTTTAGTTTTTATAAATCAATTTTAAAGGTGTAAAACTACTAAAATGTGCTATAAAAATAACTTGTTGAAAATTATGAGATTGCAAAGAACTGAAGATGATACAGTAGAATTCATGTTTGAAATTAAAGAATAAATCCATATATGTTAAATGAAGGAAATGATGCCAATATTTAATTTAAAATGTAATGATAAGTAAGGAATACATATTTTGGCCACAGAAAAGGAGCACATATTTTAGAATATCTAATATGAAAAATAAAAAATGCTTAATAAGAAATAAATTGATTATGACAATTTTTTTTTAATGTAGTAGTAGTACTAAGTTGAAAATATTTTAAATGTTATGGAAGAGGTAATTCTCTCAGTCTATTTTATTTTAATTTTTGAAGATTTATATATTTACTATCTTTCATTTTTGCAAAGTGATCGAATGTAAATGCAAAGGAGATATGCATGTCATAGATTGAGCATAATATTGATATAACAATGAATCTCAAGACTTGAAATAAATGTTGATAATATCAAATATTTATTTATCGAGAGTCATTCCTTGTGCTTTATGTATGGTTAGACCTCATGCCATTTTGATTGACATTGGGCAATGATTACCTTGTGTAATAGGAGGAATTGGAAGATGTGTTGGATTACAATTATCCCATGGGGGCCCAGAGTATATTTTTGAATGCCACAACTACATATATGGGTAATAAAGGTGGCTTTCAATCTAAATCATAAATAATGAGAATGATTTCTCTGAAAGCTCCATTAACTGATTTTGCTTCCACCCAAAGATTGGACATTAACATATTTTTTTGTCATTTACATAGAAGCACAAATGGCTCGAGTTAAGTGTCATTATGGTTAGGTTTTTTTATTTGTTTATTTTGATTGGCTTGACATATTGTGATTGGAATGTGTAATGATTTTAATATTTACTTATTATCCATTATTGCCAATATGTTAGTTGCATACAAATCTGTTGAGATTTTAAAATATTATTGTTTTTTTGGAGGCATGAATGATATTTTTCTTGACATGAGAATATTGAAATTTTACTTTGTGAGGTTTGCATTTATGATGTTGGTTAACAAAGTTTTGTATAGTTGCTACTTTATTTTTCATACTTGTTTATGAAAATTTATTTCTAATTTTACAACTGTTTAAATTGTTCACCATATAGTGTGACCAAAATAATTCTCTAGATACATTGGAATGCCACTTAAAAGTGAAAGTTGTCACAGGTCTCTAGCAAATATAATTGAACAACCACAAAAGTCCCTGTTATTTTTTTAAAGAAATGCCTCACGAAATCATCCATTTATATTGCTAAACATATGAAGCCCTGTAAAGCTCATTTCATCTATAAGCACATATTTAATGTGTCTCACTTCTTATTGAAAAAATTGTTAGTGCATGTTTGTCAAATGATTTAATTTCTCAAATAAGAATGTGAAGCCATGAATGTATTGCTGATGTATTTATGTTAAATGTTGTAACATTGATTAGAACAAGGAGAAGTAGTGAAGATATGATTTTAATAGAAATTCCATCTATGTTATGTTTGGTGATGCTTATCAAGTAAGATTTACCTGTACCTATTTTTTCTTATATAATCATTCAAAGTGGTTTAGTTTGTGTCCTTTTTTAGGCAAGTTGTTGAATTATATTAAAGGCTATGTTTTGGTTAGCTAAAAAAAAATTATTTGGCATCGATTTGCTTGTGCACCCAACATCTTTATCTTTGGAAATTATGCATTGAAAATCTATAAATTATTGTGTTGTTATGTGTAGATTGAGTGGTACCTCCGAATGATTCTAGTTAAGTTTGTTATCGAAGTCATCAATCCCAAACATGTTAATGTCATCTATTTTATTGTTTCATGATGGGTACATGTAGGATAAGATTTCCCACTCATGCATTTTTGTACCCAGTTATATATATTCTTGGTTGTCATTGACATCATTGCTTGATTCAACATTTTTTTCTATTGAAGATATTCAATTGATATGCCATGGATTGTAAGAATCCATGATTTATTCTCAATGTGTAATAATTTCTTCCCTATTTAAACCAATGTCCATTGCAATTTTATATAATGGTTGGTAAAGTAATAACTCTGCCCAACATAAAGCCTCATATGATGGGGAATTAATAGGAGGTTTAGAAGAGAATTAGGGTAATACGTGAATAATTATCTGACTTGTTTTATTTCTCGATTGATTAGTTTCCCTTTTATTTTCATAAGACCATGTTTGTGTAGATATAATCAGTGACATTGTGTCCAAGAAAGAAGGTTGATTTAGATATGCATCATTAAAAATGGTAGTTATTGTCATTGAATCTGCTTTAAATAATTTATGTGAAGATTTATTTTCCAACAAATAGGTTAATAAATGTTTAGCTACAAACTATTAAAGGTAGATTTTATAACTTTTGGCTTGTTTCTTATGCACCTATTTCATTGTCAAGAATACTTTCTGAGAGGTACTTATTGTATGAAACCATTATTGGGTTTTCAATTATAATTTTAGGTGATATTCTACTTAGCATATGGTGGATTATTTTATATTTTTTATACATTTGTTGTATACATTTATATATATTTGAGCATGACGTGGTGACAAATAACGAGTTGGAAATCTATATTTTCACACCATAATAAACACATGATTTTATTGTGGATGTTAAATCTTTAATCATTACATTTTCAGAGATATGTGTTATATCCTTAATTATCGATAAATATGCTTAAGATTTCTTGTAGTGACCAAGGGGATTTATATCTACATTACAAATTCTTGGACTTTGGACTAGACATGTAGACTCATTGTATTTAGTGTGATGCTAAACATAATTTAGGATCTCCTCATAATATTTTTTAGGATTGACAACAAATATTTCATTGGTGGTGAGAAAGCATGGATATCCAAGATAAAAATAATGCATTCTATAATGGATTTCATCATTGTTGTGTGGGTTTGATTCTATTACATGTTGGTCAAAGAATATCTTTGTAGAATACACTTGAAGGGCATATTTATAGTGTGATGGGTCCATATTGGGTGTATTTTATAGAAATATAAACTCATAGATGTGTGTTGATCCTTTGTATTTCCATTGATACTTGATTACGAATAATACATTATATAATAATGATTTGAGAGAGGTTTTTAATATGTATTTAGTGTTAAAAATCATAGGTTTAGTATGAATACCTATACTAGTAGTCCTTGTTATATAAATGCTTTATAGAGGATTTATACCCATAAGATTGAATTTTTTTTTCTGTGTATGAAGATGTAAGATTTGGATTTGCAATTAGTTTTTTATTTCTCCAATGGGAATTTTTATTTAGGATATATGTTGGTGTACTTGGCATGGATTTATATAGATTTAACCACTTAGTGTCTACCATGATCGAGGTGAATAACATTGTCATTGATCCTAATTATGTGGTTATATATGTTAATTAATTCATGAACTTACATTAAAATTAATGTGTACCTCTAAACATTGATCCAAAATGCATTAGTTGATATGTAATAGTTACATCAGGTAATTGTGATAGATGTCAACACAAGTATGAAATTTTGAGTGGCAAATTTTCTTCAATGTTTTTTGAAAATAATGGACGAGTTGTTTCGATTTGATGTCACATCATTAGATTCATCAAGAAATATCAAAAGCATGGATGGATTCAAAACTAGTTATCTTGATATTAGAGTAGGTGTACAACATCATGTAGCTGGAATTTTATTAAATGGGGCTATTGGTACATGCAAACACATGTTATAAAAAGAAAAAGAAAAGCCATAGAAAATAACCCTTATGTGTTGTATTTAGTGATGGGAGAGTAACTAACATTTGTAAAATTTATTATAAGAAGATCGCCATTATTGGTGGTGTTTACATAGTCTCCTATTTGGTCAAATTCTCTTTGTGCATTTGGTAGAGAAGCTATAAATGATAAAATTTGATGATAAAGTAGATTTATAAGTGCATTTTTATCATCATTAAAGTCTATTTTTTTAATTACACATTTGCAAGCTCCATTGTAGTGTGGTGAAGGATGGAGGAAATATCAGGAGGATCAGATGGTAGGGCATCAAGTACCTGATGGTCAATTTGGACATCTCTATAATAAGGGTCATGCTTTATTTTTTAATGTAAATCTTACATGACAAGTGACCTATTTACAAACCAATCACATGATTTTTTTTTGATCCAATTATTCTTACACTAAGATGTCAAGATTTAAGGATTGACATGGTAGGTACCTAACAATAGAGGATAAATTTTAGTATTAACTAATAGTATGGCCACTATATTTTTATTTCTACCATGCACATGTGTTACATTCAATATAAGATAAACTATTGTGATAATAATTTCCTCTACTTGAATTAGATTGGATAAAACTGTAGGTTGTATTCATGGGGCCATGTTATTATAATGACATAAGAAATTATTATTTTTCTTGGAATTAAACTGATTACAAGTATGATCATCATTGTAATTTATTATTTGGATACCAAATATAATAATTTAGAAACTAAACACGGATGTATTGAGGACATACCATCTATCCTCTCATAGAATCTTTTTTGAGGTTGCTTAATAGAAACATCTATAATTATCAAGTCAATATTTGCTTTTAGTTTATATTAATTAAGTCATTGGCATGTGTTTATTTGATCCATGTCCATGGTATACCTTCAATTAGCTCCTTTATTTTAATTTTCACTCCCCATGAATGTTTGTAATGATTATAATAGAAACATTATTTGTTAAATTATTTATAATTTTATGTATACCCTAGTTTTTTTCATATGGAAATAGCATAATATGTAAAAATTTAACTATTTAAAAAGTGATTAATAGAGTAAAAAAATCATATTTATATGGATATCAACATGAATAAGTTTTGATTGTAGGTGTATATTAGTATGGGTATAATTTTTAAATTATAGGCAAATTTAGAATCTGTAATATATTAAGAATAAATATTTTATTTTGAAATTTCATATATGTAAAGAAAGGCAAATTATAATTAAATTACATTTATTAGTAGATATATGTATTAAATTACATACATTGAATAAATTAAATATGTATATGGTGGTGTAGATTTGTATTCAGTAAGGTATAATGCTTTAATTCCTTGTCATTATAAATCTCCAATTTTGTTGATACTATGAAATGATACTTTTAGAAGAGCACTTTTTAAGCAAATTCCAAAACCTTGTCAGGATAAGTCAATATCTTTTGTAGATATTTTGATGTGATACCCATAGTTAAAACATTATCATAATCAAATTTTTTGGTCCATAATGTATCTATGACACATTCTAATATGAAATTCAATGTGTACTTATATTCATAATTTTATATGTTGATTTTACATTTTTTAGAATGTTAAAATGCATCATCTTTTGAACCAATTTGATTTAAAATTATCTATTATTTATTAAAGCAATGCAATCAAGATAACAAAACATTATCATTTTAATGTGCATGACTATTTCATCTAATGTAAATTAAATTGATTTCTAAAGAACCCTTGATTTGTGGATGTCTATATTTATTTTATACTCGGTAATACTTTTACTTGGTGATGATGTTGGTGTATTTTCCATTATATGTCTAAAATATTCATTTTCTTATGTAAAGAACTAGAGCTAGTAGTTTCTTTTCAATGCACAGATCTACTAAAAATTTTCTCTCTTCATCACAATTTCATTAGCTTCTATGGTTGAAAATGTGAATGAAAAAATATTTTATATTAAAAACTTATTCATAATATCTTTTTTTGATGGTAACCAACCATTTTGGAGACTCATTTGGTCACACTTTTATGTCTCATAGTTGTTATGTCGTTAAAATATATCTGATGAAAAGCAAATGCAATATGAAATAAAAATATGAGTGTAATTAACATCATATATGATTCATGAATATTTTTTGCAATTTATTACAAGATATAATTAATTTAATATTTAATGACCTACTTGATTTTAAATTAATTAAAAAAGCATACATGTAAATTTTATTGTAAATATTTTTTCATAGTATAATATAGTAATTTTAGTTATCTATGCACATTGAAATATACTCTATATGTTTCCTTCAACTTAGTAGAAAATTTAAATTAAAAATATCATGGTATTAATAATATTTTATTGATATCAAAAATTGTCTTGCATAACATAGTATAATAATTTATGAACATGACAAAATTTACAAAAATCTATAGTTTATTGGTCACTTGGTCATTCGTTATGTTGGTCAAATGTTTTCTCATGAAGGAATTTGTAAATTATTTCAAGCTCCATTTGTGTTGCACACACCTTATTCATATTCAATCAGCATGTATACTTATTTATTTTTAACAATATGGTTATGCATAAGATTCATTGATGTAATGATATAAATGTATCTCCATGTGGTAGTTACATTGCTTGAAAGAAATTGTCTATGATATATAAAATAAGTGTGTGAATTTATTATTGTAGGACCTTTGTAAATATTATTGTTATTATATATAAGTTCAAATTTCAATAGACTTGTCTAATTTTTAGCAATCAAAAGAGGGAGTGAACCAAAGCACAAGTTGTAATGGTTATAATGGTCTTGAGTCATTAAAACACCTAACATAGGACCATTAGGATATGCTTAAGTTCAGTGATGTAAATATAATAATTTATATTTGATCATATCATTAAGAGATATATGGGTGCTTAGATGATAAATATAGATCCTCTAATTGATTCAATTATTATTAGAATAGGTCAAGTTAGTATGAATTAAATTTTACCTCCATGAATATTTGAACTAGATGTGAAGGCTTTTAAGGTATGTGATCAATATGTTAAGGGTCATATAAATTTATTATATGACCTTAAAGATTCATTAAGTTAATTTAAATACATTTCACCTTTTGGATGATGTACTTTCACCAAAGGACCTCACTAAATTAATCTCTTATGTTGGAAGGCGATCAAAGAAGAAAAAAGATAAAGATATGCTAGAAAGAAGGGGAGAGAAGTTTTTATTTATGTTAAAACCAAAACTAAACTTTTACTCAACGATAATTTTTACAAAACTAATATTGGATTCCAATGAAGTAAGATAAAATTATAAAATAAAATCATAGAGTCTTTGATGGG
>JARHVA010008069.1:212500-225000 GCA_037957365.1 Torreya grandis
ATTTATAATTCCTTTAAACTGGATCCATTCTTTCTCCTCTCTCCTCTCATCTTTTCCTAGGATTGGACCTGACCACAATCCTCTAGTGTTACAAAGTGATAGGGGCTCTAAATCTAAGGCCACTCTATTTAGATTTGAAATAATGTGTATTTCTAACCATACTCTAGAGGATTACATCAAGGAATGGTGGAGTATCTCTATTCAAGGTTGAGCCATGTTCATCCTTGCTATGAAGCTGAGATATGTTAAAAACATGATTAAACTCTTGAATAAGTAAGTCTTTGGAAATATATTTATTCAAAAAAATGTATTGAAGAAGAAATTCATAAAGTTGATTTGGAAATCATAGATGTAGGCTACTCTGATGAGCTTCACCTGAAGGAGAAGAAACTCCTCAGCAGATTCCATAATCTAGAGGCTAAAGATAAAATGTATTCAAGGAAAAAATCTAGAAAGCTTTGGCTTAAAGAAGGGGATAGAAACACAAAATTATTTCACACATCTACTTCTAGAAACTGGCAAAGGAATATTATTACAGAGATCCAAGGAGAGGATGGAACTTGGATTAGAAGGGAGGAATACATTGTTCACCACATGGTAAGTTACTTTAAATCTTTACTTACCCACTCACCCTATCTAGACACTAGCCTTGAGGATCAAATTTCAAACCTCTTTATCATGGTTATTACGTAAGAAGATAATGATTCCATCCTTGAACCTCCTTTGGAAGAAGAGATCAGGGAAATTTTTTTCTATTAAGAAGAGGAGAAAGCCCCTGGGCCCGATGGCTTCACTCCTTTATTTTTCCAAGTATTTTAAAAAATTATCAATCACAAGGTCTACTTCATAGTAGCTAACTTCTTCAATGTGGTAACCTTGCTCCAAGATTTAAAAAACACCTATTTGCTCCTCATTCTTAAGAAATAGGGTCCATCCAAGGCATTGGACTTCGAACCTATCAGCTTGTGATCCACTTTTTAGAAAGAATATACAAAAGGAATTTCCCTTAAAATTTAACTCCTACTTGAAAAAATAATATTTGAGAAGAAACATGCCTTCATGTTTGATAGATAGATTTCTAATGTGATAATTACTATTCATGAAACCATTCACTTGGTTTCCCATTCGAATTGATAAGGCATGTTCCTAAACCTAGATATGAACAAAGCCTATGACTAAGTTTCTTGGCTTTTCCATGACAAAATCTTGGATAGAACTGGATTTTTTCTTCATATCTAAAAATTAATTTCCACTTATATATATAACCTTTTATTTTTTTATCTTAATCAATGGCCTACCTATGGGTTTCTTTCTGGCCGAAAGAGGCTTAAGACATGGGGACCCACTATGCCCTTACCTTTTCATTATTTTGGTGGAATATTTAACTCACCTTATTTCTATATCCAAGACATCTAATATCATCAAAAGAATCATTTATTCCCATAAAACTAGTCCTGTGACTTATCAATAATTCAGTGATAACAAGATTATGATGAGAGAGACTTCAGTTTCAAAAGTTAGATGTTTCAATAAGATTCTTGGGGTGTTCAAAGGGGTGTCTAGATAGAATGTAAATCTCAGTAAGAGCTCCCTACTTTTAATCAACACTTTGTTGGCTCTTCAAACTAAAATCTCCAAGATCCTTGGTTGTAGCATATGAAATCTCTCATCATATTACGTGGTATTCCTCTATGTAACAACTCAGTGAAACCTAAATTTTTAAATCCCCTCATCTATAGGATCTAGAAAAGGTTTGTAGGATGGAAAGGGAATATTTTAACACAAGATGTAAAAGTTAAAATCCTAAAGAATTCCCTTCAAAGTATACTTGCTTATTTCATGTCCCTCTTTGCCATTCTAAATAGCATTGCTGATAAATTAGAATGTATTCAGAAAAACCTCCTTTGGAGAGGTACTAAAGATAGATTCAGATTTATGCTTATCTCCTAGAACCCATCTTGTCACCCAAATCTAAAGGAGGTTTGGGATTGAAAAGTGTAAAAAACATTAACCAAGAACTCCTAGTGAATCAAGGATGGAGAGTGGTTAAGGAGGAAAACTAGTGAACAAAAATCATTAGGGTTAAATATATTCTCTGAGGGGAAGGTTACTGATATTTATCAAAACTTAGTCCTAACAATGGTTCTCCTTTTTTGAAAGCACTGCAAGTGGACAAGGATTTTCTTTAAAAAGGTCTCAAATGGAATGTTGATAGATATGATTTGGTTAAATTTTGGAGTGACCCATAGATCTTGACCCCTCTGGAATCCACTTTTTAAGACCCATATTTGATATCCTTTTTCAAGAATAATTATGCAAGCCTCAAGGCTATGGAGTATTAGGAAACTAAAAATAGGAAAACACACTAGAAATTTTTTGCTAAAATTGGTTAAGATCATTAATAAATACACTTGCTTTAAGATCTGAATGAATCCATTCAACATATTCATATCAATCACTTTCCTAGGGATGATAAACTTGTTTGGAAACATGATTCCAACAGGATATACTCAGTGAAATCATAATTATTATCTCTTTGAAACTTGGAGAAGGAGGATTTCAACTGGAAGTCTCATAGTATTAAGAACCTCATACCCAAAATCAATGTTTTCTTCTAGTTGGTAGCACAAAATAAGATCTAAATAGTGGATAGTTTGATTAAAAGAAGATTAACCATCCCCAATAGATTGTCACTCTACAAATAAGAAGTGAAGGTTTTAGAACATTTATTCTTTTTGTATCCTTTTACATTAGCTATATTTCATTGATTCTTTATTGATTTCAAAATTTCATGGGTTTTTCCAGGATCCATCCTGGATTTAATCACCTAATGAAAACCCCTGTCGGAAGAACTTCTGCTAACTTACTAGTGGAACTTGGCCCTACCTCACATTTTATGGGGCATTTGGAAATATAGGAACTCATGTATCTTTAATAGTCATTAACCTCATCTTGATTCCACCTTGAAAATGATGAAGGCGTTAATGCAAGAAAATTGGTCAATCTCAATCTTTTCATTTTACCAACCAAGCTCTCAACTCATTTCTAGTATCATGAATGAACTTTATTTGATCATTCCCAAAAATGTCTTGGCTAAAGGTGTGGATAGATCCCTTGTCAATTTATCTCTCCTTATTCCCTAGTGGGTCAATTTGAACTTTGATGGGGTAGCAAATGGGAATCCTAGCACAGCTAGAGTTAGTAGTTCAATCCTGGATTCTTTAGGGAACACCAAAGTAGCTTATGCAGGGCCCCTAAGGAATCAAACTAATCATGTCTTTGAAGCTTCTACAACACTATGGGGTATTGATGAAGAAATTAATATAGGGTTTCAATTTATACACATAGAAAGGGATTCAATGAACATCATCAATTGCCTTAAAGGACTCTCCCCACCGTCTTGGAATATTTTTTGGAATCATCAATGATGTAAAAATGTTACTAAATTATTTCAAAGGAGTTATAATCAAGCATGTCTATATAGAAGACAATATGGGATATAACTACTTGGTGAACATAGAGGCCCTTAGAGGTGATTCCATCACCTGGCACATTGGATAATTTTTGGATCACATCATTTTAATAGTTAAGAATGAAAAAGGACACATCACGCAAAGCAATGATGTTTAAACTTATGATGCTAACTTCACAAGTTAACCAAAAGGATTTTCACATGTCTAAAGCTTTGATCTAAGGCTTTTCATGAGAAATAAACATCATGCTCTAAAACCACATTCATGTTTTAGCTCCATCCATTGTTATCTTCCTTCCCTACAAGGTACTATGTAGGCCACTTGCAAAGGTAATACTTAGCCAAAAAAATGAGAGGGGATAGACACCACTTTGAGCTAGTTTTTTGTTCTGATACCAAAATGAATGATCATGTCTAGATAAAAGTGGCCAAAGGGGAGCTAGCACCTATTATGGAATGCTTGGTGGGGCATGATACTTCACTCTCTAGGGATTTTACCTAAGGCTAGAAAAAAAGTGAGGTGAGAATGCACATATTGAAGATTTAAATAATATAAGAGCTAATAGGAGAGACCATTGGGATGGAATGCCAAGAAGTAAAGGGATTCAAAGACAACGCTAAAAGGAAGAGATCAAGTAGATTTTATTTTAAAAAGAAAAGGAAAAGTACAAGCCAAAACCCTCGTCTAACAAAGGCTTCATGCATGCTGACCTACTAAGGAAATAGTTGGAGGTCTGTCTCCAAATCATGAATTTTATCACATTAGAAGGAAAACATACTATTCTTTATTCCCATCATTTCCTACTCTTGAATCATTTCAAGGGTCATTCTATTATTATACCATTTTTTTACTACAATAATTAGAGGTGTCTATATTGAACATCAAGAAGAATTTAGCTATATATTTAGTTCACCATGGCCTCACCTTTATTTTGATCAAATAGGGGGAACTAGTCTAGTCAAGATCATCTACGAGGCTATTGTCATCAACAATGAGGAGGAGTTAGAGGATGAGGGAGTTAATGCCTCTCAATCAGAACCCAAGGAGGAAAATTAGGTGAAAGATTTAGGGGATTCAAGTGATCATCTACATAAAAAACACAAAATAGATTTGGGAAGCCCTTCTTCTGCCTCTAGAGGACAAGTTATCTTGGGACTGATGTTAACTAGGGTTTTGAGGATTCCCTCTAGAAAATCCACACTAAAATTGTAATCTAGAATCTTCTATGTAGAGAAATATTGAAGGAATTTGAGAGGCTTAGTGATTTTCTCTATGTTAACAAATTTTATTTTTGATGATGGCAAGATCCCTGAGACCCACACCCCTAGAGATGAGTCTACACAGAAGGATAAAGAGGAGGAGTACCTCTAAGTTTTTGAAGAAGATAAAAGAGGATCCCTTCACTTGAAATATAAAAGGAAAAAAATAGATAAGGATGAGGAGCAGTTTAATAGAATCCAGACTAGAGGTAAATGCAAGAACAAGATAATACAAATACCAAACAACTAGTCACTTATTCTGAGTCAAACTAACGTTGTTTGTCACTGCTACTTTAAGATTTTTTTTAGAATTCTAGATGACTATTGGATGATGTTTAGTGATAGTTAGGTTAATCTATTGGGTTGTCCTTTTTATATTGTTGGGTTGTTTTCCATTTTCCTGCTTATCTTTCAATTCTATTTTGTACTAGGTATGGGCCCCTTTAACTCATCTTTTACATATCAAATAAAAAAATATGTATAAGATTGAATCTTAGATTCTTTTAAGAGGGATGATAAAATAGTAGTAACAAGGCCTCTAGGCCTATGTATGTGATAATCTGTAGGATTGTATATGTATATGTTGAAGATTTGTAATAGCAAAAGTATTTTCTTTGATTCATAAAGAGGAGTTTTGTGAATGCCTAAGTAAGTGGTTCTACATATATTTTATTTATACAACATATTTTTGAGATAAAATTCAAGCTTAAGAGGTTTGTAATTATGACATAATAACACAATAAATTAAAAAGAGTATTTTCTCACAATAAAAGGGATATTATGACTTGAAACATTGGTTAGGTGATTTATAATTTCAATAGTAATGTTTCATTGAAATTTTAAGGATTATGTATTGACTTTGAGATTTTTATAGTTAAAATCCACAAAACCCATATTTTTCACATACACAGTCATCTTGTTCTAGATGTGAAAAAGTTCATGAGATTTGGTACAAGATTGTAAAATTTGAAGAAGGTTATTGAGGTCCTGCTAAAGGTGTTAGTTTAAAAAAAAATCTATATCATTTATCAACAACTGTTAAGAAAATCTAGGCTTCAATAGCCAAAATCAAATACTAGATAAGGGAAAACTCGATAATTTTTTTTTACCTTAATAATTAATCCATGAAATATTACTATTAAACTTTTTAGCATATCTTTAAAAGACGAATACTAAGTATTTAAAGTGTCTATTTTTTAATTTTTCATGTTTGGATTAATTTATATTTGATTGTGTATAGCTATAAAAGTATATATTCATTTTATAAGTCAAATTTGGGGCCATAAATTTCATAAAACTTATTATAAATGTCAATAACTTGTGGGCATCACAAGATAACCTTAAACTACACCTATGAATACTTGTAACAGGCGATAAAAGTACTATATAACCTTCCAAGAAGCATTATAAACGTATAGATGGCCTCAAAAGGGAGAGAAAAGAAGGTATTAACTGTGTTTGTAGTGTTATTAATATTTTAAGCCTTGAAAGCAATATAAAAAACTTTGTTTGATAGTATCAATATATGTGGTAATGTTCCAAGGAGACTAGAAACCAAGTTTAGCATGTAATCCCTCAAGAAGGAATAATAGGCCTAAACAAACTTATAGGATGTAACATCCCCAATAATATCTACCTAAAAATACATGATTTATTAAAGAATTAAACATATATACCAAAAATAGATTACGTGATGAGAATATAAACATAGATCATATGAAATACTCAAGTTTGATAACAATAAATACCTATTACATCGTAAATGACTGATCTCTAATATCATGAGAACACAACATAATGTGAACATAGAAAGTAACTACATAAACTCAACCATGGTTGATACAATTATAGATTCATTACTGACAGTGTACAATAATATGTAATTATAAATCTTTATGATAATATTTCATCAATAATTAAAGTATAATATAATGTATATATAAGATACATGGCTCCCTCATAGCAAAGTTTCCAAACTCAAGTATATGTGGCAATCTCAAGTATTATAATGATAATTAGTACTATTTTGGGGAAGGAGAGAATCATCCAAGTTCTTTACCCCACAAACCATGGACCAACTATCCCCCATACTAATCCCATCAGGAAATGGTCCTCCCTTCATGGATGAGTAGATAGTGATTGTGTTGGAATCTAGAGAGAGAAGCAAGTACCCATGTGTTATATGATTTATAAAACTAAACATGTAGTGTATCATACAAAACCCATTCTATTACAAGATATCATATAAACATGTAAATCATACTTGTCAAATGATAATGTCTAACTAAACATCCTTTGGTGAAAGTTTTAAGGATAATAAATAGTAGCAATTTATAGATCAATGAAAATTCATACACACCACTTGAGTGGATTGCCTTCATCTAGCATTTTGATGCTAGTAAAATAGTGAAGTCCATCTCACTCCTTAGTATTAGCAATGCAATATTGGTCAAACATAATTTAACCATAAAATTCATATAATTTACATGCTACTAAAAACCACATCACATAACATGCTAATCATATGAAATGGATAATGATGCTGCCCCTATTTTTTTATGCTAGTTTTTAGTAGGCTTAAGGATTGCTGATCCTGGTGTTTGTAATTTCTCTATCTTTTTTAATCCTGTCATAGGGTTTCGGGGCCCCTTCAAAACCTGTTTTTACCTCAATCTAAAACATGCTAATCATATGAGTAATCAAAGCATAAATTTATTGTGTCAAATGTATGAATGAATCTTACATTATTATCTATCTCAAACTAGAAAAAATGACTACAATTTATACCATGCAAGTATAACACACAATTAACTGTAGATTCTAATATCATAATTCATTTTCAAATATACTACACCCTATGATAACCCATATTACCACAACCTAGCTTTTTAGAGCATAACTACTAAGTATCACAACTAGGATAATAAATTATTCATAAATACATGAAAACATACACTTATATACAATAGCTAGATATAACAAAATAAAACTTGATTTAGATGATATATGGAGTAATCCAATCTAGCATTTGTTTACATTTCAGGGGTTTGAATGAACACATTCATTAACTTAATTATATATAATTATTTAATACAATTCATGTTCCACCTGTGGAATTATAATCTTAATAATACACCCTTATGTTCACATATACAGTATTAGGTACAATAACACTTATGTTTTCACATTAAGTAAACTGTAACTTATTTTATTATTACATTTACACCACATTTTTTTAACTCACAATTTATATATAATAAGCAACCTTTACCTATCATAATGACAACTTCATTGGGTTTTATATCCTTCCCATGCCTCATTAAACTCTTGAAAGGTTCTTGATATATTAACCTCACACAACAAATACAATTATAAATATTCCTAAATTATATTTTTATGAGATTATTCCATCATTTAACTATCGAAAATGTTGACTATACTCTATATAATTCCATATGTAATAATGTTAAAAGTTTACTGATATAATCCTACACATACCATAATTCTCACCTATTTATTTTTTATATATGGATTTGGATTTTATGGGGTTCATGTGTAAATTGACCAAAAATGTAAATAACCATATGTTTTTTAATTTTCTACATATTTTCATTATTTAGTATTTTATACTATATACCATACATATAATGCTCTTAATTTAAAACTAATCCACAATCCTCTTGTATAATCCAAAGAAACTAAATGTTAAGTCTCCAATAAAATAATTATGCAAAACGAAGGATATGCACCTCTAAATAGATGACAACTCAACCAGAAGTTTGTAACAAACTAATATATAAACTATTTGTTTTCAACTCAATAATTCCACTAGAAAGTAGGCCATATAACTTCTCACCTCAGTAAATTAGTTGCAAATAGAAGTAGAGTGATGCCTTATCTAATACAAAGGCTTGGAATTAAATAAATAGTGATGCCACTCCACTAGTAGAGGTAATTGATTACAAAACATGCAATTATTGAGGTTGGAATGAGTCTAAAGTGACACAACTTATTATACTATGTTGACTAAATTAATTTTAATGACTGAATCATTTATTATGCATGTTGGTAAATAAAAATGGTAACCTCAATTTGAGAGCAATCTGGTATATATAGTGATGCATAAGTCATGTTACACGACTGGGAATAAAACATTGCCATTTTATAATAATTGTTCTTACTGTAATGAATAATGATTCCATCAATGAATTATAACAACTAAAATATGAAGAAAACATAGATCACTCCAAATAGGATTTTACATAGAGTAGACTAGTTTTATGTCCCTAAACAATTTGATGCTTCTCCACTGCATATGCATATAGTTTATTATAACTTATAGATATTATTCAATTTTGTATGTTGATAAAATATATTTTATACAAATACATCTAGTTGTTTTTAGCTACACTAAAACATTATATTGAAATTTATTTAATAATGCAAATCAAATCTACATAAACATGTAAGTTAGTGCTTCTACACAGGGATACAATCTTAAAGTCACCTAGTTGGTTTATTCAAATAATTTTTATGGGGCTTTTAGGATGAACACAAGTAGTAATTTAGTCATATATATATATATATATATATATATATATATACAAATAAATAGAATTATGACTAAATTCCTACCTGTATTAATCCTAAAATCCCCATAAAAATTATTTGATTAAACCAACTAGGTGACTTTAACTTTGTATCCCTGTGTAGAAACATTGACCTACATGTTTATGTAGATTTGATTTACATTATTAAATAAATTTCAATATAATGTTTTAGTGTAGCTAAAACCAACTAGATTTATTTGTATAAAATATATTTTATCAACATAAAAAATTGAAATACACACACACACACACGCGCGCACACACACACACACACACACACACACACACACACACACACACACACACACACACACACACACACACACACACACACACACACACACACACACACACACACACATTCCAGATTAAAATTGTATCAAGAGTCTAAACACTTACTTATTTGGGTTTCTTGAAATAATAAACATACATATAATCATCTTATCCTTTCCAAAATATTATAACATTCAACATGGATGTAGAGAATTGAAAGGGATCACCTACCTAGGTAAATGTTTCATTGATTCCCTTTGTGCCTTTTCCCTTTCTTTGTGCTATGCCTTCCATTTTGTATACTCTTTTCCAATTTTCTCTTTCCAAAATACTTATACTAAAACCTCTCTTTCTTAATTTTCACTTATATAAAATAGGCATAGCCCTTAGCATTTTTTCTTTGTTTTTAATTTTTAATTTTCTTTGTCTTTTTCTTTTTTCTATTTTTTTAATGTATTTATCTTTTTTTATTTTTTTCCTAATTTTTTTCTTTTCATTTATTTTTAAATTTTACTTATTTTTTCTTTTTTCCCTTTCCATGGTAATTTCCATTTTTTAAAATATATGTTTAACATTATTTATCAAAAAATCCATAGTTTCTAAATTAATTAATCATCTTTTATTGTCACTAGCAAATTAAAAAACAACTCTATAAATTACTATTCAAGATTTTTAAAATCTAATTTTGCTAATAATGTTTCCATTAGCTTTAATGATAAAAATGTACCAAATACGTAGAACAAAATCATTAAGATATTTAAACTATATTGACAAACTCATATAAATCAACTTTCCAATGCAAGTAGAAATAAACACACCATGTGTAAACCATTTTTTATGTATTCTAATATGTGCTAACTATGATTGTGTGTGCAAGGTTCTCACCAATTTCTATGTCATCCTCTAACATCTCCATCTACATCACCCTCTCTGATGATGCTCTCCCTTAATCATGCTATGAGGGATGAGTTTTCTTGCATCAACCTCAAAATAAGAAGGTAGATAGATCATATAAATAGGATAAACATATAGCATAAAATATAACTAAAATAAGATATCAACATGTTTGTAAGGTAAGCATGTACACTAAAGTTAACTCATAATAATGCAAACACATTCCTAGAAGCAATATCCTACTATCCCATAATAATATATATCTCAAAGCTTTGTAATAAATATAAACAATACAAAATGTGTCAACAATAAATATCCATAAATAATCAAATAGTTTGCCTAAAAATGAATCAGGATGTAACATCCATCCCCTTGAAGCTAGTCATCATATTAGATGACTCTTATTTAAACATAAGCTTCAAATTAAAAATATTTTTCAACATAGGAAAATAATATATAATAGTGTCTAATCAAGAAAATAAATGTGAACATCTCTTAAAGAAATTATCATAGTCCTCCCAAGTAGTACCATCCTCAAAGTATTAATCTCAATATACCTTGCATTGTGACATCTATCTATTATGTAAATGAAGATTACATGTGTCAATTATCTTGATTGGTTCTACTATGACAATCTTAGGATCTAGAACCTGCAAAACATTCCAATGCAACACATGTGTAGGATCAGCTATATACTTCTTAAGATAAAAGACTATGGAAGACATTATGTAGAATAAATAAGGATGGTGGTAATGCAAGCCTATACACTACATGATTGACCACTTTTAACACCTTGAAGGGTCCCACATATCTCAGTGATAATTTTGTTGACTTCCCAAATTTAGTAGATCTCTTTTATGGATTAACCCACAAAAATAATTTATCATCTAATTCAAAGTGCCTTTATATCCTATTCATATCAACAAAAATGTTATGCCTATCATTATCCTTAGCCAACTTATGTCTGAATAATCTAACTTCTTCTTATATTTTAAAGAGCATCCTAGGTCTAAATACTACCCCATTCTTTAACCTTTCCCAACTGATGGGTATCATGCACATTACTCCTTAAAATTCCTCAAATGGTGTCATCTTCAAAACTAATTGGTATCAGTTTTTATATGCATACTCAACCAATGAAAGATGATTTTCCCACTTGTACTTTTGATTTATGCAATACATATAAAGAAGATATTTTAAAACCTGATTAACTATCTTAGTCTGCCTATCAACCTCTGGGTGATATGTTGTATTAAATTTTATCTACTCTACATACCTAAATCTGAATTTAGAATTAACCAAAACATTGAATTGATCTTCGGATTATGATCAGAGATGATCTTCTCTAAAAATCCATGCATCCTTATATAAGAAGACACACCCCTATATAGTTTCACTTCAATACTTGCCCCAATTCTAGAATAAAACACCCATGATAATTTCCATGAATGAAAACACCAAATATATGTATTGTATAAGACATAATACTTGTCTTATTATTGTTAATTGCTTCAATATAAGACTAATATTTCCACAATGTTACAATGAAGAGTTTAAGCATAAATTTTATTCTTATATTATTATGGTTGTCAAGACCAACTTGAGCTACAAGAGAGTGATGTCCTCTAACTGAGTTTTCATGAAAAATAAATTGGGGTAAGGAAACAAATATTTTATTTCAATAGTGTGATCAAGATATGAAGGTCTTCCACTATTGCATACATTCACTATATGTATTGTACAAGATAAATTTTATCATAACCCATGGATTTCAAGGATTGTTTATATAAATTCAAAAGTAATTGATAGTGAAGACTAGAAGGATGTAACCATTTAATGCAATTATAATTATTTTTATTGGGTCTGCAAGTTATTGTAGCATTGGTATAGATGTAGAATTTGAGACAAATTTAGAGAAATACTTCACATTTAAGTATTAATAAAAATGTAATTAATATAATTACAAAGATCCTTATTAAGATAACATGGAT
>JARHVA010008069.1:230000-280000 GCA_037957365.1 Torreya grandis
TCTTGTTTACTTAGAACTTGTCTTATGGTTATTCATCTTACACCACAATCAACCTAAAACACTCATCCAATGTTTGGAAAGGATAACACCAATTGTACTGTTAGTTTTATTTTCAAAAATTAATTTTATTCTCGACTAAAAAAATATATTGAAACTTCTTATTGTTTCCCTTCATAGTCTTTGTAATGGGTTCACATATACTATTTAATTTCTAGATGAAATTCCTAGAGAAGATTTCCAACCCATGGAAACTTACTGCCCAAAAAAAATTTTTTTGAAAAGGTTACTCCATAATTTCCCTCACCTTGTTGGGTTCCATCATCAATGAGTCGTTTGAGACTATAAATCTCAAATATATCAAATGATCTTGCATGAATTTTTGATTTTGTAAATTCAGTATCAATTTCTCTTCTTTCAACTTCTCTAAAATAAAATTTAAATGATGTAAATCTTCCTCTTTAGAATGACTAAAAATTAGAATGTCATCCAAATAAACTATCATAAACCTACCCATAAAATGATTCAATACTTTATCCATGGGTCTCATGATTGTACTTTAGGCATTTAAAAAATTGAATGGCATGACTAACCACTCATACAACCCATTATTTTTATTTAATGCAATATTCCATTCATAACCTTCTCTTATAGGTATTTGGTGATACCTATTAGATTCAAATCTATCTTGGTGAAGTATTGAGTTCAACTCAAACTGTCCATTAATTAATTCATTATTGGTAATGGAAACCTATACTTAATGGTAATCTTATTTATTTCATTTGAATCCATACGCATTCTCCACTCTCTACCTTTGTTAGGTGCTAACATTATTTTAATTACAAATGGGCTCAAACTCTTTTAGATTAATACCATTTATAAAAAATATTAAAATTAATTTTTCATCTCTTCATTATCCATCAAACTAAATGTAAAGGCACCTTATTTATAAGACATGCACCAAGAATCAAATCCATGTGATGGCTAATGCATCCCATAAGAGCTAGTCACTCTAGTAATTCATTTGACACAATATCAACACTCTTCTAGCATATTCTAAATTTACATAAGAATATCACTTAACTTTATGTCTATCATAACTTTCACAAGATTTAAACCTAAATAAAATCATGTATGTTCCTCGTTGACCACTTTCAAAAAATATTTACCAAATACCAACATCACTTTAGAACTGTTCTCCACCCCATCTCCTCTATCCTTCAATGGGATCAAGATGAATCTATTTCTATAATTACAGTATAGTTTTTTACTCTTCCGTCATGCATGGATACCATATCAAACTCCCATAACCTTCCTAACAACATATGACACATGTCCATCGACATAATATCACACAAAACAACATCCTTAGATGAGTCAATTTTAAAATGCACTATATATTTTTCATTCACCAACACTAGATGAAATTTAAGTAACCATAAAACCTTGTGTGGTGTATAATATACCTATAATTTCATCCAAAGTACATGTACCATCACTTCAAAAATGAAATTATACATGCTACCAGTATCAATCACTACCTTATAGCACCTACCATTAGATTTACAAATAGTGTAGAATAAATTTTTCCTTTGTGTTGGTTCATTGACCTACTTGGTTGGTTTCAATATCATTATTTTAATATATAGATCCTCCACTTGTTTTGGATATTACATGTGTGTTGGGGATCTAACACTCCCTTCTTCAACATGAGAAACATGGTCACTCGCTTCATCTTTATACCATTATTTCAAGGGTTTTATGGAAACTCAAGAGGTTTATAGACAACACACTTATTAAAATTTAGAACACTTACCTTAAAATCCTCCACCTCTACACCTTCCAAAAGATACTCTCCCCTTAGAATAATAACTTCCTTTTGTACTTGAGTTCTGATGATGAGAACTAATTACCTTTCTCATTTGAGTTTTTTTTCATCTCCCACTAATACCTTGTCTTCATCCTCTTGAATACGTTTCTCTACTTCTATAATTAACTTAATGTTTTCTCAAAAACTTCTCTTTGACCTTAAATATGCATTGATAGGCTTCTTCCATGGTTGTCAAGTTCAATAAATTGATTTCATTTTGTATGGAAAAATATAATCCATTCAGATATCATTCAAATTTTATATTGATTATATAAAAACTAATCTTATTCCTTGATACTCATCTCATTTTATCTCAAATTTTGAAGATATTAAACAACCTGATCATAAGGAAGAATCTTAGCTTTTAACTTTTCCACCATCATTCCCCAAAAATTTATTTTCTTCTTATTTATATTTTTTCTCTCACCTTGCGTATGATTCCATCATATCAAAGCATGGACCTTCAAATTCTTATAGCAAAACATCAACTTCTATGGATCTTGTATTGACCTATAATAAACTTACTTCTCCATCTTTGTTATTTAATCCACAAGTTCTTTAGGATTCAAAATTACATTGTGGCAAGGAGTCTCCAAATTTAGTTTGCTTCCAAGTATTAAAATAGATATGATAAATATACTTTCATATTTATTTTCTATATTTACCATTCCAACCTCTTGAGCTCATTTTTCTTCATCTACACTCAGATCTCCATATTGAGATTACCTTGTTTGTGTTGTTTTCAATAAATCCAACCTTGTTTGCATTCATCTAATCATTTCCATCATGTCCAAAAATTGAGGTCCCCTTAGTCTTGAACCTCTTCTTATAATGTTATGTCTATGTGAAATCACTTATCCCACTTCAAACATCTCTTTCAAAACTTTCTAGTTAACTCAACTAAAGTATTAATGGATAAAATCCCTAAGGAAAAACTAGCTCTAATAGTAAAATGGTGAAAAAAAATAGGGTATCCATGAAAGGACCAACCTAAATATACATTTGAAGATACTTAGCACAACAAACATGGTCTCTTAATTTATTTGGGAACATTAAAATGTCCAAGAGTAATACACATCCTATTAGTTATGATCCTTTTAGGCAATGAAAACTAACATGGAGAACAACAAGATAAAACATAATTTATAATCAATTGGTTCACCTACAAATTCCTACATTCTAAAACAACATCCCAAAAATTAACCCCTTATAAAAAGTCCATTTTCCAATTGATAAGAGGGAATGGAGTGATCATTGCCATTTTAACTTTTCATGTTCCACCTTCCATGCTAGACCCTGTCAGGTTTGTGAATTCCATACAGAACAAAATAAATCATTTTTTTTTATTTGTGTAGGTTTATCAGGTACCTTGGATACCCATGGTACTAACTCTATTGCGTTTTTTTGACATTCTAATAATTATAACTCATTGTGTAGACTATTTCTAGCCTATTGGTAAATGCAACACCTCTAACACCTATGAAACAAGACCTAATTAGGTTTATCAGCATTCAATGGGATCATTAGAATTGAGAAAAAATTGGGTTTATCGGTGATCTATGAAACCTCTAGAATCTAAACCAAATTAGGTTTTTCTTCCCTATCAGGAACTAAAGTTTTGGGATATTACACTAAGTTTTTGTAATTTTTTTTATCAATTTAACACTGTTTGTTCATTAGTGTAAAAATTGGGACAAAATGGAGACTTCAAAATTTTATCTCCCAACAAATTCTCCATATTGAAATGATTAAAAAACAAAGAAAAAAAAAACAATTTCACGACTCTATTTTTGGTGGATGGAAGACTTATTGTACACCATGGATGCACTTGCATCATAAATTATTTGTTTAATCACTTATGGAGTGCTCCTTGCATTATGAGAATAATAATTCTAGCATCTCATAAAGATCTTGCCCTCCATCAGTACCATGGTCGTTATGCAATTATTCTTATAGCCACTTATCTATCTATACTCCATAACATGGTTGTTTTAGTTTCATTTCTTGTCATAAAATCATTTTTGTGGATTCATGGTGGGATTCATTGATGTATGATTTTATGAATGAATGTATGACTATTCCTCCTCTGCCTAGGTGTATATTTCTTATGCCTTTGACTATTCAGGACAAACATGATAGTTGGGTGGCACTAGATCCACTAATATATGAGACCACCACTTTCTCATTTTTTCATCTTCAGGATGATTTTCTTTCTTCTCTTTCCAGTGTTATTGCTTTTGTAGTAGCAAAATCAAATTAATTAATTAATTATTGCTAGTGTCAAATTAACATGTTCACAAGAGATACATGTATCTTTTAGATTTTCATATAATGTTAACTACCCTGCTATAAAATATGTTTTATAGAACACTAGATTGGCAATTTATTCCCACATATTATTTTGTAATTGCTCTCAATAATGACCAATGCACTTTAAAGAGGGGAAACAGAGGGGAGATTGATCCAAGAGAAACATAACCATCATTTTAACTTGAAGGATTTGGTTGTTGCTTGATAGTTTTGCATCTTTGCCAACATCTTTAGCATCATCAATAGCACATGTGTACAAAACTCCAAGTCCTATGTCCTCTTTTTCCATAATACATAACTCTTATAACATCAGTTCTATACAATGCAACTCAATAATAATACCGGCATCAGATATTGTATAAATGATTGGTTATGAATCAGTTTTTACTAACCATTATAATAGTTATTGAAACTTATTCTCCTTCTTTTGTCTGTTAATACATTCTCCTATTTTTTTTAATAAGTTAATGATACAAATTTAGACTTAAGCAATATGTTGACATCACATATTCAACATCTTGGATCTTGTATAAAACTTAATATAATACAACTTTGTTTTTATACTTATAATTTGGGGTACATTGCTCTTCTTTGCTCTTTTCTAATACTTGGGTGTTGTTGGATCCATTAACATGTAAATCATCTATTTGGCCATTTCTCTCTCTTTAGATTAATCCACCTCCTTTCGTTTCCAGTGTTGTTATTTGTGCTCAATTTTGTGATATATATATATAATTTAAAGATGCACAATTTTTTTCAAGCAATAAAATAATTTTCGAAAGGTGCTTTGGATTATTATTATATTAATAAAAGAAATATTTTTATTATAATTTTATTCTCAATTTAAAAAATTATATGAAACTTCTCTACTATAACATTATTTTTAATATAAATATTAAACTATATTAAATTTATATATTTTTATAAATCAATCTTTTTTATGTATATATAATTTTTATATAAATATAATTTTTTGAAAAATACTTAAAATTTTTCAAAATGCAGTGGACATATAAATAAATTAAAACACTAAAAGTGATTTCTAGAAGGTGCTTTGGATTTTTATAATGTTAATTATTATTTTTTATACTGGTAAATCTTTAACTTGTACGTTAAAGGAATTAAACAAATGAAACTTCATGCCTTATAATTGTGTCGTTTGGGTGCTACCGTTATACCCTCAATATTTAATGGCAAGATGATTAACTCCATCTGAATAAAATTGAAGTGTTGATAAAATAAAGATATATTATATGTTATACTAATGAAAGTATGTGATAAAAAGATAAAAATACTGTACATTAATAAGGCAAATCTCGACATTTTATTGTAGATAAACTCCAGTCCATTTTCCGAACGACTATCTCTGCCTTGCACAAAAGAAGCTGCAAAGCAACTATCTCTACAGGATCCTATGTATGGAGTATTACCATTTTTTGATAGCAGACCTAGCTGCTCGATTGAAGAAATCCAACCTCAGACTACAATATAAAACGATAACATAAAACAAGTCTACCGGAAGTAGATACTATCCCTGAAGGTACTGGTACTGATAGTCTTACAGAGCCATATTCTTTTAAAGAATATGGCATAGTTTTGGGTGGTACAAATTTCCAACCAAGGAGGAGTTCAACGGTATTCTGCTGTTATTCCAAAAAGACATTGCAGGTAGGAAGTCAGAATTAAATTTTGAATGGTCAGGGCATCCATAAGAGGAACATAGTAAAGCGATAGACTCTACTTCACAGTGAGAGAACATAGTAAATTTAACCACCGCCTCCCACTTTCATATCCCACAAGGATTGGAATCTCTCTGCCATAATATCATCTAAATTATTTTCGGCATTCTTTGCACCTCCAGGACAACAGCTATATTTTATACATTCCGTAGAAAGGTATCCTTAAAAAAAAAAAAAAAAAAAACTTTCTAAATTCCTTCCTGCATTCTTTGCAACTCCGGGATAACTGCTAGTTTCTTGACATCCCGTAAAAATATATCCCTCCATCGGTACCATGGTCATTGTGGCGTTATTGTCAAAGCTACTTCTGTACCTTTACTCAACAGGGCTGTTGGAGTTAACCAAACTTTGATAAGTATAGGAAAATGGAATGTGCAATGCCACCGAGTCTATGCATAAGCTTTGTATTGGTGTTTGGCATAAATGACAAACAGGGATATTGTCGGAGATTTGTCAATGATGTCTCGAAGGTGACCAAGGATGTTGATGAGGTGTCATGTGTGCTAGAATGACAATAACAAAGTGTGCTTTAGTGTTCTTGTATAGTTATTTAGTGTTTGATTTAGTGAGGTAATTAATGGATGATATTGATGGTATGGACATGTTGTAGAGACTCTATAGGGTGTTCTGATTGCTTAGAGTGATTATGGAAGTGAAAAGAATTTATCAAAGCAGTCATATGAATGTCTAGATTCAAGTAGTCATTTTGGCAGATAAGGTTGAGCAAGAAGTTTCATGACATCAAACTTCACATGTGTGAAGGTTTAAAGAGTAGCTTGATACATGGATGGATTCCCCTATGAGAGGTGATTATGTGGTTCAAATGTTAGGTCATGTGGTTGAGCGTAGCAAAAGTTATAAAGGTGCAAAGCTGGGTTTTCAAATAGATTTCACTAAATTCCAATAACCAAATTTGCATTATCAAAGATCTATGGTGAGCATTTAATCGGATAACAGATATAATGGAGAGATTTAATATTACCAGATAGAGATCTAATGAAGTGCGTGATCTTGTTAGTAGTGATCTAGTAGTGTGTATTTAGTCAATAAGTCAAAGGAGTCTAAAATTGCATGTGTTGAAGATAAGTATCACAATCTCGAATGTTTTGACAGAAGATCAATGGAACACAGGTGTTCATATAGACAAAGATTGATGGTGTGATTTGAGTGAAGTATTCAATGCTCATATTTCATTTAGAACTACCAAGTGGTGTAAGAGTGAGGATTGACAACAATGTGCTTAGAAGGCACGTGAGGGTGCCAAGTGGCTTTATCTCAAAAGCGAGGATATAAGATCGATGGTGAGCATTGCAATGTAAATACAATGATACTCCCAAAGAGATATATGGAGTGTGTTTGATCTATCTACTAGGATAAATGAGATGAAAACACGTGGCTAATGTTTTTGCAGTACATAGTGATCGTTGGAATTTGAATATTCAAATTAATAAAAGAAAAACCTATTTGCAGTGTTTGAGACATAACTTTTCGTATATATAGAATTTGATGATGAAATAAAAATAAAATTTGTAAAGGAATTTAAAATACATCCATAAAAATTTGTTATAAGTTCTAAATGTCTATACAATTAAGGATATTAAGCTCCAAAGTTGACTATGTGTTTGACTAGGTCCCACAAGTGAGCCAAGTAGAATAATTAAGTTTTTATTGCTCGTATATTGATATGTTAAGATGAAATAACTATTGAAGAGTGTTTTATACTTTAATATAACCATCTATATGGTTTTTGGAGGTTTTACCAATCCATATTTAGTGTGAACAATTGCTTACAAGTTGATTATGTTTATTGAATGCATTGGCTGATTGAGTGACCATATTGCAGGAGTAAGTTGACGGTGTTATGAGCAAAATTGAAGAATAAAATGAGTATGTATATGTTCTATATGTATCTAAGGATTATGATAAGGAACTTTTTTTTCATGATAAGACATTAATCAGATATGTATAGTCAAAATATCTTGATTCTATTTTGACTATGTGTGACAAGTCCGAGTGGTCATCTTGTTAGACTTCTTTTGAGTGCTTACAGTCTATGTCAGAATGTATAATGGACATGGATATGTTTCATATATCATGTATGATCTATTCATGCATGTTTTTAGTGGATTGATTAATAAAATTATTTTATGCTTCAGTTATATATGGCATATTTTTCTATGTTTCTAGGCCTATTGGCAAGGAGTCTAGAATGGTTTGGTTCAAGGTACAAGGTTGTGTTCTACGTGACTGAGGGAGTGAAAAAGTGTATATTAAAGATAGGTTTGATATTTTAAAAGCATTGATAAAATATAAAGGTGGTCCATGTAATCTCACATGTAACGTTTGAGTATAAAGGCCTAATTGTTTTATTCTGACCAAGACCTAATGGTGGTTTGGGGCTAATAAGGTAATGACTGACCCATGTAGAGTGTGGTTATCATATGTAACATGTGTATTCAAATATTTTAAGTGTGGTTTAAATATTTAAAGCATCGTGGTTGACCAAGAAGGGTTAATGTAAGAGAGTGGTATAAGTAGAAGGTCTAATTAGACTAATTGTGTTAGTTAAGAGTGTGTGAAAAAAAGTAAAAGAGAAAACCTTTGAAAGAGAAGATATATTTCATTGAGGAGAAATAGAGAGTGAATATTATTAGTCATGATTTTATGATCAAGATGATAAAAGTAAAAATATAGGTCATTGGACCTAATGAACCTAGAAGAGGTAGATTGAGTGAGTAAGATCTAGAGTCTGATTAAGTAAGTATGCTTACTGAATGGGATGAAGAGTAGAGCAGGATGAGGATTGTATGAATGACATATATGTCATGTTTATTATGTTATGATATATTTGTTTTATGTTTTATGGTTGTGTATGTTTTAAGATTTAAAGAGTAATCCAAAAAGGTGCTTTGGATGCATTGCTTGTGCATGCAAGTTTGTGAGCATGTAAAAGGGAAAGAGATAAAGTAAGAGAAGTCCATCCTTAGGTGTAGAAGACATTAGATAAGAATTGGATATTAGATAAAGGTATATAGGCTGGTGCTTGATTATATAGATAGTTGGTTCCTCCTTGTGGTATGGTTGTCTCACTAAATTAAGGGATGGGTGTTCTTTGATAAGTTGGTGTTGGTTTAAATGTTGAATCTTGTGTTTATAGGATAGTTGTGCATCTTACAAGGTTCATTGGGGCTTATCTCTTAAGAGATTTTACCACATATATCATGTGTTATGTGCTTGACCTTGCTATATATGTCCTATTTATTGCAATGCTTAGTTTGTATACGTCATGATTGTATGTGTCAAATATTTTAGACTAGAGAATTAAATTATATTATCTGGTATCACCGATTCACCCGCTGCCCCCCCACCCCACGAATTTATTTTACCTCTAAAAATTGCATCAAACCTTTATTATATTCATTTCATCG
Organism: Torreya grandis; assembly: GCA_037957365.1. Lineage (NCBI taxonomy): Eukaryota > Viridiplantae > Streptophyta > Pinopsida > Cupressales > Taxaceae > Torreya > Torreya grandis. The sequence goes on from JARHVA010008069.1 coordinate 239,345, forward strand.
TTCATATCATGTCTAAAAATAGAGGTCATCTTAGTCTTGACCTTCTTTTTACAATGGTATCTCTATGTGCCATCACTTATCACACTGTAAACCTCTCTTTCACTACTTGCCAATTGACTCAACTAGAGACTCCATAAACACAATCCCCAAGGAAAAACTATCTTTGATACTAAAATGGTGCAAGCACAAATAGGTATCCACAAAAGGACTAAGTCAAGAAAAAACTTGTAGATACTCAACACAAGAACACATGCTCTTCATTTATTGGGGAACATTAAAATTTCTATGAGTAATAAAAATCATATTAGCTATGATCCTCTTAGGATATGAAGACTAACACGGAGAAGACCATGATAAAACACAATCTAGAATTAGTCAGTTCTCCTATAGATTCCTGTATTCCAAAACAACATCCCAAAAAAATCAACCATTATAAAAAATCCATTTTCCAATTTATAAGACTAAGTGGAGTGATCCTTCACATCCCATTTTGATTGTTGACGTTCCAACTTCCATGCTAGACCTTATTAATTTTTTGAACTTCATTAAGAATAAAATAAATCTTTTTTTCCTCATGTAATTCTATAGGGTACTTTGGATACCCATAGTACTAACTTTGTTGGGTTTTTTGGCATTGGATAAAAAATTTAACTCATTATGGAGACTATATCTAGCATATTGGTAAATATACACAGCTCTAACACCTATATTTTCATTTGATGGTACCATAATAATAAAGACCAAATTGGGTTTGTCGATGATCCGTGACAGCTCTGCAATCTAAACCCAATTAGGTTTTTCCTCCCTATCAGTAACCAATGATTTGAGATACAAAAAAAAACTTTTTACACTAAGTTTTTATAATAAAAAATGATCACATTGACTTGGTATATTCATTAGAGTAAATATCATAAGAAAAAAATATTATCTCACAGCAGATTCTCTATGCCGAAACGACTAACAAACAAATAAAAGCACACAATCACAACTCTCTTTTTTTGTTGATGGAAGACTTCTTGTACACCATGGATGCTCCTACGTCATAAATTATCTACTTAATCATATAAGGAGGGCTCCTTAATTTATGATAATAATATTTATACACATCCTATAGAGAGGTTGCCCTACATCCGTACCATGGTCATTGTACAATTATTTTTATAGTCACTTCTTTATCTACACTCCTTAACAGGGTGGTTGGATTTCCATTTCTTGTGGTAAAACCATTTTTGTGCATTCATGGTGGGATTCATCGATGTATGAATTTGTGAATGAATGTATGACTATTCCTCCTCTGTCTAGGTGTTGATTTCTTATGTCATTGGCTATTCATGACAAATATGATAGTTGGGTGGCACTGGATCCAGTAACATATGAGAACTCCACTTTGGCATTGTTCCATCTATAGGATGATTTTGCTTCTTCACTTTCTAGTTTTATTTCTTTTTCAATAGCAAAATCAAATTAATTAATTTATGCTAGTGTCAAATGAACATGTTAACAAGAGATACATGTATCTTTTAGATTTTCATATAAAGTTGACTACCTTTCTATAGAAAATGTTTTACAAAATCTAGGTTGAGAATTTATTCCCACATATTTTTCTGTAAGTGGATTCAATAGGGAGCAATGATCCTCAAAGAGGGGAAACAAAGGGGTAATTGATCTGAGAGGAAGATAGCCATCATTTCAACTCAAGGGATCTAGTTGTTTCTTGATAGTTTTGTAGCTCTGCCAACATCTTCAACATCATCTCTAGCATGTATACAAAACTCCAAGTCCTAACTCCTCTTTTTCCATAATGCATAACTCTTATAGCATTAGTTTTATACAATGTAACTCAAGAATAATGTCAACATAAGATATCATATTAATGATTGGTTATGAATAAGTTTTTAGTAACCATTATAATAGTAATTGAAACTTCATCTCCTTCCTTTGTCTATTAATACATTCTTCTATTTTTTGTAATAAGTTAATGATACAAACTTAGACATATGCCATATGCATACATCACATATTCAATGTCTTCAATCTTCTATAAGATTTAGTATAATACAACTTTGTTTTTATACTTCTAATTCGGGGTACATTGGTCTTCTTTGATCTTTTCTAATACTTGGGTGTTGTTGGATCCATTAACATGTAAATCATCTATTTGGTCATTTCTCCCTCTTTCAGGTGATCCATCTCCTTTTCTTTCCAATATTGTAGTTTGTGCTTAATCTGGGATTGCAATATTTTGTGCAATGTTTATATATATATATATATATATATATATATATATATATATATATATATATATATAACTATATATAACCCACCTTTTTTTATTATAAACCATTTATATTAATAGCACAACCTGTTTATTCTAGGTTTATTTTCCTTAATAAAAATATATTGAAATTTGTTTAATTTGATTTTATTCTCATTAATATAAATATTATTTTATATTATGTATATATATAATTATATATATCAATCCTCTTTTATGTATATATATGATTAAATTTTTTTATAAATGTAAAAATTTAAAGATGCACAATTTTTTTGGAACAATGAAATAATTTTTAAAAGGTGCTTTTGATCATTTTTATATTAATAAAAGAAATATTTTTAATATAATTTTATTTTCATTAAAAAAAATAATATGAAATTTATTGTGACATTATTTTCCTTAATATAAATATTAAAACATATTAAATTTATATATTTTTATATATCAATGTTTTTTAATGTATATATTATTTTTTTATAAATATAAAAAATTTAAAAATGACTCAACTTTTTCAAAATGGAGTGGACATGTAGAGAACTTAAAACACTATCACATTTAAAAGGTGCTTTGGATTTTTTTTAATGTTATTTATTATTATTTTTTAATTAGTAAATCTTTAACTTGTACGTTAAAGGAATTAAAAAAATGAAACTTAATGCCTTATAATTGTGTCGTTTGGGTGCTACCGTTATACCCTCAATATTTAATGGCAAGATGATTAACTCCATCTGAATAAAATTGAAGTGTTGATAAAATAAAGATATATTATATGTTATACTAATGAAATTATATTTTACAATTATAAAATTATGCAAACGTAAGATTGATAAAAAGATAAAAATACTGTACATTAATAAGGCAAATCTCGACATTTTATTGTAGATAAACTCCAGTCCATTTTCCGAACAACTATCTCTGCCTTGCACAAAAGAAGCTGCAAAGTAACTATCTCTACAGCATCCTATGTATGGAATATTACCAATTTTTGAAAGCAGACCTAGCTGCTCGATTAAAGAAATCCAACCTCAGACTACAATATAAAATGATAACATAAAACAAGTCTACCGGAAGTAGATACTATCCCTGAAGGTACTGGTACTGATAGTCTTACAGATCCATATTCTTTTAAAGAATATTCATAATTTTGGGTGGTACAAATTTCCAACCAAGCAGGAGTTCAACTGTATTCTGCTATTATTCCAAAAAGACATTGCAGGTAGGAAGTCACAATCAGATTTTGAATGGTCAGGGAATCCATAAAAGGAACATGGTAAAGCGATAGACTCTACTTCACAGTGAGAGAACATAGTAAATTTAACCACCGCCTCCCACTTTCATAACCCACAAGGATTGGATTCTATCTGCCATAATATCATCTAAATTATTTTCGACATTCTTTGCACCTCCAGGACAACAGCTATTTTCTATACATTCCGTAGAAAGGTATCCTAAAAAAAAAAAAAAATTCTAAATTCCTTCCTGCATTTTTTGCACCTCCGTGATAACTGCTAGTTTCTTGACATCCCGTAAAAATATATCCCTCCATCGGTACCATGGTCATTGTGGCGTTATTGTCAAAGCTACTTCTGTACCTTTCCTCCTTAATAGGGTTGTTGGAGTTACCCAAACTTTGATAAGTATAGGAAAATGGTATGTGCAATCCCCTTGAGTCTATGCATAAGCTTCTTATTGGTGTTTGGCATAAATGACAAATAGGGATATTTTTGGAGATTTGTCAATGATGTCACGAAGGTGACCAAGGATGTTGATGAGGTGTCATGTGTGCTAGAATGACAATAACAAAATGTGCTTCAGTGTTCTTGCATAGTTATTTAGTGTTTGATTTAGTGAGGTAATTTATGGATAATATTAATGGTATGGACATGTTGTAGAGACTCTATGAGGTGTTATGAATGGTTAGAATGATTACAAAAGTAAAATGAATTCATCAAAGCAGTCATATGAATGTCTAGATTCAAGTAGTCATTTTGGCAGATAAGGTTGAGCAAGAAGATTGATGACATCATACTTCACATGTGTGAAGGTTTCAAGAGTAGCTTGATACATAGATGGATTCCCCTATGAGAGGTGATTATGTGGTTCAAATGTTAGCTCATGCGGTTGAGCGTAACAAAAGTTATAAAGGTGCAAAGTTGGCTTTTCAAATAGACTTCACTAAATTCCAATAGCCAAATTTGCATTATCAAAGATCTATGGTGATCATTTAATCAGATCACAGATATAATGGAGAGATTTAATATGACTAGATAAAGATCTAATGGACTGTGTGATCTTGTTAGTAGTGATCTAGTAGTGTGTATTTAGTCAATAAGTCAAAGGAGTCTAAGATTGCATGTGTTGGAGATAAGTATCACAATCTCGAATGTTTTGATAGAAGATAAATGGAACACATGTGTTCATACAGATGGAGCTCAATGGTGTGATTTGAGTGAACTATTAAATGCTCATATTGCATTTAGAACTACCAAGTGGTGTAAGAGTGGGGATTGACAACAATGTGTTTAGAAGGCATGTGAAGGTGCCAAGTGGCTTTATCTCAGAAGCGAGGATATAAGATCAATGGTGAGCATTGCAATGTAAAGACTAGGATACTCCCAAGGATATAGATGGAATGTGTTTGATCTATCTACTAGGATAAATGAGATGAAAACACGTGGCTAATGTTTTTTCAATACATAGTGATCGTTGGAATTTGAATATTCAAATTAATAAAGGAAAAACCCATTTGCAGTGTTTGAGACATAACATTTCGTATATATAGAATTTGATGATGAAATAAAAATAAAATTTGTGAAGGAATTTAAATTACATCCACAAAAAATAGTTATAAGTTATAAATGTCTATACAATTAAAGATATTAAGTTCCAAAGTTGACTATGTGTTTGACCATGTTCCACAGGTGACCCAAGAAGAATAATTGAGTTTCTATTGTTGGTATTTTGATATTTTAAGATGAAATAACTATTGGAGAGTGTTTTATACTCTATTATAACCATATATATGGTTTTTTGAGGTTTTACCAATCCATCTTTAGTGTGAACAATTTCTTATAAGTTGATTATGTTTATTGAATGCACTGGCTGATTGAGTGACCATTTTGCAGGAATATGTTGATGGTGTTATGAGCAGAATTGAAGAATAAAATGAGTATGGAGATGTTCTATATGTCTCTAAGGCTTATTATAAGGAATTTTTTTTTCATGATAAGACCTTAATCAGATATGGAGAGGCAAAATATCTTGATTCTATTTTGACTATGTGTGACAAGTCTGAGTGGTCATCTTGTGAGACTTGTTTTGAGTGCTTAGAGTCTATGTCAGAATGTATGATGGACATGGATATGTTTCATAGATCATGTATGATCTATTCATGCATTTTTTGAGTGGATTGATTAATAAAATTATCTTATGCTTAAGCTATATATGGCATACTTTTCTATGTTTCTAGGCCTATTGGCAAGTAGTCTAGAATGGTTTGGTACAAGGTAGAAGGTTGTGTTCTATGTGACTGAGGGAGTGAAAAACTGTATATTAAAGATAGGTTTGATATTTTAAAAGTAGTGATAAAATATAAAGGTGGTCAAATTAATCTCACATGTAACATTTGAGTATAAAGGCTTAATTGTTTTGTGTCTGACCAAGACCTAATGGTGGTTTGGGGTTAATAAGGTAATGACTGACCTACGTAGAGTATGGTTATCATATGTAACATGTGTATTAAAATATTATAATTGTGGTTTAAATATTTAAATCATTGTGGTTGTCCAAGAAGGGTTAATGTAAGAGATTGGTATAAGTAGAAGGTCTAATTCGACTAATTGTGTTAGTTAAAAGTTTGTGAAAAAAGGTGAAAGAGAAAACCTTAGAAAGAGAATATATATTTCATTAAGCAGAAATAGAGAGTGAATATTATTAGTTATGATTTTATGATCAAGATGATAAAGGTAAAAACATAGGTCATTGGAACTAATGAGCCTACAAGAGGCAGATTGAGTGAGTAAGATCTAGAGTCTGATTAAGTGAGTATGCTTATTGAGTGGGTTGAAGAGTAGAGCGGGATGAGGATTGTATGCATGACATAAAGGTCATGTTTCTTATGTTATGATATATTTGTTTTAGTTTTTATGGTTGTGTATGTTTTAAGATGTAATGAGTAATCCAGAAAGGTGTTTTGGATGCATTGCTTGTGCATGCAAGTTTGTGAGCATGTAAAAGGGAAAGAGAGAAAGCAAGAGAAGTCCATCCTCAGGTGTAGAAGACTTTATATCAGAATTGGATATTAGATAAGTGTAGATAGGTTGGTGCTTACTTATATAGATCATTGGTTCCTCCTTGTGGTATGGTTGTCTCAATAAATTAAGGGATGGGTGTTATTTGATAAGTTGGTGTTGGTCTAAATGTTGAATCTTGTGTTTATATGATAGTTGTGCATCTTAAAACATTCATTTGAGTTTATCTCTTAAGAGGGTTTACCACATAAATCATGTGTTATGTGCTTGATCTTGCTATATCTGTCTTATTTATTGCAATGCTTAGTTTGTATACATAATGATTGTATGTTTCAAATATATTAGACTTGAGAATCAAATTAGATTATCTGGTATCACCAATTCACCCCCCACCCCCAATTTATTTTAACTCTAAAAATTGCATCAAACCTTGATTGTATTCATCTCGTCATTTATATCATGTCTAAAAATAGAGGTCCTCTTAGTCTTGACCCTCTTTTTACAATGGTATCTCTATGTGCCATCACTTATCACACTAAAAACCTCTCTTTCACTACTTGTCAATTGACTCAACTAGAGACTCCATAAACACAATCCCCAAGGAAAAACTATCTTTGATACTAAAATGGTGCAAGCACAAATAGGGTGTCCATAAAAGGAATAAGTCATGAATATACTTGTAGATACTCAACACAAGAACACATGCTCTTCATTTATTGGGGAACATTAAAATGTCTAGGAGTAATAATAATCCTATTAGATATGATCCTCTTAGGATATGAATACTAACATGGAGAAGACCATGATAAAAAACAATCTAGAATTATTCAATTCACCTACAGATTCCAGTATTCCAAAACAACATCCCAAAAAAATCAATCCTTATAAAAAATCCATTTTCCAATTTATAGGACAGAGTGGAGTGATCCTTCACACCCCATTTTGATTATTGATGTTCCAACTTCCATGCTAGACCTTATTATGCTTTTGAACTTCATTAAGAACAAAATAGATCTTTTTTTCCTCGTGTAAGTCTATAGGGTACTTTGGATACCCATAGTGCTAACTTAATTTGGTATTTTGGCATTGGATAAAAATTTTGACTCATTGTGGAGACTATATCTAGCATATTGGTAAATATGGGCACATCTAACACCTATAGAACAAGAAATAATTAAGTTTATTTGCATTTGATGGTACCATAATAATCAAGACCAAATTGTGTTTGTCGATGATCCGTGACACCTCTGGAATCTAAACCCAATTAGGTTTTTCCTCCCTATCAGTAACCAAGGCTTTGGGATACAAGAAAAAAATTTTACACTAAGTTTTTATAATAAAAAATGATCACATTGATTTGTTCTATTCATTAGAATAAAAATCAATAGAAAAAAATATTATCTCCCAACAAATTCTCTATGCCGAAATGACTAACAAACAAAGAAAAGCACAGAATCACAACTCCTTTTTTTTTTGTTGATGGAAGACTTCTTGTACACCATGGATGATCCTACATCATAAATTATCTACTTAATCACATAGGGATGGCTCCTTACTTTATGATAATAATATTTATATACATCCTGTATAGAGGTTGAAGAGTATAGCAGGATGAGGATTGTATGCATGACATATAGGTCATGTTTCTTCTGTTATGATATATTTGTTTTAGGTTTTATGGTTGTGTATGTTTTAAGATGTAAAGAGTAATCCAAAAAGGTGTTTTGGATGCATTGCTTGTGCATGCAAGTTTGTGAGCATGTAAAAGGGAAAGAGAGAAAGTAAGAGAAGTCCATCCTCAGGTGTAGAAGACATTATATCAGAAGTGGATATTAGATAAAGGTAGATAGGTTGGTGCTTGATTATATATATATATATATATATATATATATATATATATATATATATATATATATATATATATATATATACATATACATATATATATATATATATATATATATATATATATATATATATATACATACATATACATATATATATATATATACATATATATATATATATACATATATATATATATATATACATATATATATATATATATATATACATATATATATATATAGATACATATATATATATGTATATATATATATATATATATATATATATATATATATATATATATATATATATATATATATATATATATATATATATATATAGTTGGTTCGTCCTTGTGGTATGGTTGTCTCACTAAATTAAGGGATGGGTGTTCTTTCATAAGTTGGTGTTGGTCTAAATGTTGAATCTTGTGTTTATAGGATAGTTTTGCATCTTACAAGGTTCATTGGGGTTTATCTCTTAAGAGGGTTTACAACATATATCATGTGTTGTGTGCTTCATCTTTCTATATCTATCTTATTTATTGCAATTCTTAGTTTGTATACATCATGATTGTATGTGTCAAATATTTTAGACTTGAGAATTAAATTAGATTATTTGGTATCACCGATTCACCCCCCAATTTATTTTACCTATAAAAATTACATCGAACCTTGATTGTATTCATCTCATCATTTATATCATGTCTAAAAATAGAGGTCCTCTTAGTCTTGACCCTCTATTTACAATGGTATCTCTATGTGCCATCACTTATCACACTGCAAACCTCTCTTTCACTACTTGCCAATCGACTCAACTAGAGACTCCATAAACACAATCCCCAAGGAAAAATAATCTCTGATACTAAAATGGTGCAAGCACAAACAGGGTATCCACAAAAGGATTAAGTCATGAATACACTTATAGATACTCAACACAAGAACACATGCTCTTCATTTATTGGGGAACATTAAAATGTATAGGAGTATTAATAATCATATTAGCTATTATCCTCTTAGGATATGAAGACTAACATGGAGAAGACCATGATAAAACACAATCTAGAATTAGTCAGTTTACCTACAGATTTTTGTATTCCAAAACAACATCCCAAAAAAATAAACCCTTATAAAAAATCCATTTTCTAGTTTATAGGATAGAGTGTAGTGATCCTTCACATCCCATTTTGATTGTTGATGTTCCAACTTCCATGCTAGACCTTATTAGGTTTTTGAACTTCATTAAGAACAAAATAAATATTTTTTTCCTTGTGTAAGTCTATAGGGTACTTTGGATACCCATAGTACTAACTTTATTGGGTTTTTTTGGCATTGGATAAGAATTTTAACTCATTATGGGGACTATATCCAGCGTATTGGTAAATATCAGCACCTCTAACACCTATAGAACAAGAAATAATTAAGTTTATTTTCATTTTATTGTACCATAATAATCAAGACCAAATTAGTTTTTCTAGAATCTAAACCAAATTAGTTTTTTCTTCCCTATCAGTAACCAAGGCTTTGGGATACAAGAAAAAAACAATTTACACTAAGTTTTTATAATAAAAAATGATCACATTGACTTGGTCTATTCATTAGAGTAAAAATTAAAATAAAAAAATGTTATCTCCCAAAAAATTCTCTATGCTGAAATGAGTAACAAACAAAGAAAATCACACAATCACAAATCCTTTTTTTTGGTTGATGGAAGACTTCTTGTACACCATGGATGCTCCTAAATCATAAATTATCTACTTAATCACATAGGGAGGGCTCCTTAATTTATGATAATAATATTTATAGACATCCTATAGAGAGGTTGCCCTACATCCATACCATGGTCATTGAACAATTATTTTTATAGTCACCTCTCTATCTACACTCCTTAACAGGATGGTTAGAGTTCCATTTCTTGTGGTAAAACCATTTTTGTACATTCATAGTGGGATTCATCGATGTATGAATTTTTGAATGAATGTATGACTATTCCTCCTCTGTCTAGGTGCTGATTTCTTATGTCATTGGCTATTCAGGACAAACATGATAGTTGGGTGGCACTGGATCCAGTAACATGTGAGACCTCCACTTTGGCATTGTTTCATCTTTAGAATGATTTTAGTTCTTCTATTTCTAGTTTTATTTCTTTTTCAATAGCAAGATCAAATTAATTAATTGATGCTAGTGTCAAATGAAGATGTTAACAAGAGATACATGTATCTTTTAGATTTTCATATAAAGTTTACTACCTTTCTATAGAAAATGTTTTACAAAACTCTAGATTGATAATTTATTCCCACATATTTTTTTGTAGTGCATTCAATAAGGAGAAATGATCCTCAAAGAGGGGAAACAAAGGGGTAATTGATTTGAGAGGAACATAGCCATCATTTCAACTCAAGGGATCTAGTTGTTTCTTGATAGTTTTGCAGCTCTACGAACATCTTCAACATCATCTCTATCACGTATACAAAAATAATCTATATCCTACTTTTCCATAATGCATAACTCTTATAGCATCAGTTTTATATAATGTAACTCAAGAATAATGTCAACATAAGAGATCATATTAATGATTGGTTATGAATAAGTTTTTACTAACCATTATAATAGTAATTGAAACTTCATCTCCTTCCTTTGTCTATTAATACATTCTTCTATTTTTTGTAATAAGTTAATGATACAAAATTAGACATATGCCATATGCATACATCACATATTCAACGTCTTGAATCTTGTGTAAAAGTTAGTATAATACAACTTTGTTTTTATAGTTCTAATTCGGGGTACATTGGTCTTGTTTGATCTTTTCTAATACTTGGGTGCCATTTGATCCATTAACATTTAAATCATCTATTTGGTCATTTCTCCCTCTTTTAGGTGATCCACCTCCTTTTCTTCTCAATATTGTTGTTTGTGCTTAACCTGGGATTGTGATATTTTGTAATATTTATAACCCACCTTTTTTATTATTAACCTTTTATATTAATAGGACAACCATTTTATCCTGGGTTTATTTTCAGTAATAAAAAAATATTGAAAGTTTTTTAATTTGATTTTATTCTTATTAATATAAATATTATTTTATATTATGTATATATATTTATACATATCAATCCTCTTTTATGTATATATATGATTAAATTTTTTTATAAATGTAAAAATTTTAAAGATGCACAATTTTTTTCGAACAATGAAATAATTTTTAAAAGGTGCTTTGGATTATTTTTATATTAATAAAAGAAATATTTTTATTATAATTTTATTTTCATTAAAAAAATTTATATGAAATTTATTGTGACATTATTTTTGTTAATATATATATTAAACTTTTTCAAAATGGAGTGGACATATAAAGAACTTAAAACACTATCACTTTTAGAAGGTGCTTTGGATTTTTTTTAATGTTATTTATTATTTTTTTGTATTAGTAAATCTTTAACTTCTACGTTAAAGGAATTGAGGTGCACTTGGGAGGTAACGAAAGATTTTTTTTTGGCATTTGTTAAGGATTGGAAAATATGTTTCTATGGCTAGTAATGCAGTTTTACCTTAAAATTTAGAAAGTCACGCCTATACGGGTGGCTAAATTTTAATAGTTTTTTTTAGAACTATGTTAAAACAATGGTATATCAATGGTATTTGTGCTTGTGTCATTTGGGTGCTACCGTAATACCCTCAATATTTAATGGCAAGATGATTAACTCCATCTGAATAAAATTGAAGTGTTGATAAAATAAAGATATATTATATGTTATACTAATGAAAATATATTTTTCAATTATAAAATTATGCAAACGTAAGAGTGATAAAAAATAAAAATACTGTACATTAATAAGGTAAATCTCGACATTTTATTCTAGATAAACTCCAATCCATTTTCCGAACGACTAACTCGGCCTTGCACAAAAGAAGCTGCAAAGCAACTATCTCTACAGCATCCTATGTATGGAATATTACCATTTTTTGATAGCAGACCTAGCTGCTCGATTAAAGAAATCCAACCTCAGACTACAATATAAAACGATAACATAAAACAAGTCTACCGGAAGTAGATACTATCGCTGAAGGTACTGGTACTGATAGTCTTACAGAGCCATATTCCTTTAAAGAATATTCATTGTTTTGGGTGGTACAAATTTCCAACCAAGGAGGAGTTCAACTGTATTCTGCTATTATTCCAAAAAGACATTGCAGGTAGGAAGTCACAATAAAATTTTGAATGGTCAGGGCATCCATAAAAGGAACATAGTAAAGCGATAGACTTTACTTCACAGTGAGAGAACATAGTAAATTTAACCACCGCATCCGACTTTAATATCCCACAAGGATTGGAATCTCTCTGCCATAATATCATCTAAATTATTATCGGCATTCTTTGCACCTCCAGGACAACAGCTATTTTCTATACATTCCGTAGAAAGGTATCCAAAATAAATAAATCTTTCCAAATTCTTTCCTGCATTCTTTGCACCTCCGGGATAACTGCTAGTTTCTTGACATCCCATAAAAATATATCCCTCCATCGGTACCATGGTCATTGCGACGTTATTGTCATAGCTACTTCTGTACTTATACTCCTTAACAGGGTGGAGTTACCCAAACTTTGATGAGTATAGGAAAACGGGAATGTGCAATGGCACTGAATCTATGCATAAGCTTTGTATTGGTGTTTGACATCAATGACAAAGGGGGACATTGTTGGAGGTCTGTCAATGATGTTTCCAAGGTGACCAAAGATGTTGATGAGATGTCATGTGCTAGAATGACAATGACAAGAAGCGTACCTTCACATATTGCCAACCTAATCAATTTTGGAGATCTTGATCTGTCTTTCAATCTCTTGACGGGTCCCATCCCTTCCTCTCTGAGAAGCCTTGGAAATTTGCAGAGGTATGGTTATATTACCACAAACTAGAAGGAAACATACCCAATGAGATTAGGGTAATAAAAAACCTTGGGGAGCTATTAGTGAGCCGCAACAAGCTGTTCGGGGAGATACCTGATACAATTACTCACCTCCAACAGCTAACACATCTTGTGCTTAACCACAACTAGTTATCCAGGAATGTACCTACAAGTTTGGGGAAATGTTATAAATTGGAACCGTTGGACATCTCCAAGAATAAGCTTAGAGGACGCATACCCCCTGAAGTGTCTAGTCTTAGTAATTTACAATTCTATTTCAATTTGTCTCAAAATTCATTGCAAGGATCTCTGCCTTTGGAGATTGGAAACATGATTCACGCTCAAGCTATTTATGTTTCTGCTAATTAGATCTTTGGTATGGGACCAAATATTGAAGCATATTTAGAGATTTCAGTGACACAGGGATCGAAACTAAAATGTTGTTAGAAGATGTGAACTAAGAATTTGACTTAAGAGAGGATGGTTATTATAGTTTTAGTTTTAAAATGAAAACAAAATGAAAGAAACACACTAACTAGCATAACATCCCTAGGGCTAGCATGTTTAAGCACTTTGTACACAAATTACTCAAATTGATTAGAATGCCTTGTTATTGGTCCAAAATTTGATTGGATTTGAATTGGAAGTCAATTTCAGATGTGTTGGCACTGTTATCCCATTTAGGATGTTACAACAAATAACAAAGTAACATGTCTTGTACACGAGATTTGATAGGAAAGATCAATCCAGAGCACCTACGGGCAAAATTAGCATTTTGACTCAAAATGATCTGATCAAAGTTAGCTGGCCCATAAATTGCATTACCTCATTTAGTGATACCTTAGCCAAAATCGACACTTCAATACGTCAATTTTCCATAATTTAGTGCATTTTAGTGTTTTTAGGCCAAATTGTGCATTTTGGGTGGAAATTAGTTAAAACCCTGATTCGAGGTTATCGGTGGCCAGATTTAGGTGTCTACAGAAGATAGATCCATATTGATAAGACTTTTCAGTTCATTGAGAGAATTTGGTATGGGGCCTTGTAATTCATTTGATTAAAGCTTTAGATGTCAATACTTTTCAAAAATTAGACATATTCAAATACACGGACCACATTCAATTCATATGTGACTATGTTTATTCAGCCCTAACCGAGGCCACAACTAAGAATCCAATACCAAGAGTCAACCCCTTGACCAAAAAGTGAATGGAGGCCATGGAAGATATCTGATTGCATCCATATTACACAATCATTAGGGTTGATGGAACCCAATGTTATCCCCTTAGATTATGAGTCCATGTGTTAAATAAGTTAGCTGAATTGGAGGTGGATTACCAATTATGCAATGGTGTAAATGGTTTGTGCAAAACCAAGAGTAAGGTACTATTTCATAGCTTGCCCTTCAACATTGGAAAGACTATTTTTTCATAATGCTACAACATTGAGGCTGCTTCAAAACACAAGACCTCCTTTAATCTCTAAATTGATGATCTAAGGCAATAGGATCCATGGGGAAAGGTTAAATAACACTTGAAGGCCAAGGGAGTAAATGTAACATATGACCATCAACCTTGTGATTTTAACCCTATATATACAAAGGCCTCTTAATTCTCTAAGGTCACTTTCAGCTGAAAAAATCACATCAAACTAGAGTCCAAAACGCAAAGGGAACAAAAAGGAGATGATGACAAATAGAAATTGGGGCCAAAGCAATACCATTTGTTGAAGGGTGTACCTTATGGACCTCCACCAGCCTAGTTATAGACAAAATCTAGACCTATGGTGGGATTTGATCAAAGGATAGATAAGAGAATGCTTGGTGAAATTGCATCCTCCTCAACTCAAGTAGAGGAGCAGGGATCACTAGTAGAGGAAATTCATGTCGTATCACTAGACCCTGGTGAAACAATTGAATATGTTCTAAAATTTATATAATCATCCAATGAGTCTAAGGATGAATAAATGGAGGTAGCCAAAGAGGAAAAGGGGAAGGAAGTGTTGGACCTTGTTCTTATAGACCCCCCAAAAATAAATCTAAATTGGCCATTGTCGTAGTGAATGCTAAGAATCCCAAGATGACCTTCACTCATCCTTTAAGTGAAGTTAATCTCTTCAGTGAGGAAAACATGATTGAAGGACCAACCATCCTTCACTAGTTCATCCATGGAAAATTAAAAAATGTACCTAACATGCACTATCCTTGGGCATTGATGCAAGCTATCAATATTCCAGTGCATGAGAAACCCAAACCATGGACAGTTGCATTTCATAAGGAGGAAGATAAAATAATGACTACTCTATAAGAATAAATTGGAGCAAAAACAGAGACCCTAGTTCCCAAAGTGACATAATCTTTACTTAGTGTCAAATTGGACCCAATCACTACCAAATTATAAAGGGTAACTAAAAAGACAGTCATGATTGTTTGAGAGGAATTCACTTTCCAAAAATTGGAACCTTTTGTTGGATTGACACTAGTTGCAAGATAAAAGTTTGGAAAAGATCCAATATTTGAAGAAAATATCTTTGAAGTGGCTCAGGCTCAGATAAGTCAATTATAGATAATGATCAATGACATCCTATATAAGAATAAGAACATAAAAGAACAAGCCATCTTGTCAGTTCAATAAGACATGTTCATATAATTTGAAGACAACATGACTAATTTATTTAGTTTCTTAAAGTTAGTTATAACCAAGTAGGATGCAAAAAATAAATAAAACACTAAGGATACAGGCCAAATTGGCCAATGGAATGATTCAAGCCACCAAGTAAAGGATTTGATCAAGGTCTTGACTAAAAATCAAATCCATGAATTTAGGACAAACAGCCTAACCCACTTGTATATGGCCATGGCCATATTAATTGATAAGATCAATGCCCTAAGTAGCTGGTGCAAGTAGATGGAGAACATTTCCAAGAACCTCAAGAAACAATAAGATAAACTTTTTCACATTTTAGATAGCTTGATCAAAGAGCCTACAACACTTATTCCCTTGGGTCTAATAACTGATGAGGATTTCAACACATAACTACTCAATTCATGTAATAAGTAAGGAACCAAGGATAAGGGAAAACAAGGGCTAATAATAAGAAGGTCCGGGGACTACTTTTGTCATCAAAGGAAGAAATAGGAAATGCTAGAGGCATCAAGCAATCTTTCTAAAGGTTTGAAAAGGATCTCAAGGTCATATAAGATAAAGAGAAAGAGTTGTTCTTGAGACCCATCATCAACCTCTAGCTCATCAATGAACAACATTATAAAATGAAGATTCTAAAGGGAAAGGAAATGAATACATCAGCACAAGGGCCTCCTAGTTAGTTAAGACAGGATTTTTTTTTTTTTTTTTTTTTGTAATTAAGCTTGTATACTTTTGAAAAAGGAACATTCTTTTGTAAAGGCATGTGTAACTTATAGAGTACATTTCATATAGGATAGTCCATTGGGAAAAGTATAGTGTATTATAGAACAATTGTGGAAAGGATAGTTGTCCTAACACTTGTACTTTTGTAATTGGATATAGCTAACCAACATGCTTCCTTACATCCTATGAAAGGAACATTGTCAATTATAAAAAGGGGGAGTCCTTAGAGCAAAGATCTAACTATAAATTTTGAGAAATTAATATAAGCAAGGAAATTGGGCAAAATTTATCCAAATTTGCTTATGTCTTTTTTTATACTGTCTTATCTCTCACTTGTTAGTTCTGATTTTTAGATTTGAATGGTACTTATTAATTTTTGGTGTGTACATTTGAGTGCAGATATATTAACTTATGTCAATGCCAGGTTAATTGAAAGTTTTTAGGTTCATTTTATTTGCTTACTCTTCTTGCATTTGGGCTAATGTTGTTTTCTTGTAGGGGTAAATATTGAAAATGAACTTGATTCCTATTTGCATTATTTTACACCATCCTCAAATTTTTGCCTAATGTTTGATAGGATTTGAGCTTATGATACTTCATATCATACATTTGTTGAGTGCATGCCTAAACGATATCTAAACTTTGTCATGATATTTGGAATGAAGATCAACATCTCTTATATGCCTTACCTTTGCTTTTGCTCCTTTTATTAACTATCTCACTTTAGCTTAATATGCATTGTAAATACATGTCTTACATTAGTATTTAGATTAGTTATTAATCATAATTCACCATTATTAGCATAGTATATTTCATTTTTTTCATAGACTAACTTTTGGCCATAGGGGATCCCATCAACCAAACATTATATATATTGTGAAATAGTCCACCTGCTTTGCCTCTATTTCATTAACATATGACATGATTATCACAACCTACAACTCATACACTGAATTCTTAAAATTCTAAATTTAGAAGTGTTCTTGAACACTCTGGGCACCTGTGATACATATTTAGGCATCAACAACTGCATAGTTATTCTAGATTACATAATCTACTTATGGAAAATCTTGTGCAACCAAATACTAGCACACCATCAAACATGCACATAATTACTATTTTATATATTGATGAAATTTTGAGACATTTACAAAACTCTAAGTTGAGTCAACATTTATGTCAGGGGGTGACCCGTGAATTATCAAAAAATATTTTAATTGTTGTTTGACATTTCAAAACTCCAAAAAATGGGGTTTTAATTATAATTATATATTTTATTAAATAAATTGTATTATTTAAATACAAACCCAAACTAACATTTCAAATTATGTTAAGAAATCAAGTTCAATAGATCAATGTCTAATTAAATTTCAAACTTTAAAATAAAATTAGTATTTGATAGCATCATTTTAAATATAACAATTAATATAAAGTTTAATTGAATAATTTTAGAGATGGATGGATTTTTGGTTTATGAGGAACATAGAGATGACTAGAGATGAGAATTAGGTTTTTATAAATCTACACTATTGAGGCTTTAGGCACCTTGTCACACTATCAGTTGTCATAGATCTAGGAAGGATATTACTTTTTTTGCATTTATTATTGATTTTTATTAGTGATTCACCCTCTGGGTGGTAGGGTTACCATATTTTAAATGGTTGTCACTTCCCTCTTTGCATCTATAGATGTAGACAAAGTTGTATTGAATGAGCACAACCATGGCATCAAAGAAGGCAAGGAAATGTGTCTTGAAAGTCTTGCATAAGGTAATGTTAATGATTCTAACTCTCTATTACTTGATGTTGTTTTGGATATGCCTAAATTTGATAAATCTTGTGATTTATTTTTTAAAAAAAATTGATTTCTTTCTTTGTTAGTCTATTCCCCCTGAGAGACTTATGAAGCGATGGGTTCACAACTATTGGCAAGGCCATGGTGTGTAACTAGAAGGAATCAAAACCCATAGCAAGGTCTTTTTTTGTTTTAGTTTTCAAACCTAGAACACTACAAATCCATTTTAACCATGGGCCTTAGTTTATTTACAACACCCTAGTTGTCTTTTTCTCACCAAAGTGAGAGTTTTCAAGTCTTAGAGTAAGGAAAGATAAAAATCTCCTTTTGTGTTGAATTTCATGGCTTACTTTTCCTCTTATGGGGTTCTATTTACTAGCTCATAAAATCCATAGGCCACTTCATATGCCATGAGTATACCAAGTTATTTATGGCTCATCCCCAAAAGATTTTTTGTGTTAAAGAGTATTTATCCCAAGATTTTAAATATTCTATTGATATACAAATTGGCACCAACTATTTTTCTCAATGTGTTTTGTATATCAATCTCCTAAATAGTTATTTTTGGTGCCAATACCAAGAATATATGATCCAATAATGTCTTATGATGGTGCATTCACCCATTACTCTTAAGGAAAAGGGTGGCCCTAAAGCCAAACCACATAATAGAAATAATGACAGTTTGAATACCATCACCAACAAAAAAATAACAACTCTTCCAAAGGTGGTGGCAGGACACAAGCTCCTTCATAAACCATTAGGCAACTTCTACTGTAAAAACTAGTTTTCCTAATCAATCCTCTCCTCCACTTGTGTGTACTCCACAAGATGTGGACTCTCTAGTTGATATGTCACCTTCAACGCTACCATGAAAACCTTTTCTTAGGGTCAGTGTTCTATAGGAATAATGGAGTTTGGTCACCTTGGAAAGCAAGAAAATGTTCTGGTGATCTCACTTCCCTTCTCCATCTCCTAAGGAGGAGGAATACATGGCACATAAGTGACGACAATTTAGAATCAATGATTTCATGCCCAAAAAATTCATATTAAATTAGTTTATTGTGTTGGAATATGTCATAGAGGAGAATTACTTGCACCTCAATAATTCCTAATGATTACTTACTCCTAGAATGTTTGAGGTCGTCTTGATCCATTATGTAATTATTTGGTCAGGAATAGTTATCATCTCTTTAGTAGCATGAAAATTCTTTGTTTGCAAGAGGTAAATATTTATGGCTTCTTACAAAAAAATTCAACATAAATAATTTGGCTTGGACCCATATGTTGGGATACTAGACATGAAGTTAGGCATGGTGGGGCCATCATTTTTTTGTTTTAGATCTTTCTCATAATATTATTTCCTAGGGCTCATACCCCACCCACCTAGTGGTGTGGATCCTTTTTAAATTTAATAATCATATCATTGGGATGGTTAACGTATATGATTGTAATAATGCTATATAATTTGCCACTCTATGTATATGGATGTCCAACTCACTTCTTGAAGTGCATTAAATCCTCTATGATGATTTTAACATGGTGGAATCAAGTGAGGATAAAGAAGGATTTATTCTAATGCAGTGGAACATAGATGAGTGCAAATATTGGTTTTATATTGACAATGAACTCAAGGTGTTTGATCCTAATCATCACCAAAGAAATTTTAGACTCCTCCTAGTTCACCTAGTAAGGGTTCTTTAGTGGCTTGACTTAGCCTTGATGGCTGAAAAAGAACTTTTATTCTTTGTTTTTTTCCATGAGAGGTTAGTATCTATCATCTATAATAATTTTTTATCAGATCATCACCTTATTTTATTTAATATTTAATGGACCACACCTTAAGTTAAGCCTACTTCCACTAAATTTTATCTCAAAATTGCTTACCTCAAGCATGTAATTATAGTGGGACACATTATTAGAATTTGGAAACTAGTTCCTCAATCAGAGGGAGATACTAGTTGGATTTAGTGGTGGTCAAGTTATATTTCACATACTTCCACCTTTATTTGGATATACAAAAAAAATCAACCTCTTTTAGATGGCATCTGTATAATGCTTCAAACCATAAATATATCTGGGTTTCATAGGAAGTAGAGTAGTCACTTTTTAGTTTTCACTTTCCAACACAAGTGGCATGTTGGAGACTTAATATATAAATTGAGGAGGCTTAAAAGGCTATAGGAACTCAACTATGAGCTCATATGCACTAGATTAAAATTGTAGACAAAGTCTCTAAGGACATTTTTATCCTACTGAATTTTAAGAGAGCTATTGATAGAATACAAACTATCAAGGAAATAATCTGCTTACCAAACTTCATGACATTATAAAATATTTTTTTCATCATTTCTATGTTGTTTTCTCAGTACAAGGTTCTTCTTCATAATGAGAGGTAGCTCTCCAACAATGCCTCTAGGTGGTGCCCTACAAACTTTCCAATTAATAAAAAGTAGCCTTTGATAGGTCCTTATCTCTCAACAATCTCTATGACGCTATTAATCATATGGAAGTTAAAAATTATTTAATAATAAATGGTTTCCTATGTACATTGTACCAAACCCTTTGGGATGCTATTAGTCCTAACCTTCACTAAGTTTATTCTAAAGTTATTCTAGCCAACTCTTTTAGATCCCTTATAATATAGGGTAACATAAAGTTTATTCCCAAGGCTGGTGATCCTTAATTTATCATGAAATAGAGGCCTATTAATTTTATTAATTAATCCAATAATATTATTTCTAAGGCTTTAACCCTCTGGGTTAAGCACATTCTCCCTTTAATTGTCAATAGTGAGCAAACTAGTTTCATTCAGAATAGATTCATTCTATAAAATGTCATTCTCATTTGGGAAGGTATGGAATGGGTCATATTTATAATAAAAAGGATTTATTTGTCAAGATTTATTTTTATGAATCCTATGATCATATTGAGTGGCCCTTCATTTTATCCATGTTACAGGCCCATGGTTTTGGCCCCAAATTTGTTCAGACTATTAACATGCTCTTTCAGGATGTTGGGGTTTGTATCACTATTAATTACACCTAATCTTCTCATTTTAAACTTAATTTTTCTATTCAACAAGGATTTAACTACCTCCTAGCTAGTTAGACAACTAGGGATTTGGTGAAAGGTATATCCTTCCCTCAATCTGATAGACAAAGTTTAAATGGCCACTTAGTGGATGATTCTTTTCTCACTCTTCAAGATGAATAACAATTCATTAGGAATGTCATGCAATGTATCCATATATTTTTTTTGGCTTCAAGATCATCTATTCAATGGAGGAAGACTTAGTGTTACTATCAATCTCTAAGCCCCAACCCTTCTTAACTATAGGGATATCAATAGTATTAGCTTCTTCCAAGGTGTAGTTTAAGTTTTTTGGCATCCCTTTTTATTGTCTTACCTTTCTCTCTAAGATATGGTCTTATGTGGTTTAGAGAGTTTAAAAAAAATATTAGATCACTAAGCCTCTATCTCTTGTTATCAATTTTAAAATTTGATCTCATGTCTTGATAGATACTCATGTGTATTATTCCTCATATTGGTCCCCTTATAATTTTAATTACATCAAATTATATAAAATTCTAATTTATTTTCTATGGGCTAACTCTGAGGGTCATACGGGTTTTCATATAGTTACTTGGAACATATGTTGCCGACCCAAGAAAGCTAGGGGACTAGGTCTTATAGATATTAAAAATCATGACCTTGCCCTTAGGAGTCAAATCAATTATTATATGTCTTACTGGGGATGAATATTGAAATATTATTTTATGTCATTGTATCCGTCAGGGGCTGTCATGTGGTATAAAGGCTTGACAAGGTCTGGGACTTCACTCTTTAGTCATAACCCTATTGCTTATTAAAATTAAAGGTACCTTTTTGATTCAATACCTATGGAAACCATGAGAAAATATTAATCCTCACCTTAACTTGGTTGGCAAGGGGTTTAATAATGGCCTCTCTATTAACTCCCAATCTCTTTTGTGGTTGCCTTGCTTAAATTTTCATAATGTCCCCTATTCCTTAGTTCCTTGGGTTAAAGGTTTAAGGATTTTTAAAAAAGGCATGATGGTTATAAATGATATCCTTTTCATGGATAAAAAGGCATATCTCACTTGGTATTATATTTAGAAAAAGAATCATTTAAATAATTCAGATGTAGATGCTATTGCAAAAATTCAAGGTTCCATACCTAATGAGCATTTGCACAAAATAGGGGTCAACTTTCTTTTTTCTTGGTGGAAGGATTGGAACTCACCTATGGACACCCATTTTAGTTGTTATTATCCTCTAATTGGATATAGTTTAGTAAACCCTCAACATATTCTATATGAAATGCTTAACCTTAGATGGAATCTCCATTCTAAATGTGGGGTTCTATCCTGATGCTTTAGCATTGTGTGGTATACTATTATTGAGACCAAGAAAGCTCATTTATTATGGTGTCTTCTCTATAATTCATACTTTATGTGATGTAATCAAGCATATGAGAGTGTTGAACCCCATTTGCATATATTTTTAACAACCAAATACTATTAAGCACCTTTTCATTTTTTCTCTCATGCACAATGTAAATGGTTCTATATTAATTCCCCTTTTCATGCCTTTCAACCTGAATTATTCACATGGAAGATGTATATCTCAGTAGACACAATTATGTCACCTATAAAATATAAAATATTTTAGCAGATCTTTCAAGATGATATTTTATTTCAAATAGAGAAAGCTAAAAATTATGCTTTAATCACGAAGAGTTGTAACGTAGCTTTTCTATTACTAACAAAATTATTTTTCTATCTAATATTACTCTTCAAATTCAAAGACAAATAGACAAAGTCTACCTGGAACTCAACCACCTCTAACATCTTCTCAAACACTAGGGGAATGCCCTATGCATGATTAGTCATGAACATCTTGAGCCCTCATGACATCCTACACTTCCTTGAGGATGAGGGTGTGGGCCACATTGGTATCATTCTAGAACTAGACATGGGAGTCATTCTCTTCATTTTTCACCTCTTCAATGATATTATCCTTATCATGGTGGTTTGAGTGGCTCTTTTATATATGGAGGTGATGGTAGGGGATGGGGATCTCTTCTCCCATCTCATGATGATGACACCAAGGGATGGGTTCCTCTCCCCAAGGCAAATTTACATGATTATCTCTAGAAATATTTCCTTAAATAAATCAATATGAGACATTAGAGTCTCATAAAAACATTGATTGGGATCTCTTATTTGTGTATGAGGATCTTCCTACCTTACGAAGATGGCGTATTAAGCCTTAGGGCCCATCATATCCACCACCTCCCATCATGTCCATGTTTGTTGTGACTTATTAATTATTATAATTATTTTTAGTTATTCCTTGCTCTCTTTTGTTTACTATTAAACTATTTATATGATATTTCTTTTTGTGTGTGTGGTCATTTTCAACTATTTTGTAGAGTTTTCTTGAGGTGTCTTTGCACTCAGTGTGATTATACTTATGGGGTGTGACTTTTCCACCATATTTTTTTGTTGTATTAGAATTTCACCATATCTTGTTTGATTAATATATAGGTTCTCTTGAATAAATTTTTTTTATCAGTGTCTCTAGTTTGAAAATAAGTCTAAATTTTATTAAACTTATAGTAATAAATAAAAGTTATCCTCTATATTTCAAGCAAAACTAAAAGTATTTATGTGTGTGTGTGTGTGTGTGTGTGTGTGTGTGTGTGTGTGTGTGTGTGTGTGTGTGTGTGTGTGTGTGTGTGTGTGTGTGTGTGTGTGTGTGTGTGTGTGTGTGTGTTTGTGTGTTTGTGTGTGTGTGTGTGTGTGTGTGTGTGTGGGTGTGTGTGTGTGTGTGTGTGTGTGTGTGTGTGTGTGTGTGTGTGTGTGTGTGTGTGTGTGTGTGTGTGTGTGTGTGTGTGTGTGTGTGTCGGTGGGGGAAATGGGTGGGGCGGGGGGGGGGGGGGGGGGGGGGGGCGGGTTTGGGCCGTGGGTGGTTGTTAAATTATAGGACATCATTGATATTAAAATTGATATGAAGGGTGTCATTGAACATATATGATTTTAAGAATATTTTAATTAGACTACTAGAATAAAAAATCATTATGAAAAATTATTTATGCACTATCATGTGAAAAGTAGATTATGTTTCAAAAATAAAGCGTGAAAATATTTACTTTCTTGTATATTACAGGATGGAAAAGGTCATTGTATGTTTAAATTAAAATATCTACATTTACTGAGTTTCATTATGGTAAAATTCTAAATAGATATATCATTCTATCAATTTCTGATATAGTAATTAATTTTATTATCATTATCAAATTATAACCACTAAATTAGGTCATATAAATAGTCTTGCATGTATCAATAGTGATTGAAATAGGTATATATTTTTCTAATTAATTCCATGTGGGATTGTTCCCAGGTGTCAATGATGGAGTTTATATTACAAATGTTGTAAGTCGATTCAATGTATGTGGAAGATGTAGATATAATTTTGGCTTCATATAAGATTTTATATTTTATTTGCATGAGGTGGAGTTGGTAAAAAATATTATATGGAGTTAATGTACATCGATTATATATAGTTTCATGTGTTGTTGATAAATGTGCAAAGGGTGTAGTGAAAATTTGGTGACTATGTCCATGCTCATAAGATGATGTTGAAAATCTTATAGGATCATGTTGCATTCCTCAATCTTACTTTCGATATTAAATTAGGAAAGTGACCATATGCTAGTAATTGTTGAATACATTTAAAATGACTCAAATTTTATAAATGTTTTTTTGGAAATCAATTTAAATTACACCATTTAATAAATATTAAAAATTATAATTAATTGTAGAAGCTTAATTATAAAATAGAGTTTATTTATAATTTTAGAAATATATTATTTGATGTGAATTGATAATAAAATTATTAAAATATAAATCTATTTTAATTATAGTACAAAATTAAATTAGAAAAGTAACCTCTTTATTATCTTTTAAGAAAGTTTTGAATATATTAATATGTTCATTACTTCTCCTTAGATATGAAAAATATATTACAAGCTCCTCTTGGCCTTCATAACTTCTTGTGTGTTTTGAAAATTCTATCTCATCCTCCAAACTCCTCTTAATACTTTATCTTATCCTAAGTCTTAAATTTTATAACTCTAGAAGTGTTAAAAATATAAATTCAAGATTACATATATTTGTAAACAAAATATATTCTCCTTTGAATACATTTATCTTGTATAAATCAAATCACAATCAATTTTATTTTTATTATATGGACCTAAACTTTAGATAAATATTTGTTACCAATGTCAAATAAATAATCCACTATTTGTATAAGATTTAAATACTCCAATTGTAACACTTACAATAATTTATAAGGAACAGCTCTCATAATATTATAGTTAATAAGGTTTATTAAATACATACAAAGGGGTCTATAAAGACATATTTAATTTTGAGATAATCTTAAAATATTAGATGATAATACTTCAATTGATTCTCATTACAAAACATTATAATTTCTTTGGTTTCTTATTTTCATGATCCTATTTGGTTTCTATGTCTAATATAAATGTTGCAACAATTATATTATTCATGTTAAACTACGTAGACAACTAAACTTCACCTACTTGATCATGCCCATGTCATTTGATGAATAACATGTCATCCATATAGAGTATTATGATGACAAATTGATAAGACTCTTTCTAGTAGCAAACACAAGGATCAACATTACTACACACATATCCCAAGTACAACCACATAACTATTGAAGTTATGACTCAATATTTTGGGTGATTGATTTAAGCCATATAAGGACTTATTAAGTTTTCATACTATTTATTATTTCCTCTTCACCTTAAATCTTCCAATATGAAACATGCACATTTATTCTTAAATATATCCATATAGGAATAATGTATTCATGCCCATATTTTCTATCACTATATCGAACATATCAATAATTAATAAAATAAACTTGATTGAAGTCATATTTTCAGTTGGAGCAAGGGATTCACTATAGTCATTTATATAAATGTGAGAGAATCCTCTTTCCTCATGGAAAGTCTTATATCTCTATGCCTCTCATTTTGTATTTTTCTTCCTTTTAAAAATCCACTTACACCCTACCTGATTTCATTTAGGAAGTGGATTCACCAAATATTAAGTCTCATTATTTCCTAGATATTCCAAAACCTCCTTCATATCCTTCTTTAAATACTCTCTCTATACAATCTATAATTTCATTCACCATCTTGGGTCTATCACACTCAGTCATTGATAATAGATATGTCAAAAAAAATTATAGTGGGTTATACCTTTCAGACATTCTATGCACCTATTATGATCTCCCAAGAGTAGTAGTTTAATAATGCTCTTCTTATGACTCTTTCATCTAATTGTCTATCACACCATACTCAATCACTTATTCTTCAGAATCTTTATCAACTTTCATCTTTTTTATATCTTCCTTTGGTTATTTTATTGCTTGTTTTTTTAAAATAACCTTGCACCCCTCATTGAAGACTATATTTCAGATTTAGACCTCTTATTTTGTCTCAATATTACATAATGTGTACCCTTTAACACCACCTAAATAACCAATAAATATTCAATCAATTGATTTAGAGTAAATATTTGACATTTTTATTGAAACTAAAAATAAGCAAATGTTTCAAGCATGACTTCTTACTAGTCCATGGTTCTTGTGAAGTCATGTCAACCAATTATAGTATCAAGGATCAATTGACTAAGTAAAAATAATTAGGCATTGATTCAACCTAAAAAATACCTCCAAATATGCACCACTTATCATTTTCTAGGCTTTGTCCATCAATGCCTTGTTTATTTTCTCTATGAGTCAATTTGGTCACATAGAGTATGGATCTATATTCTATATCTGAATACAAATATACCTATAAAATTTTTCAAACTTGTTGGAAAAGTATTCACCCATGTATCCATGTGCACCATCTTGGTCCTGTTCCTTTTTTCTGCAATATTTTTAAACTCCTTAAATTTATTGAGATGCTTATATTTCTTTAAAATGAAGTATGTTCAAGTATTTAGAATGTATTTATTTATGAAATACACATATAAAATAAATCTTATCAGTGTTAAAATGTCCATTGGTCCAAACATATCATTGTGGATGACTTTCATAATTTCACTTCCCCATATATTACATTTAGGAGACTTTACCCAACTATGCTATGTCAGAATCCAAGGGATAATAATTCATCCTTTTCACCATATCCTTAATATTTAACAGGCTTAAACATTTATTTCTAATACATTATATCATTTTGTTCTAGAGAATATTATTCTCTAATAAAGGTAATACACATGTTTTTACTTTAACCTTGGGCTCATAAACAATAGATTTGTTGTATGTGTTGATTATCATAGTCACATTAAGCTTTTACGTAGTAATTGTATGTATCCCCTTGATATTATCCTCACTTTGTGCACTATTTTATAGCCACCTATATTTAAAAAAACTTGGACACAATAATCATTCATTTTAATTATAAAGATAAAATTATTTTTAAATATGAGAATGTGTTAAATACCTAGAAGAGTCTTGGTCATCGTATTATTGAATATTAGCTTCACTCTTCATATTTCTATGATCTACTAGGTTGATTTTTCTCCTAAGAATACATCACTACCGTAATATTCATATATTAAAAATACAATTTATTTTTATGAGTGATATGATAAGAGGATATAGATTTGATTATCCATGTATCATCGCATGAATGTGAGCTTGAGGCTATAATATGTACATCTCCATCTCCATATTTGGAGGCATTATATCTTGACGATTACATAATATATAATGGTTTAACTTATATAAATTATTCACTTTATAATAATTATTTAAATTACTTAGCTTTCCATAATTCCAATATTTCATCAAGGATATCTATAAATTCTTTAATCTACCCTTAAAATTTGATTTCTTCTCTCAAGGTTTTTACTTGTCACATTATTGAAAGTAACGTCACAAGATCAAAGTGTCATTAATATGATATATTTACACATAATTTATCCTAATATCATTTAATAACATGTTTTTCATTATATATTATGACTTAAACAGTAATTTAGTATTGGTGATATCCATCACCATATTATCCCACTAGTCTAGAAAAGATTAAAAGAACTTGATGTGCCTCTGTTCATCTTTCATGTTGATATATACATATTGTATTTAAATTAATAAAAGTTTTAATACATTTAAAAAATTTAAAACCTTATCACCATCACTATTTCTTAAAGATTGCAACTTATTTAACAACAAAAGTTTTTTACAAATGACTTTGCCTAGTAAAAATTTTCCCAACTTGTACACCAAAATCTTTACAATATTTAAAGTTGATAAATTCAATTAAATTGAATCAAATACAATTATAATGCTAGATAGTTATGTTTTCATATTTAATTTCTCACATTTTTATCATTTCATTCTAATGCGTGCAACATATGTAATTGAAATCTATTGATCTCTAACCACAAAGATATTTTTCATCTTGAGCTTACACAATTTATAGTTATGACAATTAAATTTTTTGATTTCCACTTTAGTGATTTCAATAATATTTTTCATATAATATATTCTTTCAAGACTCCCACTATAAGAAAACCATTTACCCTATCCTATAAAAAATTATATAAAGCTTAAAATGAGGATTTGATACCGAACGTTGGGTATAGGGATGCGAAATGACTCAAAACCACACTACATATTTTTTCTAGTGAAATATAACAAATGAAAAATAATATGACAAACATACATACAGATAGGCATAATATTATTTTCACCTATGATAACCCTTTCATGAATAAAATTGACATAAAAACCTACTTAAATTATAACAAAAATTGGATCTATTATAATGCTAGTATCTAGTTGTAAGGTTATCTAACCCACATAAAATGATTTATTACACATTTATATACACACACTTGATCATGTATATTCAACATTAAAAAAAAAAGTTATTTTTTCATATATCCTATGTAATTTAATATTAAACATATCAGCTTCATAAAGGGAATTGAGTCCTATAAAATAAACTTCACTTTCAATGTCTACAATGTAGAAGAGTCTGAATGCACAAACAATTGTGCCAAATGAATAACATGTAACACTCCATAATCAGTTCATGTCAAATTTCAACCAAGAAGTTTCCAACACCTCTTTAGTATAAATCCTTGGAATACATTACTATAACTTAACCATTTAGAACCGCTTTATAATCTCCCAAAGTGTGATTGAAAATACACAAAGTGCCTTTCAAATCTTATCCATATCCTTGCATTTTATAAACCTTAAAAGAATACCAAATATAATATCCATGTAACACTACATAGTTATTCTAGATTAAAAAATAAATTTAGGTAACATCATGTGCAACCAAATACTCATATAAGATAACTTTATAAATAACAAACATGCACATAAATACTATATTGTATATTAATGAAATTTTGAGACATTCATAAAAATCCAAGTTGAGTAAAAGTTTATGCCAAGGGGTGACCCATGCATTATACACCAATGTTTTATTTGTTATTTAAAATTGTATAACTCCAAAATGTAGGGTTTTAATTATAATTATATAGTTTATTAAATAAATCATATCATTTCATTACAAATACAAACTAACATTTTAAATTATGTTAGGAAATCAAGTTTAATATATCAATGTCTAATTAAAATTGACACTTTAAAATGGTAAATGCATAATGTTTGGGGATAAAAAGGGGCGTACCCATGGAAATTATTTTCCTAAAATTTTATAAATCTAAAATTCTGTAGATAATTTCAGATATCTACACTCCAAATTTTAAGATGGTGTAAGAACATGAATTGTAGTATTCCGAGTCTAGTTTCCAAAACACTTCTTTTTTTAAATGTTTAAGTATAGCTAGGTCAAAAATCCAAAATTTGAAGAGGAGATCCTATTTTTATTTTATCAAATAGAGTAGATATATGGTGTTGTGGTGCATCATTTTTTAGCAGCATTTAATATTGTTTGAATCCCTCTAGTGAACATTTAGTTAAGATAATCTAGTTTGTAACCTATGTTTATTTATATTTTTTCAATAAATACTCTTTTTAATTATTTTTCAAGTAAATATAGATTGAAAACTAATAAAAAATGGATATCCATCCTTGTGGCGTGCCTAACTACCTTAAAAAAATAAAAATATATATTTTTTGAATATGTGTAAAATTAGGCCTAGTGTGTGACCATATAACTTGTTCTAAAATAAAAATATGTATATTTGTGGCATGTAGTGACCTTAAAAATGTATATTTATAAATAAACATAGTTTTAAATCCTAAATTGGTCTGAAAATTATAAAAATCATATTTTTAGAAAGAGGAGAGCGTGCTCATCATCATAGTATTAAGTTTTTTTTTTTAATTTTTCCATTGAATTTCATAGTTTATTTGATGATCAAAG
Organism: Torreya grandis; assembly: GCA_037957365.1. Lineage (NCBI taxonomy): Eukaryota > Viridiplantae > Streptophyta > Pinopsida > Cupressales > Taxaceae > Torreya > Torreya grandis. The sequence continues at coordinate 270,274 of JARHVA010008069.1, forward strand.
TTGAATTTTGTTGTTTTTAGAAAAATTCTCAAATTTGGCTATACATTGATAGGTCCAAGCCTTTTTCTTAGGAAAATAAGACATTTCTGATCCAAAAAGCTTATTGTTTGAATTCAAATTCAAATAGTGTGATCATGTTAATAACAAATTCCTACAAGTAATGTGATTGTATTAGTAATATGATCACATTAATAGATAATACAATCATGTTAATAGATATTGTGATCGAATTAAGAGTTAACATAACCATGTTATTAGATAATGTGACCATGTTAATAGATAACATGATCATGTTAATAGATAACATGATCAAACTATTATAAAAGTAATAACAAAATCATGTTACTCTTATTTTTCACATAAAAACATGTGAACATGTACATGAAGGAAATCTTGACCTAAATATTATATTTACTAATATAAATGTTAAGTATAATTTTACAATAGTTTAAATTTATTTTAGTAAATATAATAAATTAACATCACTCTGCATCTGATAGAGTTGGTCTCATGGCTAGACACCTTATGAGATGAAAAATATTTTTTCAAAATCCATTCTGGTTAGCGATTAGATATTTTAAAGGTCTAAGTATTGAACTTAGGGATTTTAGGACAAATTTTGTAATTGATGTCAATTATTGGTAAAGATATAGTCATTTTTAGGTTTTTACACCTTTTGGATTGATTCTTAGCATTTCTAAGAGTCCTATGTTTGCTAAAATTAAAGCTTTAAAACCTCTCACTTTTAGCTTGATCCAAAATGATGTGATTAGGGTAGCAAATGTCATAATGATGACCTATAAACATCAAAAAAAATTATGTTAATTTCACTTATTCATCATCCCTCCCTCATCCCTAGACACTTCTTACTCATCCCTCATCACCCCTAGTCATTTTCTCATAATTTTTTATTGTCTCTAATCACTCCCTCATTGACCCTTATTATCCCTAGTCATATCTAATCACTCCCTTGTCATCTATAATCAATTTTACATTTAATATTCACTATCCCTCATCATCCCTAATCACTCCTTCCTCATACTTAATCATCCCTCATCATTCCTTATCACTTTCTCATAATTTAGAATCATCCTTAATCACTTTATCCTCATCCTTCCTCATCCCTTATCACTCCCTCATTGATTTTTATTTTCCCTCATCATATCTAATCACTCAATATTATCATCCCTAGTAACTCTTTCAGTAACTATCACCATCTTAATCATCCCTACTCATCCCTCATCATCACTAATCACTCACTTCTCATCCCTCATCATCACTTATCACTCCCTCACTGAACCTCACCATCCTTCATCATTCCATCACTGAACCTCACCCTCCCTCATCATCCCTAATCTATCCTCATCATCTGACATAATTATATAATTTAAAGGTATCTTTGATTCCAATCATACATTGTTTAATACATTATAATAGAAAACAAATATTTTTTAGGACTTGATACGTTATCAATACCCATTTGTGACATTTAAGTTTATTACTAAATGAATTGGATGATCTTCCAAATTTATAGTTAAATAACACAAGTAATAACACAAAATAGAATTTCAATTCTAGCTCATATAATTATATTTTTTGTGAAAATTACTAGATGAAACTTTATTTAGTTTCAAATTTGGTAGCTTAGTTCAAATGATAAAAATTAAACACAAATCTCTTGTATAATTTTATAATTGTAAGAATATTTGAATCAATGCTAAATTATTTGATGTCTACCATTCATTTATGACTTTAATCTTGTTAAAGATCACACATGAACCCCTTTTGTGTGTAATGTATCCTAAATATTTGATCTCTAGCATGAAAAATGGTCATTTATTCATTTTATCATAAAAATGTGTTGCTACAAAATGTGAAATAGTAGTTTAACATGGTGTAGATGTTCATCCCTTGTTTTCTAAAGATTAGTATGTCATCAAGTTAGATTCAAAAAATGACATAGTTAAAGGGCCTGAGGATGTATTTCAACATCTCAATGAATGAATTCACTACATGAGTTAACCTAAAAGGCATAACCAACTAGTCAATCAATCCTTTGTTTTTAATACTGTATTCCAAATATTTAAAAGTTCAACATGAAAATGATGATACCTAAACTTTAGATAAATTTTGGAAAATATATATACACCATGGATATGGTAGAAAAATTCCTTAAGATCTTGTTGAGGATAATAGTTATTTATTTTAATCCTTTTACTATTATTTTATTTTATTCATAACCTCATGTCCCATCCATCTTTGGTGCAAACATAATTGAGCTTCTGAAAGACAATGATTTCATGCGTCTACCACTTTATCTATTCATTCTATAGAAATGATATGTTGTATAAAGAGGTTTGATTTAGAGGTAGTTAAGGGATCAAATCAATAGTATTATCTAGTGTACAGTATGTAGGAACTTATTTAGGTGACTGAAAGGTATCCTTGTATTCATCAAGTTTATAGTTATATTATTTTGTATTTATATTTTTTTGATAAACCACCCTGTGATATGGTGCCATAAGGATGTTATTAAATTTAATTATTACCTTAAAGATTGTGTGTGTGCATGTGCATGTGCATGTGTGTGTGTGTGTGTGTGTGTGTGTGTGTGTGTGTGTGTGTGTGTGTGTGTGTGTGTGTGTGTGTGTGTGTGTGTGTGTGTGTGTGTGTGTGTGTGTGTGTGCGTGCGTGCGCGCGTGCGCATAATCCTAGGGAGTATTTTATATTATACTTGATAATAAGGGCATCATCAAACATATATGGTTTTCAAAATGTTTTAATTACATAATTATAAAAAAAAATCATCAAAAAAATTTATGAAAAATTATTTCTCCAATAGCATGTGAAAATTATATTATGCTTCCAAAATAAATTTTGAAAATATTTATTTATTTGTATATTACATGATCACATAGTCTATTGTATGTTCAAATTAAAACATTTATATTTTTTGAGTTTCAATATGGTAAAATTATACTTAAATATATAATTATATCAATTTACAATATAGTAATTGATTTTCTTAATAGTTTCAAATTATAACCACTAAATGAGGTCATATAAATAGTTTTGCATGTATCGATAGAGATTGAAATAGGTCTATAATTTTTCCAGTTCATTCCATGTGGGATTGTTGTCAAGTGTTAGTGATGATGTTTATATTACAAATGTTGGAATTGGATTAAATTATGTGGTAGAGGCAGATACAATGGTGGTTTCATATATGATTTTATATTTTAGATGCATGAGGTGGTTTAATATTTTTCATGTTTATGTTGGTATATATATGGATTTGATGTTGTAACACATATGAAGTGGGATTATTGTTAGGTGTCAGTGATAGAGATTATATTACAAATGTTAGAAGTGGATTCAATGTATGTGGTAGAGATAGATATAGTGGTGGTTTCATATATTATTCTATATTTTAGTTGCATGAGGTGGAGTTAATAAACATGCAATAAATAAAGTTAATATACATCGATTAGATGTAATTTCATGTGTAGTTGATATATTTTCAAGGGTTTTAGTGATATTTGGTGTCTATTTCCTTTCTCATAAGATGATGTTGAAGCTGTTACAAGATCATGTTGCATTCCTCAATCATAATTTTAACATTGATTTTGGGAAGTGTACCAAATGTGAGTGTTGAAGCTATTTAAAATGAATCAATTTTTATCTAAATTTTTTGAAATCAATTAATATTACACCTTATAATAAATATTAAAAATTAATATTAATCATAGAAGCATTACATATAAAATATATCTTATTTATAATGGTTGAATTATATTATTTAAAGTGAAATAATACTAAAATTATTAAAATATAGATATATTTTAAATATAGTCTAAAATTAAATTATAAAGCTAACCTATTTAATAGCCTCTAAGAAAGTTTTGAGCATAGAATCTATTCATTAATTATCCTTGGCTTTGAAAATTATATTACAAGCTACTATTGACCTTCATAACATCTTCTGGGGTTTGAAAATTCTAAATCATCTTCCAAAGTCCTCTCAATACATGATCTCATCCCCAATATAATTTTTAAGTCTTAAATTTTATAACTCTGGATGTGTTGAAAATATAAATTCAACAGTGCGCATGTGCGCGTGTACACACACACACACACACACAATATATATATATATATATATATATATATATATATATATATATATATATATATATATATATATATATATATATATATATATATATATATATATATATATATTCTCCTTTGAAACACTTTATATTATATAATTCAAATAATGATTGTATTTAGTCTTATTTCCTTATATTCTATTGACCCGAAATTTAGATAAATTTTTTTAACAATTTCAAATAACTAATCCACTATTCTTAAAAGATATAAATATACCACATGTAACACTTTCAACACTTTCTAAGTATCAGTTCCCATAACATTATAATCACTGAGGTTGATTAACTATGTAAAAGTGGTATACAAAATAAAAATTACATTTAGGATGATTCAAAAATTTGAGATGAGAAAAATTCAATATATTCTCATTACAAAAAGTTATAATTTCTTCGAATAAGATGAATTTTCCATTTCCTAGAGGCAACAATTATTTAATTATCTTGATAATTATGAAACTTTTGATTAATATAGGTATTAACATGATTATCCTTCAGGGTTATCCCTACACGAGTATTGGTTTCTCCCAAATAAAAAAAGGAGGTATTGGAGTATTTCGAAATGTTGATCTTCCAATTATTGTTCAATTCACTTCCATTTGTGGGTTAATCCTTTGATGCATATAGGTAATATTTTATATATGAAAAGAGGGTAAGAATTATTCAATGGGTAGTTGATTAATCTTTAATCAATTAAGGATTTTTCTGTTAATTCACTGATGTTATCCTATAGATTATCTTCTTGGTTGCTTATTGCTAGAAGTTACACTTTGCATGGAATAAAATGTGTAAGTAAATACCGTATTGGTTTATGGGTTTGAATATTATTGTAATGTAATAATGTGTTCATGAAGGGCACATAAAGTTATTAATATGCTATTTTATAACATGATATTATAAAGAATATAATTCACCTCACTCTTTTATAATTTTCTCAATTTTAGTTTCTATAGGATAGATTATGTCTCTGTTGAATAATATATGTTATGTTACTTTCACTACTTTAATTATTTTACTTACATGGTTCAATTTAATTTACATTTATTGTACTTTCTAATTAAATCTAATGTACCATTATGTATTTTTGAGAGTACAATTAGAACTAATATTAAGTAATGCAATCAATTTTTCTATAATTTATATTGATGAGTACATAATGGAATATCAACATAATCATGGGTCAAAATGGTATCATATCAGGTTACTATTCCATTGTGTATGATTTTTGGTACTGTTAATATTGTGTAGGTTCATGCCCATTACAAAATAAAAAATATTTAATTCTAAATATATCAAATTTACTTTGTAAAAAAAGATATTTTCAAGAAGATAAAATAGATAAGTGAGAGTCATAGATCACTAAGATGATGGAGTATATTTATAAGAAGAATAATTATTACGAAAGATGGAATAATTTATAGCTAAAATATGTTTATCTATGGGAAATATTAAATATTTAGATTCTATTACATTGGGGTTCTTATGAAAATATTAGGTGTTTCTATAAAAGCATTTAAAGTAAACAAAAATTCAAAGAATTCATATAATGAGAAGGAAAAGCCTCATATCATCCATTCTCCACCTCCATTAAAATCTAAAAAAAATATTTAAATTCATCCATATAAAGGAGAGGTACATGTTAATAACATATAATAGTGGTTATCTCAACTTGATGTATATTTTAGTTTGCATCAGATTAATGGACGTCAAAAAATCTCTTTTAAAAGGTTAAAATTAATTAATCATATTTTAACTTGATTTGAAATTTATACATATCCTTAATAGTTAATAATCTACCCCAATAATTAAATTTAAATAGATTTAAAAAAACATAAAATTACGATTTTATCTTATTTTTTATGTGGAAGAGAGGTCCAATATTGGAAACATCTTAGTAAAAATCAAGGTCAAAAGTTTGTAGGGATATATAGGCAAAATTTTCAAGAAATAAATCCAAATGTGAAAATAGGTAATATATTATGACATTCTAGATAAGTATATGTATGGAATCCATCACTATTTTAGGATATTTATACTCCTTGAGAAGCCCATGGATGTAGATGAGGCTTGTTATCAATCTCACTACCTTGAGATGGAAAAATAAATTGTTCATCTACATCTACAAGCATGCCAAAATAGTAAGATGGTTCCAAGTCAAAAGTGAAATGTAAAGGGAAATTTAAGCATAATGATACTAATGCTTTTTTAAATGATACAAAAAGTAAATGTTGGCAGTGCGTTGTTGATAGTTATTTATATGAGACCTACTTGAAGTTACATCTAGAATCACATTCTTTCTAAAATAATAAAAAAATAAAACAAATATGAATTCATTCCAAGAGAAATAAGTTGGGTGTAGATCTGATGTGGATGAGAAGTAATGTTAAACAACTCTATTGAAATTTATGTTTAATTTGAGATATTTCTTAAGATAAAGGTGAACTTATCAAAAATTTGATATTACGGATCAAATTGATAAAAATAAACTTGATGTTTTTTCCATTATTTATCTTAATAATATCTAATTAACAAAGATTTACTCTAAAAATTATGATTGGAAACATATAATCATCCTAATATATATGGTTTGGGTTGGGTAAAACAAATAATAGAGATAAAGCTAATCAAATAGTGAAAAGTTAACTTTGGACTAATAAATGCATAATACATTGATGGAGTTATGGTGGATATCTTACCTCTTGATGTGTATGGTGTAGTGTATATAACCCCCTATATGTACATTAAAGATGTTATCTTCATGAGAATATCCAACTAATAAATTTTGGTCAAAGAATGGGAAAACTACATCATTAATGTCTATGAAGTTAAATTAAAAGTCTTCTTGGAAAGAACATCTCTAAATAAGTTATTTCTTAATGCAAGTGGGAAGTTTTATTTGCTTATTTTGAGGGATATAAAAAATGAGGAAGTAGTAGAATATACAAATAAATAAGTTAAGAAATGAATGTAAAAGATGTTGTAACAATTTAATAAATATCTAAAAGAGCCCACCTATATATCACTACTGAGGCATATTGATCATGAGATAAATTCTTATTTTCCATATTATCCTCTTCACAACATTGGTATCTATCAATAGTCCTTGATTTCAAAAAATGAAGTAAAAAACAAATTACAATATTTGTTGAATCTAAGTGTAATCTACCATAGTACTTGTTCTTTTTATCCCAATGTAATTTTACCTAGGAAGGATGGTTCATGGAGAATGTGTGTTGATTATACAACATAAAAAATAAAAAATAAATAGTATGTACCCTCTTGAAGAAACTAATGATCTCTTATATCAAATCCAACATGCAAAGTTTTTAAGAAGTTGGATCCAAAATCATGATATCACCAAGTTATAATTAAAGAAGAGGATACATGGAAAATGAAATTCAAGATAAGTAAACGTTTATTTTAATAGTTAATAATTCCTTATAATATGTGTAAAGCCCTAGATAATTTAATGACGTTAATGAATGAAGAATTCAGGTCATTCATAAATTATTTTTTATGATGATATTTTAGTTTCTAATAAGACTTTCAATAAAAATATAATTTTTTTGAAATATTTTTTTAAAGTTTTGAATGGCACATTGTTTTTATTTAAATAAAACAAGTGTGAGTTTGTAAAAAAAATCAAACTTTTTTTTAGGGGATGTGGTTGGAGAAGGAAAGTTGAGAATTGATTTGAAAAAAGTAGATACCATTCAAAATTAGCTAAGCACTTCTAATTTGATATAGACAAGGATATTTGTTAGTGTAGTTTAACATTTAATAAATTTATTCAAGGCCTTATTCACCATATCAAATCCATTGCATGAGATCACAAGTCTTTTATTTTGGGTGAGAAAAAACAAGATGCATATTTTGAGTGTAAGCACAAGATTATAAATCTATTAGTTTTAGCCTTACCAAATTTTTAGTATAATTTTGAGGTAGAAATAGATGCAATTAACTATGATATGGGGGTTGTCATATTAAAATGAATTAATATATGAAGGAGAATGTATGTTCATGTGAAATCTTTTCTAAACTAGAAATATGTTATTTCAAGAAGTTTGTCTAAATGTTGCATTGAAAATATGTTTTGTTCTAAGTTTCTACAAGTCTTATATATTTTGTAGACCTTATTTATTTTATTTCTCCAAATTTTTCTATGCATGTTGAGTGTATTTTTTAATTATTCTTACGATATGTGAAAGTGTTTATAACATTTTCATATATTTTCTTACATGCAGTTGTAGTTTTTTATGTCTAAATGAGATTATGAAGCTTTGTACTAGAAGTTGCATTAGAATTTTATAAAAGTGTAAAATAGTGTGTGTATTTAAAATAAATTTACATTAGTTTGTGATATTTATTAAGCAACATAACATTCGAATAGATTTAATTCATCACTAAAAAAGTAACAAAGTTGATGAGGTTTATTTGAGAAGTTAGATATTTATTTCATAGGTCATTTGTTGAATTATGATTCATTGTGAATACTTAAAAAAAAGTGTAGTATGATTATTAAATATATATGAAGATTATGGCATAAAGTATTTCATGATAATTTCAAGCTATAAATTATTGTGATTTTTTGATGATTTCACTATGTGCACTTAGTTTGGGTTCATATATATTATGATTTTTTATGGAAGGAGTCATTATTAACTATGTTGAATTTAATATTGAAAGTCATGAAATATGATAAGGACTAATTTAATATTATTCATGATGTAGTTGTGATGTGTCAAGATATAATGTGTTATTGTGTATTATATTTATGGCACATTGAGATGTCTTAAATTTTAATGTTATTGGTGGGCTAAAAACACCTAATGTAACTAGGCAAGTTTTGTTTCTTTATAAGCATGCCCCTAAACTAGTGACCAGGAAATTTTGGGGGAAAATAAGAGATTTTTTGGCTGATTAAGGATTTACGGATCTAAGTGGAACATTATATCTTTGATATTAGTTATGAGATATTTATACTTATAAAGATGACAATTTAGTAAGAATATATATGGAATTGATGTTGTAACACATATCGATATGATATTTTAGTTTCATTGATGTTGATGTGCCTACTATAATTTCCAAAAATAGAATCTAGTCAGGAAATGAATTTATGTTGTTGTATTTTATATTATTTTTTATTTTTATTATTTGAAATTCCACATGGTCTAATGTATGTCCTAATTGAGACCCATAACCCTGATTGCATCATTTAGTATTATAAAAAGGTTTATTACATATATATTCATTTTTGATATAAGGCGTAAATGAAGTTGTTGATCTAATATTAGCACTTTTTAAAGGATATAAATTTATAAATGGCACATATATAATGACTATATAGTAGAGTATTCAAAGTGTTTGGATAACCAAGAGTGGAACATATGGAAAAATTGATGAGAGAAATTCAAGATTTCATGAAGGTTATGGAAACCATAGAACGATGAGGTGTTGAAGTGGTAAATGATGAAAAAAATACTGAATTTTAAGAAAAATATATATAGGACCAGCTCGTAGGAGAATACATTGATGAATTTTAAGATCAATTCTTA
>JARHVA010008069.1:285000-385000 GCA_037957365.1 Torreya grandis
TCATGTAGGATTTAAGAAATAAATTCATAAGATATGTAAATATACTATATTTTATGTTCTTAGGTCAAATAAAATTACATTTTATAATCTACCAAATCATAAACTACTATCAAAGTTCCATATCGACTGAAATGACTAAATTTGAAAATTAGCAAAAAAACTCAAGTCATTCAACAATTGAGGTATAAAATAATGAAATTGTTGATTAAAAATTATGAAAAAATGAGTTTAAAGACATAAAATTCGATAAAAATTCTTTACATAGGGTATTCCAATATTATTTTTAAATATACGTAGAGGATGAGGTTGCTCTCTCATATAAGGATGAGGATAACTTGTTACTAGATCAAAGGGAGTACATAGATGACTTGTTAGTAATTAGATCTATTAGACACCAAAAATTATTGATAAAACTATATGTATTCCCATTTATTGACTTATTTTTTAATATATTTAAAATAGGCACTTCAACAATAGACATCTTCCATTAAAATAATAATATATAACTTGTACCATATGTATATGGTCTGGTAGTCAAAATATTATACCATATTTCATAACTAAACACCCCATAAAATAATAAAATAGTTAATTAATGGTTCAAATACAATGATATCATAGTTAATTTATTGTTATGAGCCCATAATCCTATCATTTTTTCATGAATAATAGAGTCCCCATTTCTTAGTTTAAAACTAGTATCATAATTGTGATGGCACTATTAAAAATTTACATAAATACCCATCTATATCTCATGTTGATTAGGTTTGGGTCTCATTAGTGTTAATTATTATGTAATGGAAGGTAACACATCATTGGGGGAAATCATAAAATTTAATTTTAAATCGTAAATAAATTGTATGCATGATAAGTTGATGCCAACTTCGATATGCTTTCCAATTTGGTGGATGCTATCTATTGGACCATCACCCCAAATAATGTTCCTTATTAGGATTCAAAGTGGATAAAATGGATTTATGATGATTTATATCATCTTCATATACATAAATATATGGAAATATGAAATAAATAATAGACACCTTTTACCCAATGGTGTACAAAGTAATAAATGGGTAACTGATGCTTAGGTTATCTAATCAAATAAAAAGATAATTTAATATATTTGGTGACTATTAGCTATATATAGATTATATTATAATCATAATTGAGGTCAAATTAGTATTTTTGTTATTATTATCTAAAATTATACCAGATAATTTGGCTGAGCAAGAGATAACCTATCATCTATCCAACATTATAGATGACATTTTTTAACAAGGTCAAATTGACCAAATATCATAAGACACCCATCAACATTACGAGGACATAACTTCTTAATTAGGATCAGTTGGAAAAGAATTCAAAACATAAGGCTTCATTAAATTTTGTGTTGGCCTAATTCAAGTTTTAGGATCTACAGAAGCTGATCAAGTAATGAATAAACAAATTCCATAGACAATTCAAGTAGGACAATGGCCATCAAGAATATGAACTTGTCTTGATATTTTTAAATTATAATGATGATTATGATGCTTATGTAATAATTATAAAGTCTCATATCTCTATTTTTATTACTTATATGATCAATATGATTCATATATAACCAAAGAGGACATAGTTAGGCTATAATAGGAAGAAATTAACTTTGAACAAATTGGGCAACTTGAAGCAAAGGATGATATATAAGAAGAAACTAATGAGCAATGGAAGGTTACTATAAAATATTCGAAAGCCAAGGGAGGTGAAGAAATATATACTAAACATAGGCAAACCCCTGATACCAAAGGTAACACTTACATTTACTCTGATAGTTTTAATATCACCACCTTAGGATCCAATAGTAAGTTATTCCCCTTTTCTATATATGACATCCACCTATTTTTTAATAAAATATGTTAAAAGGAATCTTCATACCTCCCTAAAAAATCTATCTATCACACCATAAGAGGAGATAGATAAATATTTGGATGAGTTGGTAGAGTAAAGGTATTTAAAAGGAAGTCATGAAGAAAACCTAGAGGAATAAGTAGTGTTTGATATTTTTTGAAAGGTTTTTATATAGGGAAATTTTGAGACTTCAAGTCCCAATCCTCCTTGAAATAATTTATAAGGAAATAATGTGTTGAGTAAGAAGTTTAATATAATTCTAGAAACAAATGTCTAGACCAAACAAGCATGGCAATTAGCACTATCATGGTCACATCAACTACTCCACATGTGGGTACTTCAATAGATTCTCTACAAGGTTCAACATAGGTCACCATTTCCATTGTTTCAACTATTACATCTATACAAGTATCTACGCTTAATATTTACACAACATATTTGGATATTAAATCTTTATATTTATTGACCAATGTTGATCCTACTACTAACCCATTGACTATTTTACTTACATCAATTTATCAGTTTTTAGAAAGTCTGACCTAGGTTCTTATTACACAACCAATTATTTCCATGTATAAATTAAAAATATATAACCACTAGCCCAAATTTTGAGGATCTAATATATAAATCAATTTTTACCACACATCCCCTATAGGCCCATATTTTTATCCCATTATATGTGTCTATTATAATTATTTCTCAATAGTTTTAAAAATTATCTCAATATAGGAGAGGTATGCAATCATAAATGCATCATGTCTATAAATATATCGTAACATGAAGAAGAGAGATTATACTCACACTTCCGATTGGGGATACATTAGATAATTTAGAACATGACCAATATGGGGATCTACAAGAGCCAATTAGGGGATATCTTACCTTAATAAACAATGCTAGGGAGCATTCCAAAGCTTATAGTCAAGAAAAATAATGAAATAACCCTAAATAAGTCCTATGTTTTCATATTCAATAAAATAATAACAAGTAAAGTCTAATCTAGTGCTCACAAAATCTTGTGGAACAAAGAGGGGGAGTAATAAATAATAAAAGTAAACATGCATAAAATACATATATTGACATCAATGTATACGTAATCCTAATGAATAGAAGATCAGTACAAATGCATATCTATCTAATCTTACAAAGGAGGAATAAAGTTAGGAATAATTACCTCTAAGGATGAATATGCTAAACCTCAATCTCTCCCTTGGTCAAAGTGATTCACAATAGGTTATTTTGGTATGTAAGGATGACAAAGATAAATCATCTATTTATGTGCAACCTATCAATGCATATAAAATACTTCTCCAAAAAACAAAACTCGTATCTCCAAAGAAATTACAAAACCCTAAGATTACTCCTCAAGTAGAATGGTGGATAAGTATATGCACAATATCTCTTACTTATTATTCTCTTCTCTAAATAATATAAAAATGATCTTGTATATATAGTTAGAATTAAACCTAATCCCTTCTATACATTTTGACTGATAGGTTTGACATAGTTGACCTAATATTGTAATTAACCAAAAAACATACTAGATAATTAACTAAGTTGGCCATGGATGACTTAGTTCTTTGTAGGCTCTGTTAATATTAATACAAGGTCAACACATCCAACATAGTCATGTAAAATATAAAAAGGGGTTTTAGATTAGGAAAAGGAGTATTGAAGGTGGTAAAATGCTGGAAGGGTATGCAATAGAGAATAACAAGCTTAGGGGAATGGTTTTTTGGAGACAAGTGTGTAGATAACAAGTGGTAAAAGTGACAATAATCTTGTGAAGCATCAATGGTGTGCCCACCCCTTTCTCAATGTACCCATTAAAGAATGCACTCAAAGACATTAAGTCTCTATAGGTTATTTTAATATAAAAAGCATTAGTAATTGATAAAATTTTTAAAATATTATGTATATACATATGGCTCACTCAAAGCTCATCACATTTTACATGAGTGTAACATGGCATGGTGTTATGGGAATACAACATGATAACACATAATGTTGATGCTAAGTAAAGTCTAGTAAGGAGAAAATAAGATAAATGAAAGGACAAAATTGAAAAATGCATAACTTTTATTACCATAGTGTTTTAGATAAATAATGATACTATGAAATAAGTGAAGGCATATAATGTGAGGAACATTAGGTGAACCTGTAGAGATTAGTGAAAAAAGGAGCAAAATGTTTGAATTTTTTGTACTCTAGGAATATAATAGTTGAAAATATTTTCTAGAAAATCAGGATTCTATAACTTTTAGTAGTTTGGAAAAAGCATTAGTATAGATAAAGATAGGAGGGAATTAGGAAAATCGGTAAATTAGGATTGATAATGTAGATTTAGAACAAAAATTTTAAGGTTAAATGAATGACAAAATTATGGTAAATGAATGACAAATGATAGTAGAACAAAATAAATAACATTAAAAAGGATGTAAATCATAAATGGTAAAAAGTAATGTAAATGCAAGACAAACCTTAAAAATATATGGAAGTAAGTGACAAGTAACCCCATGTAAGATAAACATGTCAAATCAAACATAAAGAAAAACATTAATGATTGAAAAAGAGAATTAATTTCAAGATGTGAGACAAACATGAAGATATCATACATAAATATAAACATGTAAGAATGACAAATGTCATATGTAAGATAAGTGAAGTACACAAATCAAATAAGAACATAATGAATACAAATGAAAATGAAAATCTCTAAAGGACAAAAACTCAAAGTTCTAAGATACAATGTAAGAAAGCACAACCACATAATAACATGATTGGTATGACAATGAGATGGTGTGGTAAAAAAATGGTGTAAGGGTGTTTGCGAGGAAAGCCTGGTCCTATCCAAGGTTTTATAATGCAACACATAATCGATAAACCAATAAGAATAATAAGGTAGATGTGATCAAGTATGTGATTAACTAAAATCAATATCCAATAAGGGGAATATAAGCAAAATATGATGTAAATAAGGAATTTTAAGTGCCACATGGGTGATGTGAACATCATTAGTAATAATGAGATATGATAGGCAAGTGAGAAAGGCTAAGAACTATCAACACTAAGGACTTAGGACATTTTGAAAAGTGAACACAAAACTTGGGATAACAAGTGAAGTACGTAGATCAACCCATGAAGGATATATGCATGAAAATTAAAATGTACGTACCTTCTTAGAACATGTTCCCCATTCCTCAAAACCCCTTATAGAGTTATTGGACTACTATGAAGATTGGGTGCTTGCATCAGAAAGTAGGTAACAATAAAAAGCATTATTCTCCTTTTGTTATCTACTAGCCTACTTGACCCCAATGGACCTTAGCTCATCATGAGGCCAAATATAGAGTTTAATATTTGATTAAAAAGAGGAGATGTGCTTAGAATCATGTCTTTTATTGTGATTTAACTTTTGAGAATTTTGAATGTTTCCTTTTAGATGATTGCCTTTTTTTTATATTTTATGATTTGGCTTTTAACTTATTTTGTCTTTCTCTATTCCTCCTTCTACGTATAGATTTAGAGAACCAAGAATGAGTCAAATAGGTAAAAAAACATAAACGATCTTACACTTGGTCACTAGAGAAAAGGACCTAAATAACAAGGTGCCTAAAGACACATAGACTTGTAAAAAATTGTGTAATCTCAAAATTGACCAATACAATCCTTAAATGAAAGTAGTTAAGAGAAATATAGGGATAATGAGAGATCCATCTATGTAATAAGTGATATAATGATGAATATGATCATATCTAATCATAAAGAGGTAAAATATTGTTATGAAAAGGATGGGGCTATCCTATGATAGTCATGTCACTAGATAAGCCATTCAAAACCCACAACAGATCTAGCACAAGCACCAATGAAAGTATTAATCATCCTAGAAAGTTTAAAGGTTTTTTTTATGTGTTAATTGATGAGAAAGGATAGGTCTTATCCATGGTATTATACTTAAAATCAGAAGGTGAAAGGTGAGTGATAAATAGGGTAAAAAATAATCATAAATATACTAAGGGAAAAAAAGATTAGAAAGAATAAAAGATGTGTGTGTGTGTGTGTGTGTGTGTGTGTGTGTGTGTGTGTGTGTGTGTGTGTGTGTGTGTGTGTGTGTGTGTGTGTGTGTGTGTGTGTGTGTGTGTGTGTGTGTGTGTGTGTGTGTGTGTGTGTGTGTTTGTGTGTGTGTGTGTGTGTACAGACACACACACATAATTCTAAATGTAATGTGTAAGAAAATGAGAGAGACCAAAGGAAATAATGATGCTACGAAAGTGTGACTAAAGAATTGAATTGCACAAAATAAATAAACATGAAAATAAATAATAAGTAAGCCCTATGCTAACATTTAGATCGAATATGAGAATTTCAAATACAATTCTATAAGTCTTGGAAGGTTTCTTGAAGCTAAACTTATTTATTATTATGAATTGTAGAATAATAGTGGGGATACTAAAATGTCCCAATGGATAAGTGGATGTAGGGATGGGAATCGTAAGATGCCCTAAGGTCTGAAGGGACATGTGGATGGGAATCGCAAGATTCCCCAACATGCGAGGTGAAGTAAGGTAACATTGAACCATAAAAATGATTTGCATTGGGTTGGTAGGTACATTTGGAGATAGGTAAATGTGTTGTTGTGTTAGATTTTAAGGATGCTGAATTTGACATAGGATGTGTAAGAGAGGTATAAATAGGTAAAAGAGATAAAGGAAGGCCATGTATGATATGCTTTGGAGTAGGAATTTAAACTAGGTACTCTTTTGGTTTATGTGACCTAAGAGGTTGAGTTTTAATGGATGCAATGACATTTTTAAAGTTGTTCATTTTAGCTATTATTTAATTATTCATGTAGGAGGAAGGATCAACTGTGGTTTGAAAAACATTAGTGGATGAGGTGTACGTATGGGATAATTTTTATTTAATTAAGTGTTGATGTTGATGTGATTATGTTTCTTTAGATTGAATTTGAGAAGCTTGAAGATAGTCCTATTAACATTGTTTTATGAGATTATCAATATTGAAATGTGGACTGCATAAGGAAGAAAGAAGAAATAAATGAAGATTATGACAAGAGTCATGAGAATGACCTATAGTATCATGCGAACAATAAAATTTATCAATATTGTATCATTTTGGAGGAGTTTTAGAAGGATCAAAGCTCATAGGTTTAGAAGGTGGAAATTTATTCTTAAGTTGTTATAAACTCAAGGGAGGATGGGTTAGGTTAAAATTTGTTGAAATGGATGTTTCATTTTGAGGTTGGGGAGGATTGGATGAATCAATGTTATGAGTATATGATTGAAAAGGTTCTTTAGTAGTTATTTGAGGTGTTTCAAATTAATTCATAAGAAAGTCCTTCCATTTTTCTTGGTCTAAGGCTTCTTATAAAGTTATAGGGGAAATATTCAAACTTTGTATTAAAGGAGAGCTATAAGATTAGTAACAAATAGTTATATGAGTATCATTATTCATGTTATTGTCCACTTTTTGAGCTATAAACTTCCATTGTTTGATGAAAGTATGAGAGAATTCATTAGAAAGTTGGTTGACATTGATGAAATAGATAAGATAATTTTTAGGAAGGTCATCTTATTGGAATATTTTCACTAGAGCATTATCTAAATCCTATAGTTGTGCAATGGAATGTCTAGGAAGTTGGTTGTATCATTAAGGTGCATCACCAACAAAATTTTTAGCTAAGAGTTGAGTGCTAGTAAAGGTGTTAGTTTGTACCCATTCCTTGTATAGATTACTAAAAGACTTAAGAAATATAGTGGGGTATTTAGTCCCATATTATGTGATAGTTGGAGAAATATTTCTAATATCTATGCATGTAATGAATTGGTCTAAAGGTTCATTTAGAATATGTTGACCCAGTTGATGTAGTATGCTAGGGAAATTATCCTAAATGATACTAAGTTGACACAATAAACTTACTATTCTAAGGATATACTTATGAATAATATTAAGTAAACATAGTTGATTTAGTATGATAAGGAAATACTTATGAATGATACTAATTTGACATATTCAACTTAGTATGCTAAAGAGATAGTTCTAAATGATACTATGTCAACACATTTGACATAGTATGCTACGGAGATAGTTCTCAATGATACTAGGTCAACACAGTTGATTTGTTATGCTAAGGAGATAGGAAAATCATTATATAAGAGACTATGTCAATAGAGATAATAGTGTTATAAAAATAGGAAAATTTGTGAAAAGTACTTTGAAAGAAAGAAATGGAAGTAAACACACAATCAATTGGGTCAATGAGGATGATCCAATTGAGGCACACAACATAAAACCTTACATGAACACTGGCCAATGCAAGTTTTTTCAATACAACATACAATGATAAAAGAGAAAGTAGTCAACTAAAAATCAGTTTCTAATTAAGTGCTCATCATGAATGTTGTTATATTATTTAAGTGTTTTTTTTACTATGATATAGAAGTTGGCTGAAAGTAGGGAATTAGAAAATAATTTATGAATGGTTTCAAAATATTTATTTTGAGAGGGATATGTGTTGGAAATAGTATTGATTTTCTACTAGGGCCTACCCCTTCACTATACAATACCATGGTGACAAGGGTGTTGAGTGTTTACCCAATATATACCATTAATCATGTGTTTATACTTGGCTAGAAAACCAAGTCAGCTTCACCCTTGGTGATGAAATCCAAGTAGGTAGGCCTTAAGTAGACAAATTTTTAGATGCATTTTAAGATTATGTTATTTAATAGTGTGTGAAAGAAAGAGAAAAATTGTGAAGCTAAACAGTCTATTGAAAACCACCTAATTAAACTATGTGATCTATTCTAAGCATGTAAGTAATTGAAAGTGAAAGTGTGAAGTAATTACTAGCATATAAGTGTTAATTCCAACTTTGAAAGATAGTAAAATGTTGGTGTAGATGATAGTGTATGTAAACATTATAAAATAGATTCAACAGTGTCACTACTATATTGTTGAAGCAAGGGTCTTTAAAAACTATGTTGATATTGTTGACCTAGTCTTGTAGATAGAAGATAGAATATAGAACTATGTCAACTAGGTTGACCTAGATTGTTGTATAATGGTAGTTTTTAAAGACTAAAGTTGTGAAAAATAGAACTATAATGAATAATATAAATCAAAGAGAAAGAGATAAAAGAACCTTGATGGGTTGAAAGATGGAGAGGAAAGTGAGATTGTTATTTAAGTGCCTTGATCTTGCAAATTCTACCAACTGTGTTGATGAGGTTGACCTAGTTCTATATTTCCCCATTTACTGGAGCTTGTGAGAACATTAGACCAACAATGTTGACATAGTATATTTTTTGGAAATCTCAAAGTGGAATGTGTCAATAGAGTTGACCTAGTAGCTTGTTTGGAAGTCTATAAGTGTATTGTGTTGATTGAGTCAACCTAGTTGGCTGTATCTTATGAAGACCTACGCAAATAGAATAGAGTTGTTTTAATGAGACTATATTTTAAACCTGTACATATGAGTTAGAAAATATACTGACATTGTTGAACTAGTATAATAAATATAAAAAAATAATAATTAAAATTATAAAATAATGAAAAATATGAAAGAAAACCTACAAGGATTAGATTCACATCAGGTGCACTAGAACATATGTAATCAAAAATACATCATGTCTATAAATAAATCCTAATTTGGAGAAGATATATCATAGTTACACTTCTTATTAAGGATACATTAAATAATTGGGAACATGACTAATATGGGGATCCACTAGATCCAATTAGGGGATCTCTCACAAAAATAAATAATGTTAGAGAGCATTTCAAAGCCTCTAGTAAAGCACCACCATGCAATAACCCTAGCTAAGTCATATGTTTTCATATTCACTAAAATAATAACAAGTAAAGTCTAATCTAGTTCTCACCGAAGGTTGTGGAACAAATTGGGGGGGGAGGGGGGGAGCGATAGGGGTAATAAACAACAAAAGTAAACATGCATAAGATAAATATACACATGTAAATGTATATATAATCCTAATGTATAGAAGAGAAGTACAAATGCATAGAATCTTACAAGAGAGGAACAAAGTTAAGAACTTTTGAAGATGAACCTACCAAACCTCAATCTCTCCATTTGCCAAGGTGATTTGCAAGATGTTGTTCTGGTATGTAAGGATGACAAAGATAAATCAACTCTAGGATACACAACCTATCAATGCATCCAAAAGACAAATCCACAAGACAAGATCCATATCTCCAAACACATTATGAGACCCTAAGATTGGTCCTTAATTATAATGGTGGATAATTAGCTGTGGAATAAATATTACTTCTTCTTTTCTTCTCTAAATAATGGAGAAATGATATTTTATTATATAGGTAGATTTAACCCTAGGCCCTTGAAAAATATTTAGCCAACAAGGATGACCCAGTCAACCTAGTATTGCAATTTAAAAAAACATACTAGATAATGAACTCAGTCAACCATGGCTGACATAGTTCTTAGTAAGTTATATCAATAAAAATACCTGGTTGGCATAGCCAAAATATTCATGTAAATAGTTGAAAGAGTTTTTAGGTTAGGAAAAGGGGTATTTAAGGTGGTAAAAGATTGGAGGAGTATGCAATAGAGAAGAAAAAGCTTAGGGGAATGGTTTTTTAGGAGACAAGTGTGTAGATAACAAGTGTCCAAAATGAAAACAACATTATGAAGCACCAATATTCTTCCCACCCCTTTACTAGTACACCCCTTAAGGTATACACTTGAAGAGATTGAGACTTCATGGGTTATTTCAAGATAAAGAACATTAGTAATTGATAAAAGTTTGAAAATATTATGTGTATATAGGAGTCTTTTGATGATATCATGGGTATAAGATGACGGCTTTGTTATAAATTATCAATTATGTAAAAATAGATAAAAATCATGTAAGATAAAATAAAGAGTAAAATATGAATAAAAGTCAAAGAGAAAATTGGGAAGTTGTAGATCCTTTATAGGAAATGTACATAGAAAGAACAAGTAGGTCATTATTTAATAAAGTTTTATCTTTAATAGATTCATCATAGTTTATTATTATTATTATTATTATTATTATTATTATTATTATTATTATTATATTATTTTTTTTATTACAATCATTTATTGTCTATTATTTTTAATTCTTACTGCTAAACTATTTTACAATGTTCTATATACCTAAATTGAATGTAGGTTTGGTTTGGTTGGGACATAATTTCATGTAGTGTATGTCACAAGGATAATTAAAACATGACCTACATATTTATTTTTGACATCTTAATAATAACAAAATTGGAGGGTCACATTCTAATTTAATCGACATATGTAGTCTATTTTCCTATTAATATCTATCATGTCTATCTTGGTGAAAAAATATAACTTGGAATATGAGCCTTCACAAGATTATGCAAAGTATTTTCATAGAGATAGTGACTATAGAGATAAAATCAATTCACAACAAGAGTGTTGTGCAAGTGAAGAGATGGTTAGTGGAGTATAAGTACTCTATAAGAACAACTTGTTTTTCATCTTATAAGGCATCTCACAACACCTATAATCTGAGAATAGATTATTCAAAATAATCTGATATAACCCTTGGATTTATAATTTTAGATGGAAGAATTTATACAAGTTATATTTTTGGATCCTCAAAATTCAAGGCATGGATATCGCATCTATTGCACCTAACATTCCCTCTTTATTTATGAAAATGTGGACTCACTTTTTTTGGACTATGGTCTTGATTATGAGACCCTCAATTATGTGTTTATACAAATTCTAGGAAAAATATTGATTGATATTGTGTTTTCATAGGCTAAACTCTTTTATTCTATCAGGTTCATTTTATCTGGTCTATGTTTATTGAGCTTATTCTATTGGTCTTATGTTGTGTCTAATGTCTTTGCTAAAGTGCTTTTTTCGGTACCTATTCTTTTTAGTACTTGTTCTTTAGGGACTTATTCAATTTATCTTTTTGAGTTTTATGTTTCAATTATTTTGTCCATTGCCTTTGTCAACTAATTCTTTGTGTATTTTTTCCCATGGACTTATTCTATCAGGGAAATTATTACGTACATATTATCAAAAATAAATCGCCTAAATGAATTGGGTCTATATAAATTATGTTTGAAATAAATACTCCAATGGACTTATTTTATCCCTTTAGACTTACCCTTCATCCTTTATAAATTAGACACTTCAAGATTTTTGTCATGGAAGAAATGCCCTATGAAGTAGAACCTTTGGATTTTTGCATGAACAAAATGACCCTTCAGGCTTAACCCACCTACCCTTCAACCTGTTTGAAAGTAACCTTATATCTTTTTAAAATATCCTTTACTAATTCTATCTAGAGCCCTTTCCGTAATGAAAATGACCATTCAAAATTTTTGTTATCAGACATTTTATCCAACATAAAAAGGCTGAATCAATTTCCCAATGAGATCTTATCAATATAATTTTTACAAAAAAATGACCCCAAGGGCACACACCCTTTATGCATTATGCAACGTACCCTTTAGTACATTTGTCTAGGACCCTTTCCCCACTAAAACTTTACCTTATAAAGTATAACCTTCAGGAAAATTTACCATGAAGTAGATCCTTTGGCCTTTGACCACTGTCCCTTAGAGACTTTATCTTGGCCCCTATCTTGTATTACACTTACCCTTTGGGACTTTTTTCTTAGGCCTTTTTCCCTTTAGCCAATTCCTTCAGACATTTTGTCTGAGATATCATGGCCTTTGGCCAATTTATTTAGACATATTTTGTTTGACATCATGCCATTTAGCCTTTACCCTTTGGCCTATTGAAAATATCCTTTGGGACTTTTCTCTTGAGCCTTTTCCCTTCAAAAATTATTTCAAACATTTTATTCAAGAACGTTTAGTCTACAAGCTATTTTCCTTTAGACTTTGTGTTTTAGATATTTTGTCCAATGAAAATGACATTTTGGACTTTATGTCTCAAACATTTTATTTAATGAAAATGACCCTTCAGTATAATTATTATGGACATTTTGTCTGAACCAATTTCCCCCACACAAAAATACCATAATGATTTCCCTGAAATAAATTCCATACTACCAAGTGGCACCCCTGCTTAGAGATCATTTTATGTTTCATGTATAATTTTAGATTTTAGGCCAAGTTTTAATAATATTTTATTCATACAATTAAGACCCTAGGCGAAAATATTTATGTAGGGTTATTTTTATATATTTCCTAAAGTCCTATGCTACGTCTTATTCTCATTTATACTTGAAGGAGTAGAAAAAACTAGGAAATATTAAGTGTCAAGCTCACAAGGAGTTAACTCGACTTGTTGGTTGTGAGGACATATTTGATAGTCATGTGAACATCAAAATTAAGATCAAAAAAAATGTAGGGATTTAAATTATGACAGTCATGTATAAGTCATTGATAGCCATGAGGAAATCTTTGGCGACTATGAAAATGTTCAATTTAGGATAATCAAGTAAAAGATATGCGATAAAATTTTGATGGTTACATGGATGTCATTTACAGTGATGATGACATCTTTGACAATTGCATGGACATCAAATTTAAGATCAATAAGAAAATGAAAAGTGTTTAAATTTTTATGGTCACATGTGATTAATGGTTGTGAGGATGTCTTTGATGGTTGTCTAGATGTCAAATTAAAGCTCCTAAATTAACAATTAATAAATCAAAGGTTATTGGGCCTAGGTAGACCGATGGCTAGCATTGATCCATATAGTTGATCAATGGTGCAATATCAACATGGACTTTTCAAAGATCTCAAAGCATGTGAGCAGCTACCAAGTGGCATATAAACATTCTAGCTATGACTATAAAGAGTGTAGAGGTCTTGTGGAGCTACCAAATGACATGCTCACATTCCATAATGTAAAGGATTGACATTGTGAGTCTTAGGTGGAATTTTCAAATATCTAGACCCACTAAGAAGCATAGGCAACATGAAATACATATCTATTTTTGGTTAGTTATAGTGTCACTAGTTCTAAAGCATTTATACATCAATACTTGTATTTGAAAAATTACTAGTAGTTCTAATTTCCATCATCAGACCATTTAGATCATATATCCTTCAAAGGCCAAGACTTTGTGCATGTATAGTTTTATAGAAAACACATACATTTTGAAGTTTTGCATGCAATTTAAGCTATAATTATAAAAATTTTACCTTCATCTTCATACGCATACACATGTTGCATATCTTTTTCAAATACTATTTTAAACTGATAACTTCAAGTGGAGTCTTATACAATTTTAGACAATAGTTATAACTCAAGTTATAACTACCACATCTAATGACCTTGCATGAACTTGGAGGATGAGGGGACCTCTTCCATGAGTCTATAATAACAATTTTAATCCAACTTAGATTTTTATCAAAGAATTTTAAATATAGGAACAACATCAATTTTGATTGTCAGCTAATGTGTTTGCATATTTTCTTTCCAATTTCTATCTAATTATTTGTTACTTTACTTGGTTTTATGTTTCAATAATCCTTAATGTGCAATAGTTATAAATGGATTATTTATTATTTTGATTAATGTACTAATTTGTAGATGTGTAACAACTATTAAAAGATTGGTAAATATATTGATTAAGATAATTGAGTTCAAATTGATCCATAATTCTAATTGTGCATGAGTGATTTCTTGGATGTAGTTTTCTATGTGTGTAATAGCTACCTCAAATACTTCACTATCTTGAGCCATAATATCCTAATTAATTATGTGCAATAGCTCACCCAAAAGGAGCAACCTTTATTTGAGGCTTGTGAATTTCCTACATTGTTATTCCCTTTGACTTCTTCACCACATCTAATTGTGTGTGTGTGTATAAATCACTGCTCAAAATAGGTGTACGTTTTGAGAGTACTTGTCCTTCTAAAAACCATCCAGTGAATCAATTCTTGAAAACCATCAAATTTTATTTTCTACCTTACCCATTCTTCCTTTTTTTTTTTTTTTTTGAGATCTGCCTACATTATATTAAAAACCAACCACCCATCCAATTCACATAGAGATTCACTACCCTTTAGTAACCACACCTTTATAAAAAAATCCCTTTTCAACATCTTGCATGCTATACCACTATTCCATAAACAAGGTGTAACAAACTACATACCTACAAATAATGCCCTGGAGTGGATTTTACCTTTGCTAAGATCCTAAAATGTTAGAGGCTATCTTTCTACATTTTGGTATGCATAAAACCCAAATCAATATTCTCACTCACACTAGGAGGGATGGCACCCACGATAGTAGTAGTTATACTTTTCATAGAGTTACACTAGATTCACCCAGGCAAGTGACTAGATCTAAGCCCTAGTTGGTTTTCTAGTCCTGCCCTTTTCAAATAATATGAAGACCTAGAACTGTGTCAACAGTCCCAATTTAGAATAACCCACCTCCTGTAATAAGCAATCCTTTGCCCATTTGGAACCCTTTGATTGTTAATCATCTAATAGTTCAATAACCACCCTAGTTGGTTGGATCTACTATTTCCATCTAAGGAGACATGTATAATTTACCTCTAAATGTTGAGAAGTATCTAACATCCTTTTCTATTTCAGGAGTAAGGACAACAAAAGAGCATATCAAATCTTTTAAATCTTCTTTGAGATTAATGAATTTTGTCGATGAAGATGTTGCATATATATTATTTATTTTTACATTAATGGTTGTTACTTATGATTGGTATTTAAATCTATCAAAGAAATCCATCACTTATTGGGCTGAGTGTAAAGCTACTTTTCTTCCATAATTTGGATAGGTTACTATTCCCAACATAATACACCAACTCTCCAATAGTATGAAGAGTGAGCCTAACAAGCCTATCCCTAATTTCAATGTGATATTTCAAAAGATGTACAACTGGTTGACCCCATGATACAAATCAAAGGAAAAATTAGCATTGGAGATGTACAAGAATGTGTTAGATCTAATTATTGTGGTATTCCTAAGGAGTGTTTTTATGGCTAACAATTTGGCACGAGCATTTAAATAATCCAATAATATTGATAGATAGATCAATCCTTAGGTGCCCACTATATCCAACATCTATAATATATTTCCCACATTAAATCTCATTCCACCTAGATGGCAAATGCCCTCACATTCAATCAAAATCATTTATATATGCTACCTCCCATGATGGAAATAATAAAACCAAACTATGGATTCTTAAATAATAAAATGCAAGGAAATTAGTATCAATAGAATCATTAATATACTATCTCTCTTGATACTATTTTTTAAGGCATTGAATCTACAAAGGTAGAAATGGATTCTATTCAGAAGATGGTTAAAAAGTTGAGCAATTATTTATTAAATATGCAAAGCAGGATATATAATGCCAATAGTCCAACTAATAATCACAACACTAGATTTTAGAGATATAGATGACCATTTAGCATGCCTACAAATAATATGGATCAACCTAACAAGCTCTTCGAATCAACATAGCAGAGATGGCTCTTCCCAATTGGTGCAAAATTCATAATATTTTCAATCATGGTGAACTCAACTTCATATAATTTTGTGAAGCATTAAAAATATTTCAAAGAGAGGTGGTTAGACAAGATCAAATGCATAATATACTTGAGTATCATCTAGATCCTATCTCTTTTAGCACTTCCATGTTCATTGAAATTCATGAGTTTCTCTTTCCAAGTGAAGATGACAATGAGTCAAAGGACAACATGGATGAAGTTGACACTTTATAGTAGTTCTAAATATGTGTGTACAATCAAAGGAATAAAAAAATAATCACAACATTGAATCTTCCAAATACCATGATGATTCCTCCTAATCTTAAAGTAGATAATAATCCACCCCTATGAAAGAGTTAATTCTCTTGGTATTCTCCCTTTTAATTTTCAAACATTTACATATTTACTATATTTTATTCTTGCAAATGGATCAAATGTAAATATAGGGGAGATATGCATGTCATAGATTTAGTATAATCATGATACAATAGTGAATGTCAAGCCTTGATGATCAATTTTTCTAATATCATTTGTTGAGTTATCAAGAGTCAGTCCTTGTGATTTGTGTATGGTAAGACCCCATACCATTTTGATAGGAATATGGTGATAATTACCTCATGTGATATGAGGAACTAGAATATGTGTAGGATTGTAATTATCCAATGGGGGACCAAAGTATTTTTTGAATGTAAAAACTACATATATGGGTAAGGAAGGTGGATTTAAATCTAAATTGTAGACGATGTGAACAATTTAGCCAATAGATTTATTAATTAATCCTACTTTCACCAAAATATTGGATGTTAACATTATTTTTTTCATTTACATAGAAGAAAACATGACTTGAGTTGAGTTTCATTATGGTTAGGTGTCTCTATTTGTTTTTTTTGTTCGGCTCGACATGTTGCGATTGGAATGTGTAATGTTTTTAACATTTACTTGTTATGCATTGTTTTCAATATGTTAGTTACATAAAAATGTGTTGAGATTTTTAAAAATTCTTATTTTTGGTAGGCTTAAATGATGTTGTTTTCTACATGATAATATTACCAATATTCTTCTTTTGGTTTTGCATTTATGATGTTGGTTAACAAAGTTCTGAATAGTAGCTTATTTATTATGCATCCTTGCTAACAAAAAAACATTTCTAATGCTACAAATGTGTCAATTGTTCAACATATTGTGTGACCAAAAGACTTACTTTCATACATTAGAATGTCATTTATATGTGGAAGTTCTCATATGTCTCCAATAATTATAATTTAATAGCCACCAAAGACCTTATTATTTTACTAAGGAAATTCTTTATATAATCGACCATTTATATTGTTATGCATATTTAGGACTATAAATCTCATTTCATCTATTATCACATATTTAATGTGTCTCATTTATTATTTAAAAAAAATTAGTACATGGTTTTCAAGTGTTTTCATTTCTTGGATAGGAATTTACATCCATGAATGTATTTTTTATCCATATATGTTAGATGTTGTGACACCAGTTAGAGTGAGGAGAAGTAGTAGAGATATGCTTATGTTGAAAAATCTATCTAGGATATGTTTGATTTTTATTATAAATTAATATTTACCTATACCTTTTTTTCTTTGTATAATATTTTAGAGTGTACCTTGTGTCTTATTCTGGTCATATTGTTGAATTATGTTGAAGGTTATGTACTTGTTACCTAATAGTTCATTTTCCATTGGTTCATTCTATACCCAACTTACTTATCTTTGGAAATTATGCATTGAGAATATAAAAATTATTATGTGGTTATGTGTATGTTGAGTATTACTTCATAATGATTCTATTTTTCATGGCTTTTGATGTCACATAGCTTGAACATGTTAATGTCATCTATTTGATCATTTCATGATTGGTGCATGTGGGACAATATTTCCCACTCATGCATTTCAAAATCCAATTGTATATCTTCTTGGTTTTCACTATCATCACTACTTGATTCAACATTATTTTTTCTATGTAGATATTTTCTTGATATGTCATGGTTTGTAAGAATCCTTGATTTCTTCCCAATGTGTAATAATGCCTTCCCTAGTTAAACCAATACCCATTGTAATGTTATGGAAGGGTTTATAAATTAATATCTCCACCTCACAAGAAGCCTCATATTATGTGGAATAAATAAGGGGTTGGAATAAAAATGAGGAAATACATTAACAATCACATGACTTATTATATTTATCCAATTATTAGTTTTCATTTTATTATTGTAAGACCATGTTCATGTAGCTTCAATGGGTGACATTATATCCAAGAAGGATATAATCAACATACAACCAACCATATTTCATTGATCCACTGTGGCATGTTTTTTATGCACCAATGTCATAGTCAAAAATATTTTATGAGATAAATTTTTTATATAAAATCATTTTTTGGCTTTAAATTATAATTTTACATGATATTCTTGTTATAATATTATGGTAGATTGTATATTTGTTTTCAACTTTCCTACATACTTTTCTATATATTTGAGCATAATGTAGAAGCAAATAACTGTTGTAAATCTACATTTTCATGCCATATTAAAATTATTATTTAATTTTGGATGTTGAATCTTTCATCATTATGTGATGGGAGGTAATTTTTGCATCCTTCATTATTAATAAACATTCTTAAGCTTTGTTTTAGTGGCCATGGGTATTTATATATGTATTACAAATTTGTGCCTTTTTCCATAGACATGTAGACACCACATTTGGTGTGATTCTAAATTTAATTTAGGAGTTCCTCATGATATTTTTCATGATCTGAACTAAATATTTCATTGGTGGTGAGAAAGCATGGAACATCAACATCATAATGATGTATTCTATCCTAGATTTTATCACTTTTTCATGGGTTTCATGTTATTACATGTTGTTCAAAGAAGATGTTAGAAAAATCTACATGGGTTTCATGTTATTACATGTTGTTCAAAGAATATGTTTGCAAAATCTACTTGAAATGAATATTCCCAGTTTAATGTTTCCATGTTGGGTGAATTTTATTACCATAGAAACCCATAAATGTTTGTTGATCCTGTGTGTTTCCATTCATACTTGAGTAAAAAGAAAAAAATAAATAATTATGATTTACGATAGGTTTTTTTATATATATTATGTGTAAAAAATCATAGGTTTAGTATGAATACCAATACTAATAGCCTTTTCCATGGAAATTTTTATCACGAATTTATTAATGGAAGATTAAAAATATTTTATCTTTGTACGAAAATGAAATATTAGGATTTGTAGTTAGGTTTTGATTTCTTTAATTACAAATTTTTATCTAGGGAAGATGATGGTGCACTTGGCATGGATTTATGTAGATCTATCATAATGAAGGTGAATAATAGTGTTAGTGATCATAATTATGTTATCATATATGTTAACTCATTATTAGACTTAGACAAAAATGAATGTGTACCTTTAAGCACTGATAAAAATGCATTAGTTTATTTGTAATAGTTGTAACAGGTAATTATAATAGATGTCCACAAAAGACTAAAATTATGAGATGTAAGTTGTAATACATGTTTTTATTGAAAATATTATATATTTTTCTTGAATTTTATTGCATGTTATCAAGTTCAACAATAAAGATCAAAATCATTAATGGCCTCCAAAGTAGTTATCTTGATATCTAAGTAGGTGCACAACATATTCTTGTAACTCTACTTTTCTAATATGGGGTTAATGGTACCTACAAAAACTTGTTATAAAAATAGAAGGAAATAGCATGGAAAACAAGACCTTTGTATTTTATTCATTTATGTTCAAGATACTAACATTTGTCTAATTGATTACAGGTGGAATTCCACTATTGGTAGTGTTTAAATAGTCTCTTATTTGTCCAACTTCTCCTCGTGCATTTGGAAGAGAAGATATAAAAGACAATGTTTTAATATAATGTATATTTTTAGGCTCTTTCAAAGATAATATACTTCCAAATAAATCATGTTATTTTGCTTTTTAATTATTTTTAACACTAAGATGTCAATATTTTCAGCTTGACATGGTAGGTACCTAAAAATAAAGGATATCTCTTGGGGGAAGATAATAGTGTGACAAATATATTTATATATCCTACCACAAAAATAAATTACATGAAATATCAGTTTAAATCTCATTTTAATAATTTCCTCTACTTAAGTTAGATTAGATAAAACTATAGGTTGTAATTATGGGTCCATGTTATTATAAGCACATTAGAGATTACTATTTTTCTTGATAATGAATCATCCAACAAGTATGGTCACCATTGTAATTTAGTGTTTAGATAATTGGATATAATTACTTTTAAATGAATCATGGATGTATTTTGGGAAGATCATCTATCATCTCACAAAATATTTTTTGAGGTTGCTTAATAGCATCATTGGTAATTGTTGTTACTATTTGTTGTGTATGCATAGTAATTAAGTTATTAATGTGTGTTTATTTTATCCTTATATGTTTTATATATAAAATTAACTATTTCATATGATTTATCACTTCCATTGAATGTTTGAAATGATCATAATACAAACATCATTTTCTATATTATCGATAATTTTATGTATAGTCTAGTTTCTTACAAATAGGAATAACATACTATGTACAAACGTAACTATTTGAAAGTGACTAATAGAGTAGTACAATCATATTTATATGTATATAAACATGAATAAGTTGTGACTATATGTGGATAGTAGTATGGGTGTAATTTTAAAAATATAGGAAAATTTTAAAGTTAAAATATAACA
This sequence comes from Torreya grandis, assembly GCA_037957365.1. Lineage (NCBI taxonomy): Eukaryota > Viridiplantae > Streptophyta > Pinopsida > Cupressales > Taxaceae > Torreya > Torreya grandis. Next base: position 306,147 of record JARHVA010008069.1, read on the forward strand.
AGAACAACTCTTTTATTTATAGATTGTAAACAAAGGTGAATTACAATTAACTACATTTGTAAGTAGATATATGTACTAAATTACATTAAATTCATAAAGTAAATATGTATATTTAGTTTTATTTATTAAATTATAATTCATCTATTTATTTTCACTATACATATCCAATTTTATTGATACTATGAAATAATACTTACATAAGAGCACTTTTTTGACAATTTCCCAAAACTTGTCATTAGATGCCGATATATGTTTTAGATATTTTGTTGTTATACCCATAATTTAAATAGTAACATAATCCAATGTTTTGATCCATATTTTACTTGTGACATATAATTATATGAAGCTCAATGCATACTTATATTCATAATCTTATACATTGATGTTACATTTTTGACAATGCCAAGATGCATCACCTTTTTTAACCAATTTCTTTTACATTATCTATTGTTAATTCAAAAAGTGAAATAAATATAACAAAAAATTGTCATTATAATGTGTATAAATATTAAATCTAATGTAAATTAAATTAATTTTCAAAGAATCCCAGATTTGTCGATGTTATAATTATTTTATGCTCAGTAATACTTGTACTCAATGAAGATGTTGGTAGATTTTCACTATTTTCCTTAAACTATATCCTTACTTCATGCACCTCAAATACATTTAGATTGATGAATAATTGTGTATGTGAGTTGTTTCCTAAAAATTTTCTATTATTTTTCTGAAATCTTCATTTTCTAATGGCAAGAACTAGAGCTAGTAGTGTTTTTTCAATGCATAAATCTACTAAAAGTTTTCCCTCTTCATCACATAAACATCCCAAAAGGGATACTTTAATATTATAATCAGAGTTATCTTATAATATCTATGTTTTTTTCATATTTAAATTTCCATATGTACATGTGATATTGGAGGAAATAGTAATAGATATAACAATACCAATAGTTTCAATCTTTGTTGTTGTAGTTGTATTTTTCATACATCCTTAATTTTTTTGAAATCAAAGTGGTATAGCAGGTTAGTGGGATCTCCTTCAAAACAATGTTGAACAAAGGATGATCTCCCATGGAATTTTTGACCTTTTCTATTTATTATTTACATATTTTAAGGTACCATTTGAAATTGATTATATTTTTCTAGCTTGATATTAATTGAAGTATAAATTTATTGCTTGGCCGAAAGAAGTCAGAGTGATGTTATCTCCTTCAATATCAATAATTTTGATGTCAAAAAAATTCCCTAAAATATTTTTGTTTGTTTAAGTATGTAAAATACTATTTTAATTACTCTACCCTTAGTAGTCCATTTTTTTCTAAGTATTTCAATTTATAATTATAGTGTATGGTATTTATTGTATGCATGCTCCTTCAGGCAATGATCCTGATGCTCTATTTAAATATTAATTTATTTTCTATGAATCTCAATTGTTTTAAATCTAAAATTAATGGATAGGTGGGTAAATGTGATTTGTTTTTTATTTTGTGTGGATAGCTTCCCATAAAAAAAAATTAAATAAAAACAATAATGACTATGATTTTTTCAACTGTAATTATTATAAAGCAATGAATGTAACCATGTATTTTAACTTGTAGCATTCATATGTTATGAAATCCTCAAATACATTTAATATAAAATTCAAGATTTAAAATTTTAGGAATATTTCCAAGTAACAACATTGTAATATAAATTCTAATCCACCATTACAATGATTTGTTAAGGTTATTAAATTATAGAACGTAACAATAAAACATAAAATTCTACAAGCTAAATATTAGTATATACAAAAAATAAGTTCATTATATATGATTATATAAATATCTAATCTTGATATATCATTAGTTACATATAAACTTGAAAACTAAATTAATCCATTTTTAATTGTTTAACATTACAATTTTGTTTGCTCTTTTTGTGCATTTTGATTTGGACTTGTGATTGAGAACATGGATGCCATTTCGGATTAACATATGGACAAGCTCATATTTAAATCATCCTTAACCATATTATATATGAGACTTGAGTCTGTATAATATGTTTTTTTAATAAAAACCTATGATGAAAATTGTATGACGGTTTACAATTAAAAAACACTCCATCAAGTCTTGTTTTATATCAGTGATAAGAATATTTGGCATTATATTGTGGATGATTTGAATTAAAGTTATTTTATATTAAAAATTTATTCATACTATATTTATTTGATAGTCAACAACCATGTTGGATTCTAATTTGGTATGATCACATTTTTTTGGCTCCTAGTTGTCATGTTGTTAAATTATAATTGACAAAAAACACAAACAATATGAAATTAAAATATTAATATAATGAACATCAAATATGATGTGTTAATATAATTATAATTGATTAAATATAAAATATAATTTAATATTTAATAATGTACTAAATCTTAAATGAATGCATAAAAGCATACAAGTATATTTTATTGTAGATATTTTTTTCTTGGCATAATATGATAATTTTATTGATATATACAAATTAAAATATAATACATTATATTTATTTAATATTATAATTTTATTATTATCTGCACATTACAATATAATATATATATATATATATATATATATATATATATATATATATATGATTGCTTTAATTTAGGAGAAATTTTTAATAATTTTGGTCCATTAATATTATTCTATTGATATCTATTTGATTTATTTAGTTTAGTAGAAAATTTCAAGTAAGAATATCATAAAATCAATAATATATGCTATTAATATTAAAACTTTTTTACATAAAAAAGTACAGTAATTTATGAATGTCTGATGCAAGGGCATCCCTTGAGGACCCCAAAATGGTTTCATTTTCATCTTAGATTGGTATTATAGGTGTAGAGTTCATTATGAGTCCATATGTGTACTTTAGATGGTTCTAAGATGCATAAAATACGAATTATTCATTTTCCTGCCAAAACCTTCTTTGAGCAAATTTGAATTTGTAAAGCCTTGTATAAGGAATTTCATGAATTAGTGAAGGTAAAAAAGTGTGTTAAAATTGTATAGGGATTTTGGCATGGTTATAGGTCTATGAAATGTCTTATAACCTATTTATCATGGTTTTTTAGACATATCATATTATGTAAAATTAAGAATTATGTGATGTATCAAACAAACCTATACGTAGTAAAAGGGTAAGATTTAGTTATGTGCCTCTTTTAAGGAATCTTAAAGTTATTCTTTATATTGTATATTAAAATCCATTCAAGGAGATGATAGAAGGTATTTTAAAGATTTGGTAAAGGGGAGAATTTTTTTATTGTAACCCCTATTTTAAGAATATAAAAAAGTACAGCCCTTATTAAGGTCTTGGATTCTACTGCTAACTATAATTTGTATTGTTGTTTCAAGAATGGTATTATTAATTTCATTAAAATTTTAATGGAATGAGTGGTTTTTTTTATAAGGATAATTTGGAGAGTTAATGAGAGAGAAGTGAACCTTGTGTTGTAGGCCTAAGAATAGACCCTATTTTTGATGTATGTTAAATAGTTTACAGATCAACAAAGAACCAAAAGGAATTGATTAAGATATTGGATGTTTATTTAAATGTTAATTAATGTGATTTATGGCTAGTTTTTTATTTTATAACAATCAACACACCTATTGATCATACATATGTAAGCTTAAACCCTGTTAGTTGGGTGATGATTGTTGTTTGCAATGAATGTGGTTTTGCAAATTAAAGAATGAATTTGGAAATTGTTTCATAATATGTATCATGACTGTGTGACATTAATTTAATCCTCATATTTCTATATATTATTTTTAACTTATGTGTTGATAGAAAAATGTGTCAAGGAACCATGTTTCTATGTTAAATTTTGGCAAAAATGGACTAAGCATTGGTCTTTTGAAAGATATGATCAAGAAGTGAATTGAAAGAGATATATGGGGTTTGGTATGTGTATTTAAATATTTTATAATGTTTTTTTAAACTTTTTTTTATCTATAATGATATGAAAATTTGTAAACCCTACCCTAGACCTATAGATGGTCGCTTTATTTTCACAATCAAGATGGTTTGGTTGTAGAAAAGGATAATAGTGGAATAATTTGTGATATCTAAATATTGGATAAGTTTCATGGAGTGAATATAGACCTATTAAATTGAATTTTAGGATTTAAAACATTTTATTCTATCCACAATGTATTTTCAAGTGCTCTCAAGTTAGTAACTATTAATAACAACCCTGCCTAAGGTTTCTTTACTAGAAAGTGTATAACAAAAGGTTAAACCATAAAAAACACATAAAAACTTATATTAATTTAAGGTTTCCTATATACAAATATATTTTAATATTTTTAAAGTTTTATCATACCTTTTAGTATGGATTTGACTTAACTTTGTAGTGGTTAGGTTAATAGAGACATAATTGGGGTTAATAGAAACCAATAAAAGGCTTAAAGATTGAACAAAATAAGGATTTGGGACATGAAAGTTTATATTAGGATTAAGGAGGTAAATGGGTATTTTATTCAATAATAAAATTTCAAATTGGTAAATGTACAATTCCATAAAATACCAAAAATCCAAAAAATAGAGCTACAAGGACTATGAGTTGAGTGGTAGAGTTGGGTTTAAGGTGGATAGATGATAAAAGGGTGTTTAGAATGGGGAAAGAGGGCCATTTTGAGTATGAATTTTAAAAAATGTTTATAACCTTATATTAATCATATGAGCTTAATAAATATGCATGAAGGTGAATTAAGAGACCATAGTAAAGGTAAGTTGAACTAAGCAAACAAGCTTAAGTGAGATAAGACGTAGAGATCAGGTATATGCTTTGCATCTTTTTGGTATAAGATCTAGAAAAATATTTTTTGGATTTTTGAAAAGATTAACAATATGTGTTTTGAAGTGAAGTGTAGGGTAAGGAACTAGGTGGAATGCTCCATTTAGAGAGCTAGCAGGGATGATGATGATTTGGTCAAGCAGATGGTAGACTAGGTAACTTGATTGATTTCTCCATTAGTTGTGAGGATGGAGGATATTGAGGATGTACTTAGGGAGAGAGAACAAAGAGTATAAATATAATGTGGTGATAGGCAACAAGATCAAGTAGTACGTTTGAAAGCAATGATGGAAAAGAGAGGAAATGAAGAGGTGGTTTAAGGGAGACAACAATTACATGCAACAACAACTCAAGAAGTCATGGGATAGAACCATGAAAGAGAGATAATACCATTTGTAGGTCCTAGAAATAGAATAGATGAAGGTATACTAAAACAAGGATGAAGATAGAGATTTTTGGGGCAATGTTTGAATTGCCACAGAGAGGGACACATGGAAATAAAGTGTCCAAGAAATGTGAGAGGAAGTATGAAATAATAGAGAGAGTTGAATGAGGATAGATAACATGACAATAATGAGTCATTAATCATGAGGAGAGTCATATTATAGTTGTATAAATTTAAGGAACAATCCTAAAGAAGAAGCCTATTTAGAAGCAGGTGTAAAGCAAGAGGTACAGTTTGTAACTTGGTAATTGATGGTTGTAATAATAATAATATTGTTTCTTTTAAGATGATATAAAATTTGGGATTGAATAAAATGACACACCCTTAACCATACAAAGTTTCACGGGTTCAAAAAGGTCATAATATTTTGGTAAGTGAATAAACTTGGGTTGAGTTTTAGATATTAAGGTACCAATATCAAGTGTTATGTGATATTTTTCCTATATATGTGTGTCATTTTTTAATAAGGAGACCATGGAAGTTTGATAATCATGTCATACATGATGGTCAAGATAACGCATATATTATTAAGTAGCATGTACAAACATATATACTTGTGATATTGAAGGGATATGAATATATAAAATATGAGAGAATCATGATGATGATGACAAGGCAATATTAGATTCAAGTAATGAAGATTTTATGTTTTACCAAAGCACCCAAAAAATATAAGGTGAGTTGTCTTGAGTTTATTGATATGCAAAGTTTTGATTCCGTAAAGGTGGACATGAGAGAAGATAAATAAGAGTGTAAGGTATCAACAACTAGTTATCAAATGAAGGAAGGTACATCACCTAAGAGAGTGATCAAAGAATAAGGTAGTCAATGAAAGCATGGAATCCAAGTCCATGAAAGAGAAGACAAAAAAATAGAGTTTGATATTGTAGTTAAGTTGGAAAGAAAGTGGCTTGGGATTGACACCAACCAAGTGAAGAGGAAGTTGGATGTTGAAATGTGTGAGAAGGCAGCCCATGAGAAAGTCATGAAGGATTGAAATATTGTTTCTAATGTTATGCTTTGTAATGAAGGTGTAGGTAAGGAATAGGCAGAGGATAAGATAAGGAAGCATATGCATTTGATTAAGACCCTATTTTTGGTGTAGGTTGAATAATTTATATATTGGAAGAGGACCAAATTGACTTGATTATTATCCTGGACATTTATCAAAAGGTTATTGAATGTGGTTTGTGCCTTGGTTTTTATTGTATAACAATTAAGACACATAGTGATCAAATGTATGTAAGCTTAGACACTATTGTTTAGGTGATGACTATTATTTGTAATGAATGTGGTTTTTTTAATTAAATAATGAATTTTTAAAATTGTTTCATAATGAGGATCATGATTGTGTATCATTATTTGAGTCCTCATATTTATAGATATTGTGTGGAACTTATGTGTCGATAGATAGATGTGTCAAGGAACCCTATTTTCGTGTTCTATTTTGGCAAAAATGGACTAAACATTGGTCTTTTGAAAGATATGATCAAGAAGTGAATTTTAAGAGCTATAAAAGGTTGGATAGGTGTATTTTAATCTTTTACAATGTTTTTTAAACCTAGTGTTAATACAGAATGAAATTATAATTTGTAAACCCTACCCCAGACCTATAGATGGTCATTTTATTTGCACAGTCAAGTTGGTTTTGGTGTAGAAAAGCATACTAGTGGAATAATATATGATATCCAAGGATTGGATAGGTTACATGGAGTGAATACAAACCTAGAAAACTAAATTTGAGGCTTTGAAACTTGTTATGTTATCCTCAATGTATTTTTAAGTGCTCTCAGGTTAGTAACTATTGGTAACAACCTTGCCTAAGATTTCTTTATTAAAAAGTGTATAATAAAATGTTGAACAATAAAAAACACATAAAAACTAGTATGAAGTTATGGTTTACTTTAAACAAATAGATTATAGTAGTTTAAAAGTTTTACTATACCTTTTAGTATGGATTTGACCTAACTATGCATTGGTATGGTTGAGAGATGTAATTCGAGTTAATAGAAACCAATAGAAGTCTTAAAGACCCATCTAAAGGAGGATTTGGTACATGAAAATTTGTAGAAGGATTAAAGAGGGAAATGGGTATTTACATCAAGAAAAATATTTTAAATTGGTAAAGGTACAATTTTGTACAATACCAAAAAGCCCAAAATAGGGGTACAAGAACTATGAGTTGATTGGTAGAGTTGGGTTTAAGATGGATATATGTTGAAAGAGTGTGTCGAATGGGTAAAGAGGACCATTTTGAGTATGAATTACTTGTTTGAAGTGTTTATATCCTCATATTAATCATATGAACTTGAGAACTATGCATGAAGGTGAATGAATAGACCATAGTCAAGGTATGTTCAGTTAAGCAAACAATGTTAAGTGAGAAAAGAAGTAGAGATTAGGTATATGCTCTACATCAACATCACAAAATTTTAAAAAAACTATAGCTAACTAGATATTTATTTCTTCAATATATGTTGGTCAAATGTTTTTTAACGAAGGAATTTGTACATTCTTTCAAGATATATTTATGTTACATGGACCTTATTCATATGCTCAAGCATCACATATATTTATTCATTTTAAAAATATGGTCATGCATAAAATTCATTTATGTCATGTGGAAACATTTATACATGTGGCAATTACATTGATTGAAATCCATTGTATATGAGATACAAAATAAGTGTGCGCATATATTGTGGTGGGCAATTTATAACTATTATTTTTATTATTTTAGTGTAAATAGAATTAGATTTTTCAAAATTTTATCATCATATATAGGGGGTGCACCAAATCATGAGTTTTATTGGTTAAAATTGTCTTGAGTCATTGGAAAATCATTTTGAATTACTGTAGTAGTTTTAAATGGCCCAAAAATATTTGCGTCATTGAGGGGGCTGATAATTAAGTTAGTAGATGTGTTTATTATTATAATCACCTCATAGTGATTCATTATTGGATCCATGTTATAAAGACAAAAACAAAGTTTTGAAATAATATTGTCTATGAAAATTATATAGAAAATAAGTTACAACATCACGTCAATTCACTTCAAATTCAAACCTGTTCATGAAAATTATGTGAATTTATGCATGATCACGTCAATTAACTTCAAATTCAAGCCAAATTAGTGTGATTGGGACAACATAAGTTACATTACTAACCCACACACACCCAATCAACCCTTTGTGTTAGTTTCACTTGAAATTAATTCCCTAATATGGTAAAATTTGTACAAAAACACCATATTTACTTGTGATCAGGATAAATGTTGATGATTTGAGGCATATATGTGTGATCACCCAAACTCACTTTGAAATCAAGACAAAGTAGTATGATTGGGTCAACATGGGTTGAATTGGTGACCCATGAATATCCAAACAACCATTAATGTCATTTTTACTTGATATTATGAGGATTATAGGCTGAAATAAAAATAATAAAACTATATTCATTCCTATCTAAACTACAAGGAAGTGAGATTTCCAAAATCTACCTAATAAATTAAAAAATATAGAATTTGATTACTACATGATAATATACCCTAAAACGTTTAAAATAATTAATCTATATATGACAAATCCTCAGTTAATCAAAAGTCTCTAATCATAGGAATACTTGTCTTTTCCTCAATACCTAAATTGACTTTAATTTTCTAGGGAACATTGTAATACTTGTTTATGTCATTTTTACATCTACAATTTTTCACTATCCGTAATAGGTTTTTGTGTTTAAGTGGTTTTATTTTTAATTAGAATTATTTTACACTATTTTTTTAACAACTTTTTACTTACTACATTGAAATATACAATTTTTTTTCATCATACCTCATCACACTTAAGTCAATATGTGCACTAATGTTTTAGAACAATTATGGTAGTGCAAGACTTCTTTCAATATGCATATTCCATACTTTCTCATCCATGAAAACATCATATTCCATAATATATCTTTGAATTAATTATAATTTCTTAACATTTTAAATCTTATACAAGTATAAGGAGAAGGTATGGATGAAATCTACCTTCAATGTGTGACATTAGTTAATTATTTTCACACCTTACTATTGATGAAACATGCACATGATCAAGTCTTCAAGGTACCATAGAAAGTAAGAACCTATAAACCCATGGGAAGATGGAATATAATTTTTTCCCATATTTATTCACAAATTTAAATATGCTTATATAGGTGTAAATATTGACCATAGCTAGGTAACCTACACATAGTGTTCCTCCACTGAAATTAGTTGCACATTTACTCATTTATAATAACCCATGTACATAGTGAATTCTTATGCATTTACCACAAATAGATATTCATAATTTTTAGGCTGTATACCAAGTAAATCAAATGTCAAATATCATTATGTAATCACACCTATACATCCTTCATGTGTAGATGGAAGTACATATCAAACCATCATAGTGAGGAAGTGTATAAATCTTCCCCTTACTAATTGAGAACATCCTTTTCATCGTGTTTATCCAATGTGGTATAAAAAATTTTGTGCTTGGAATATGAATAGATTTAAACTTATTTTTCCTCAAGCCTTTATAAACAGTAAATTTTGTGGATAGTTTATTCACCTTGCTACCTTTATCTTCGATCACCTCATAAGATATTTGGATCTAGAGATGACAAGAAATAATTGTGGTGTCAGACATATAAATAACATCCTCCAAACTAAGAGGTCTATTTTCAAGGGTGTTCAAATCTTCCATGCCTTAATAAATGACATTATATATATATATTATTTCCTCATCCATGTCAACACATTCTACATATACTAGCCCATGATTATTTTCTAATGGAATGACCAAACACTATTTTCCATTATCAAACCTCATATAATGCTTCTTAAAACATATATTAGAATTATTAGTATATCATTAATGCCTCCCAAGTAAACTAAGATAATTATTTTCTTTAGAGATATTAATCACTTAAAATTTATCACTAACTTATACATCTATAATATCAACAAAGATGTCATTAAAAATCCATAGCACTTGGATATGTGTATTAATGTGCATGATTATGACATGAGAAGAATTTATAAATTTTTACCTATACATATTTAATCATGCCTCCTTGGTGATAATATTGTTATTTTATCCACTATAAATTGATTTAATTATACCTACACAAACTATAGCATAAATTAATAAATATTGATCATAATTGGTATTTCACATGGTATTGACATTCTACACCCTTTTGGCTATTCTTTCCCTAAAATTTCAATGTTATTCTCTAACCAATTTTCTATGTGATTGAAAAAATTCCTTACTAGAGTAATAGGGTAATGCTATTAGAGAGCTCATCATCCTCTCTTACAGTATGTTCCTTTTACAGATCCTCCCTTGCCTTGGATTATATATCCAACAAATGTTGTTGTTCAACTTATATATTCCTTATTATATCCATTTCTTCCTTAAATATTAATAGATGATAAATTCCATAAAGATAACTGATTTTTGAAGAGGGTTGTGTGCAGTAGAATTTATTACTTTTCTATTATGTTGTTTGTGGCTGAGTTGTGGCACCATTTTGTAAATTGATATTAACCTCAAGGTTGTGTAGCAATAAGTTTTTACCCTCCTTTAGTGTCCATCAACATCTTAGTTTTTTTATATATATCATCTATATAACCATTTTTATTTATTATTTTAATTAATATTTGTATAAAGGACAGGGTATTAGTCACTTTTATGATCCCCCTGACAATATCCACAACTACAAACTTTTGTGCTTGATCCCTTTGATAATTATCTAGCAAGCCACACATATATTAGGTGTGTATGGGGGATTTTATCCACCTCATCCTCAACCTCATCTTCATTTATAGGATGGATTGACACCATAATTACCATCATCTTGGCCTATAGAAATATTAGTCTTATTATGTTTATAATTCTCATTCTTCATGGATTTCAATGATTATTCATAAATCTTAATAATTTTGTGTAGTTGATTCAAAAAATTTATAATACAATTAAATTTTTTTGCATGTGTCTCTCAACATAAATGGGAAAGAATGCACATGATCCATGGCACAAGTGGATATTTAGTGGAAAACATAATTAAACTCATTTAAAGAGTTATATATGGAAGATAATTATGAATTATAAAAGATATGAATGTTAGAGAGTGTAAATGAATAATGGAATTAAAGAATAAAATTGACAACTAATATAGAACTATAATATAAAAGTGATATGCTACGTAAATTTATTCTCCATAAATTTATTTTCAAAAGAAGGTGATATGCTACGTAAATGAAAACATAATTTTCTTTTTTCAAATTCATCATCATAGACTTTGTGTCATATCTTTTAATTTGGCACAGTTATGCTACCCATTTGAGTCTATACCTTTTTCCACATTTTATTTAAGCTCCTCATTGATAGATTAAAATTGAAATTGGACTCTTCTAAATTTTAAAGGTTTATGTGTTAAATTGGGTCTGCCACCTTGCACTTTACTTGTTTCAACTTGAGTTCAATTTCTAATTTGAATTGAGGGCCATTTTTAGACTCAACATCATTGTCATCATTTTGTATCACTCATGTCATCTTGCGTATTGCTATGCTAGACTAAATTTTGTACTACCCATACTAGTTTTCCATTTGTCTTGAGTCCATTTGATAACACACTTTTTCCTTAAATATTTGTCAAACTTAGTGTGTGGGTATCATTTGACTTAAGGAGGGTAGTGCTACATTTTCAAAATAATGGTAAACCATTTTTGCATTAGAGTCTTGAAACAAGTATGTATCACACCTTTTGAAAAAATTTAGCATTGTTATGCTACTCAAATTATTTTGAAAATTGTTTCATAGCCCTATTTTCATAGAGTCCAAGTTGTTTCAAAGGTTCAACCATTTCAAGTTTTCTTTGAGAGCCTTTGTCTAGCATGATTACATCATTCACTTTTGTCTACTTTGTTTATCCATAGAGCCTATCCTCATCATAGTTTATGATTTTTTGGGGTAGAACATGACCTTTCTCCAATAGCCTTTTTCTTTATGGCTTATGCTAAGTGATCATGTTTATGTTTGATTTTGTGTGTCAATTCTATGTCAAAGCCATTTCCAAATTTATTATATTAAATAAAATTACATCATGAATTTATTTAAAGTATAGATTATGATTTTATTTAGCCAAAAGTCCTAGCACAACTTTTTTGAGCCTAGATTTTGATGCCACATGTGATCAAAAGACCTAGTGACTTCTTTCCCTTTCCTACTTTAGACCTTGTTTGGAACACTTTGACCTAAAATTTTGACAAGCCATTTTTTTTAGATTCTTGACCTTTTGTGTGTATGAAATTTGATGTTAGATTGTTTTATTCCAAGTCTTAACACAAACCATTTTGGATATATAGCTCAATGATAAAATCATTGTTTGGAAATACAAGTCCACCTTTTTGGCAAAGTTAGATGAAGTTTTAACCATTTGTCCTTTGGACATAGTTTTTCAAAGTTTTCAAAACTCTAAGAATTTTTTTTTAAAACAATAATAATTGATGTAGAGATGTCTAGATACACTTATAGTGGAATCACATGCAACCATGTTATGATCGAATGGCCACAAATTGAATATAACCAAATACTTGCTTATGATCCAACTCGAGACCTTGATTAATATGAAGAGGCTTGTGAGAAGGAATTTTTTGAAGACCCAAGTATAGATAATTTTTTTTAGGATATGGATCCACACCCTCTTTAAAATAATCATTACACATAACATAGTCAAGAACCAGCTTATGATCCAACTTGAGATTGGGATGATATGCTTTATGATGACTTAGATGCTTTAGCTTGTGTGAGCTACCAAGTTCCACAATGACCCAAAATTATCATTGTAAGACCTATTACTTAGGCTTTTGTAAGCCTCCAAGCTCCATAATATCCTAAACTTATCCCTTTAAAACCTTATCTTTTGGCTTGTGTGAGTAATCAAGCTCCATAATGCCATAACATTTCTATACCAAGACCTAGTCCGTTGGCTTATGTGAACAACCAAGATCCACAATTCCCTATCATTATCCAACCACTAATAATTATTTGTATATTTCCATTAGTTCCCCACTTTATAAAACCACAACCAATCCAATCAAAATCACAACTGAACTAATCATTCAAAGACTAAGATGTGTTCAAACTAGTATTTTCCAACCCATTAGAATCCAAGGCCAAAATAACCAACCAATCCAAGATGTTTTTGATAAATCAACCATTTATTATAGTTCAACATGTGATGAATCACCTTTAAATCTTATACCTATTATTGATAAGCCTCACTTTGATGAGCCAGTATTTGTTGAGTCACTTCTTAATGATTATAACTACCTTTGGGCAAATCATTACCTTGACCATAAGCCTATTTTATAAGGGAACCATTTTAACAAGATAGTCTTTGAGGAGTTGTCTCATTACCTTTTTCCTAGCATTGAGGAGTCTCACCTTAATAAACCAATCTCTATGGAGCCCATTATGCCATCATAGGCAATTAATTATCTAATACCAAACATTCAACAAGACACCATTGTAACAAAGTACCCATCAAATGAAGAATACAAATTGGAGTTAGGTTCCATTTTTTAATTGACATCTATTTTTTAATCATAATTAGAATCAAAATTAGTCTTAACATCAGATTTAGAATTCCTTGAGTTAGAATTAGATTCAAAAATAGAATACATTCATAACTATTACAATATTTATTATGCATCCCTCGTAGATCAATTTGAATACATTTTTGATCCTTATAAAATTTTTTAGGATGATTAATTCAGCATTATCAAAATTTATCCTAATATATTTTACAAGGATTATATATCCACCCTCCATTCCATTACCACCAACCAACATACCCATGTTATTGACATTCCATCTCACACAAGTGTCGATTGAGACTGATAAAATAACACATTATTGAACTACATCCATGGTGACATAGAAATTGAATAATATCAAGTAGGCCAATATCACAATCATGTATTATAAGGACACTCTCCTAGTGAAACCAATTTAGAGGCATTAGGGGATAATCAAAGTTCAAACTTAACATCTTCTAGTGAAACTCTTTTAGAAGCACTAGAAGACAATCAAAGTCAAAATCTAATGTTCATTAGTGAAACCTTATCAAAGGTGCTATGGGATAATAAAAAAAACTTCACTAGTGAAAAACTCATCAAGGTACCAATATTTGATCACAAAATTCCTTCACTGCTTGATGAAGACAAAATCAGAGATCAAATCAAAATAGCTTCTAATCTATAGTCTAATTAGATGGTAGCTACTCTTTGGCCTAAACAATATCAAAATATGATGGTCCTATCAAGAGAATATTATATATTATTTGGCCCTTCCATATCCAAAATTGTATCAAATCTAGCACCATCAAGATTACATGTGACTGAAAGTCCCACTCTTCATTTTTTCCCCTACCATTATACATTTTATTATCATCCACCATTCCATCACCACAACAAACCTATCATCCAAAATTTATCCCTATTTACCATCTATGGTCACACTTTCCTTTACATAGGCTACAAAGATACCTTGTCTTGATGTTTAAAATAATAAAAATCAATGACCAATGAAGATAAAAACATTATTTGCATCCAAATTTACAACTAGTTCTTGATAGAGAAACTATTCAAATGAGGTGTGGGCTAGTAATTAACATGATTTATTATTCTATTTATATCATTCACTAATCATGATGTTCATCTCCACTTCAATAGTAATAATAGAATCGAAAACCACACCTAGGCCACAAACATATACCATGCCATTTTATTTACCATTTTCATTTCCCATTCATCTTGCCATTGTTTCATACCATGCCATTTACCTTACCTTACCACTTAAGGGAGACCCTCTTACCATTTTATCCAATCTATCAAAAAGCATAATTATCTTAAACCCGTTCTATACCATCCTACCATACCATGCCTATCTATACCACAACTTATTTTAAATTAACTTACCCAATCCTATTTTGATCTTAGTTCATTTGGTTCTTCCTGCACCTTTTCTGAGGGGATTCTGATTTAGTTTCATGAATCTATAAACATGTTTACAATGATAGTCTATGAAATTAGTGTGAGAGTTGATCTATAAAGATATATTACATTTTCTATCTTGTATATTTTTTTATATGAGCCTAATTATAAATAGTTATGGGTAAATCAATGTCTCTCTAATATCGCTACTAATTATAACCACCTATGGGAAAATTAGAATTAATTATCTGATAATTGTATCATAATTATAGCCACCTATGGAAAAAATAGGGGAAACACTTGTTGCATCACCTTTCCATTTTTGTTTTCATTTGACTGGTCATTTCCTAGATTTGAGAACTTATTGGGACCTAATGGGTTTTTCCCCAACTTTTATGTGGACAAAATTATTATGACTTTAGGCTATTTTGGGACTATCTATGTCATGATCAATTAATTTTGAGGTCACCTCATTCCCCCATTTCCATGCACTCTCACCATTTTGAGAGCAACCTAAGCCACACTCTCATTACTTTGTGAGAAATCTAAGACACACTCATTATTTTATGAGCAACCTACGCTACGCTCTCACCATTTTATGAATAATCTAAGATAAATTATCTCACCATTTAATGAGTATGTATATTATAATTCTATAATGATTTAACATACCATATAATTCCAAAAACATTCATAACATTTCAAAACTTTAAAAACATTTATCCTATCTAAGCCTAATTAGTTATCCTTGATCCACCAAATCGGGGCAAAGTCAATGTTAGGATTTTTTAATTTGATTTTGTTTTTAGGATTTATATATATATATATTTATTTAAAGTTATTTATTTATTTTTCTTTCTTTATGTTTATTTCTTTCTTTGTTTAGTTGTTTGTTTGTTTGCTTTTAGTACAGTTGCCTCAACTCAGTCTATGTGTATGCATTGGGTAATTCCTTATGCACATTATTTTTGAGTCCATCCATATTCAAAGATTGAAATTTTCATTATGGTTTTTATCATTGGTTAATTTTTTTAGTGTTTATTAGATCATGAGTTAGTCATTATGTATATTTTGGCCAAGTCCTCATGGTGTTCTATCATGATGCCTACAGTCACATGATATAGAAAATATCAGCTTCAAGAAAGTCTACAAGTAATGGAGCCACAAAAGTTTCTCCTTGGTCCATTGGCACATCCTTCCATCCTTTTTTATCAAATCAACCCATTGAATATTCTATTTGTATCATTTAAAATAAGTGTTTCATATACTCATTGGTAGGTACAACTAAGTCATTCACACTGATCAATCATATTATTCTATTTACCTCTTTCATCACTTTGCACCTGTTCAAATTTACTATATGCAACAAGTTATATCCTTGATTTATGCTTGATAATTATCCCTAATTGGGGCGTAATCATTTTTATCAAATAATCTAGGTCATCTTAATGAATATAACCACCTATGGGAAAATCATTATTTCAACATTTATTCCTAATTATAATTACCTTTGAGCAAATCAATACCCTTTTTAAATCAATGCATGCAATCATTTTCTCATTCGAATTAATCTCAACCATGGGATAATTCCATATTTATTCTTGCTTCCTTTCAATGGATCATCCATCCACATATGTGATGGCCACTCCCTCGAGGGGGCATCATCATAGGCTTTTTTAACACCATTCATATATTTTTATTCAATCATCATCTTATTTTTGGCATACAAGCTACTTATCATTATTTGAGAAGACATTATTATAGCTATAGTTTTGTAACATCTTCCCAAATTGGGGTAAATTGTACACACCTAATATTGGCCACCTCTCACCTCCAACCAGGCTTTTGACCAATTTATACCAAAATGCACAATTTGGCTTAAAAACACTAAAATGCATTAAAAGAGTTGAAATTTTTATATTCAAGTGATGATTTTTTATAGGGTATCATTAGATGGGGTAAAATAGTTTATGAAGTAACTAACATTGATCAGATCATTTTGAGTTAAAATGGCATTTTTGCACTTAGGTGCTTTCGATCGCTCTTTTCTACTAAATTTCTAAAACAAGACATGTGTCTTTGTTATTTTTCATTTTAAACATCCTAAATGGGAATATGGTTCCAAGACATCTGATGTCTCATCCTAATTCCAATCTACTCAAATTTTGAGCTAATAACAAGACATTTTGACCAATTGAATTAATTTTTGTACCAAGGGCCAAAATTTACACCAAAGTTCCTAATCATGTTTAAAAGATAATTAATTAAAAAAATGGTCCTAATTAATAATTACATAGAGATTTTTATATATTTATTTTTGGAAATGAATATTGAATATATGTAGAATCAAATGACATCATTTTTATGGGGTGGTATCCACAAGCCATAAATGCATAAAATATCAGGATTAAGCCACCCGATGCCTTTAAGACCCTCCATTCCTCTTAAAGCCCCTCTATCCCAAAAATTTATGGTGGATATTTATAAATTTAATTATATAATTAGATTTATTAATGGCCACACATCTCAATCTTCAGATGGATGATCATGGTTAATCCTAAACTATTTTGAAAATCTATAAATAGAAGAGCCATGAACATCACTTTAAAGCTATCTTCATGAAAAGTTATAATGCTAAATTTATTCCAAAAGCAATTGAAATTAGTTTTATAATTCCAAATTGTTCAACCAATCTAAAGACACAAGCCAAATGGTTCCAAGAGAAGGTGGAGGATAACCAAGATCCATTGCAACAAACCCTTTTAAGCACAAAGCCAAGCAAGCCACTTCCTCAAGATATTTGGATCATTTAAGGAAGGTGAAATATTTATTTGTCTTTGCATTCTAGTTATGTTTCTTGTCTAGTTTTGTTAATATTCTCTCCCCTTGAGATAGGCTTAGGGTGTTAGCTCAGTGTGTTCTTTGTTAGGATTTGATTTCATTCATTAACACCAAACTAATCTCCCCCTATTGCAATCCTATGTTAACACGAGCCATCCTAAACACCATATCAACAAAAATAACTATGTAATTATGACCTCATTGTTTTCTTAGCAATCCAAGAACAAAGTTCATACTCAATACATCCCATAGTCTATTTGGAATAGGAAATTTCTAATACAAACTAGTATTCTATCTTTTTCCATTAACATATTGGGAAACCCTACACTTTTATACAAACTTATTCACATTCATATTCATACAATTCCACTATTATTTGTCACTAATTTTTTCTAGAGTTTTATATTACATAAAATGATAAACTATAAATATATTATGTTTCTCCTTCAAGAAACTATATCTCATTGAACCTTAAGGTATTTAAAACCTCCAACATTTAATCAACAACCCATCTTGTATAATATACTCCAACCATATATTTTTTTCCATATTTTTTGGATTCTTGTACACTCTCCATAAATCTTAAAAATCTAAGTCTTATTTATATAAATCCTTCAGTGAGTATAACCCAACAACGTCCACCTTAATCTAATTTGCAATAAGAGCTCACATGCTTAAGGCATTTGTAACTTTATTAGACTTCCCACTTAGATATGTTTAAAAACAAATAATATGTTTGAATAAATTCCACACATTTCTTGTGCATTTTATTGAGATTAACTTAGTATTTTATTAATTTCAAAGCATGGTTTTCCATGTATAAAATGAAATCTTTTGGCAACAAGTAGTTTCACCACATCTTAAGAGCTTATACCATTGCATAAAGCCATTGGTTATAGATCGAATAATTATTATTGAAATTTTATAACTTACAACTAAAATAAGAAATCAAATTATCTTAGTGGCTTAGCATTTCTCCTATGGATATCCCACTTGCATCACAATAAAATTGAAACACTTTTGCAAAGTCTACCAAGGCTAATGATAGTTGATATGCTAGTTTTATCTTTAAAAACATAAATTTACTCCCTTCTAAAAAATTTAATTGAAATTTTTTAGTGTCTCCCTTAATAGTATTTATAATGGATGAAGTTATATTATTTATGTTACGGATGAACTTCCTAGAGAAACTTTCCAACCCATGGAAACTTCTTGCACAAACATATTCTTTGGAAAAGGTCACTCTACAATTTCCCTCACATTCTTATGGTCCATCTTTACCCAACAATTTGATATTATAAATCACAAAAATATAAATTAATATTTCATGAAGCTACATTTATTTAAGTTTGCCATCAATTTATCTTCTTTCAGCTTATCTAAAATAAAAATTAAATGCTTCAGATGCTCCTCTTTAAAATGATTGAAAATGATAATGTTGTCCAACTAAACTATCACAAACTTACCCATAGAAGCATTAAATAATTCATCCAAGAGTCTCATGAATGTATTTGAGGTATTTAAAAACCAAATGGCATGACCAATGACTGACAGAACCCATCATTTATCTTAAATATAATCTTCCACTCTCACCTTTTCTTATTCATATTTTGTGATACACGATCTTCAAATCTATCTTAGCGAAGTATTTAAATCCACTCCAATAGTTCATTGAGTCATTAATTCTTGGTAATGGAAAAATATATGGTGATTTTAATTATTTCACATGAATATGTACATTTTATCCACTCTCCATGTTTTTTAGGTGCTATCATAATTGGGACCATAGATGGGCTAAAACTCTCTCAAATTAATCCTCTTCATAGAAACTCTTTCACTTAAATTTTTATCTCTTCACTCTCTATCAATGTCAAT
The DNA here is from genome assembly GCA_037957365.1 of Torreya grandis. NCBI lineage: Eukaryota > Viridiplantae > Streptophyta > Pinopsida > Cupressales > Taxaceae > Torreya > Torreya grandis. The sequence goes on from JARHVA010008069.1 coordinate 326,151, forward strand.
TTATAGGCTACGTTATTTTTAAAACTTGTACCAGACATTAGTTCTATGTGATGTCTAATCTATATCATTGGTATTAGTCCCTCTAGTATTTCATTTCACACAAAATCAACATAGTATTCAAGCATATTATAAATTTACATAGTAATATCACTTAACAAATTGCATAGGATTTAAAAATATATAAAATCATGTTTCTTCTCCTTGGTCAAATTCAAAAAAACATTTCCAAATACCACCATCACTTTGGGGCTATTGTCAACCTCATCTCCTCTATCCTTCAATGGAATCAATGTGAATCTCTCTCCATCCTTAATTGTTTTGTATGTGTTTCCTATTCCATCATGCATGGCTCTCTTATGAAACTACCATGGTCATCAAAACAACAAATTAAACATGTCCATAGGTATAATATCACATAAATCATCATCCTTTTATGTGCCAATTTAAAAACCCATAATTTATTTTTCATTTACAAATTCTTGATGGACATTAAGAAAAAAAAACCTTGTATCGTGTATAATGCATGATCCATTTCATCTCAAGTGTTTATACCATCTCTTGAGAAACAAAATTATCCATGCTACTAAAATCAAGCATCACCTTATAACATTTCCTATTAGATTTATAAATAGTTTAGAATAAACTAATCCCTTTTATTTATTCATTCACCTTATCAGTGGTTTCCATTGATGTGGTATTTATGCATACCATAGTCAATGAGGTAGCCTCTAACATTTTATGATATGAATTAAGGTAAAATACAATCCAATGCATGAGTTGTAAGTATGCCGTCTTCAAAATTAGGTGATGCTATGGCTAGTAAGGTATGCAAGTTGTTGACAAGGTTTTATGGATGGAGGTATGATATTTAAAGGGTAATAAATTCCCATGTGACTTATATGGATGGATAGTTACTAATCTAAAGTTGGTAGGTCTCAAAAAAAACTCAAAATGGAAGGAATGGTAAGGTATAAAATAAGATTTTAAGGTTTCAATAATCACCTCTCTTGATGGTTTATAAATGGACAAGTGATCTCAAAACCTATGCTTATTTCCAACAGCTATTACACACACATAATAAGACATGGTTTATAATTCTAAGGGAATACTGATATAGGAAACTCATAAACCTCAGTCAAAGGTTTCCCTTTTTAGAGAAGTTATTGTACACACTTAATTAGGAGAGTATGGCTTGAGCTAATGAGGTATATCAGGGAACTTTTGCACATACAAAAAAAACTACATCAAAGAAAGAACTCATACACATTTATAACATGAATCATTCAACTTAATTTCTAATAATCAATGTGATTTACTAATCTTTTAGTAATTTTTTCACATTTAAGACTAGCATATCAATCAAGATAAGAAGTAATTCATTTCAGCTATTGCACACTAAGAACTATTGAACTATATAGCTAAAATAACATAAGCTTAATCACACATAAATTAGATATAGAATACACAAACACATTCACTAAAAACCAAAATTTCTTCTACTTTTATATATTGAAATTTTTTTGACCCATTTCAACTATTGGATTGTAATCATATAAATATGCCTAGGGAAGGGGTCAACTCATCCTCTAAGTCCATGCAAACTCATTACATGTGATGTTAATAACTTACATTTTAACTACAGTTAAAACCACGTAAGAGTCTACTTATATTTATCATTTTGAGTTAGGATTTGCAAAAGATATGCAAGATGTGCATGTATACAAATAAGGGTGACTTTTACAATTATAGCTTGAACTGCATGAAAACTATAAATATATGCATTAGAAAACAATCTATTAGATATTTTGAGTTAGTCATTTCTAATGGAACTCAGACATGTGTCATGGAAAAGTATTCATTTACCCATGACTTAGAGCCAATAACACTATTAAACTTTGACTAACTTCCCATTACTATGTGTTACATATTGTCCTTGCCTTTATAGAATAGAATATTCCTTTAAAAGGATTTTATAGGTGATTTAACTCAGAAGAATATACTATGTCAATTTGATTGACCTTTGAGATGCCTCTATAATTTTATCCCTCTCTTGTTATATTGGTGGATATTCATCTTCATATTCACTAACCATATTAAGTTTAAAACATGTGTGTTCACATTTATGATCTTCACAGGTTTGAGGATGCAACATGTCATGTCAATGTGTAAATGCCATGTCATTCTATTTATTAATCCTAAAATGTGACCATTTCCCCTAGGGCACATGTTATCATGTAATTGGGTCTATATCTATGAAAAGTCTATCTCTGCTCATATTATTGATCTCAATTACATGAATCAATCACACTCTATGCATCTTAATTTTACATGATTAGACACCAATATTCCACTTGGAAATTCCTTGGGGATCTCTATGTACTTTATAGTCCTAGATTGAATGCATTTATTCCATGTGGTATTTAATCTCTAATTTCAATACCTTTGAAAAGTCTCCATTGATCTTGTGTTATTGATCTAGATCTAAAAAGTCAAATGTTATTGGTAAATATTTATACTTGACATCTAAGATCATGCCACTTGGTAGGTTTCTAGGCATTCTACACTATGCATAGTTAGTATCTAATAGGATAGTTCCATTTCACCATATGGCATCTTATCTTTTGGCTTAAGTTATTTAAAACATAACATTTCCTTTCACACCATCAGATTTTGGTTGCAGAAAGTGACATTCTCTATTAGTTCTTCTTACATAGTTACTGTGGTGATGAAACTTTTCACCCTTTCACTTATCTTGGGGCTTCATTGATGTTTTGATTCAATTGGCACTATTAATCAGAAGGTGTATGATTAACCATGTATTGTCAATCCATGGGAACATGCTCAAACTTTAACCTCAAACTAGGTCTTGATTTTTCAAATTTGATCATGCATCATTGAATATTCTCTATCTGAGTTAATGTAGTTTAATAATATTGGTTCTTGACTTATTAACTCCTTATGACCTTTATATTCATCATTTTTGGGTTCTCTCCATTCCTACAAACATAAAATAGAGTTAATAAGGTGTAGGAGATATAGAACATAGGATATTATTTTAGTATAAGGTTTTATTCATGTTAATAAACACAAACAAATCTTAGGATAAAGTCTAATATAATAAGTGCTCGTGCTCAGGCATGTCGCTTGGTAGCTCCATTGTGATTTTGGGTTGTTGACTTATGGACTCTAAAGAAAGCCCATAGACCATTAATATCACATCTAGGCTCCCAAGATGTTGTGACTTATCACTCTCATGGAGCTCTTGGAAACTTTGACATTTAAACTTTGATCTCACATTTTTAGATCATCTTCAAGTGAGCAAATAAGTACCATTGGATTTTAATATGCTAGATTGGGCATGATTGGTTCTTGTGGATAATGAAGATAATTAAGTTAGATCTTGAGAAAAAACTTAAGTTAAAATTTTATACTAAGGTTTTTTAAGACATAGTAAAAGGGACCTTGTGATTAATAAAATCAACTTATCCTAAAGTTTTCAGGAAACATAAAGGACTTAAGATAATGTCTTAGGCCAATATAATAAAGTTCTCCCTATTAATTTTGACCCTACATACATTTTCTATACATTTCAAAAAAAAATTAGGATTAAAAAAATAGGCTAACGTTTTAACATGATTTTAAACATAGATTCAATTACCTTAACCAAAGTGATATGGTATAATTATAAAACAAATCATTACCTTAACATCCCTACTAGCTACATATATACCTAGAATTGTCATTTATAATAGGTATTTATTGTGATAAGTGAATTTGATCCACAAAATAAGAAAATTTAATAAATTTACACAAATTAGTCTAAGAGAAACCTACACATACCAGGTAAAATTATTCAATTGTGACAATATCCATAATGATTCATGATTACCTACCTTCATCGTGAAGATTCAAAACATAGAAATATGCCCAATATTAGAACTATTCACAAATTTCCAAATTTTTAAATTTCCCCCTTTATAAAATTATATTTAATCATAATCTTAGTTGGTTTAAAGTTTGATATTAGTTACATATAGAGAAAACATAGTTTAGATTGTCAGATAAATCAAATAATAACTAATCTAGAAAGCAAGAAATCTAATGTAAGAAAGCATGAAACTAATACAAGAAAGTAGGAAAATACTCTAAGAAATTATGAAAATAATATAATACAGTAGGAAACTAATCTAAAAAAGCAAGAAACTACTCTAATCATATAGCTACATTTGTTTATCCTTCATCAATCAGTAATGTTTACAGATAGCACAACCCTAAAGTATTACTTCAAGAACTATCCATTGACTGGATATGCAATATCATTTCCATATGGATCCTTCAGATGAAATGTGTTATTTATCATGATCTCTAAAATATAGTATGGTCCAATCCATAGTGCTGTAAAATTATCAAGTTGTCCTTTCTTCTCAAGGGCTTTATACCAAAGTAGCATTAGATCTAAAATATTGAATGATTTGACCTTCACTCTCTTATCAAACCAACTCTTGACCACATCCTTATGTTTGATGTATGTATATAAGGCCTTATTCCTTGAATTTTGCATTTATATTATGTCCAACAATATTTATTCTATTTCATCACATGGTTCCATGTAGTCCTACATGAACTGATAAGTGGCTAACTTTAGCATAATTAGGAATACAGGTTAGTATGCATACACTAACAGATAGGGTGAAGATTTTAGGGTTTGTTTGTATCTCATTTAATCTACCCAAATACCATATTTAAACAAGTTATGATAGTATTTGGTCTTATCCCTTACTGATTTCTTAATTACATCTATCATATTTTTCTAGTCCATTTCCTTAGGGGTAATGGTTGAAAGATGACCTAGTGATAGTGTAGTTGTTTCACACCCACTCAGTAAATTATGTTGATATGAAATCTAGTCCATTATAATAAGACAAAAAAATAAGTGTGCCAAATCTAATTGTTACATGTTCGTCTAAGAAGTGAATCACATCTTGTGAGTTACGATTGTTTATCACTATAGCTTATATCCATCTAGTGTAGTAGTCAGTAGTAGTAACCATGAATTTGTGTCTTGTTGAAGTGTTTGAGTTTATGATGCGAATGAATTCTAAACTCTATTGGGCAAATATATTTTTTCAATATTTATTTGTAAGGGCATTTCTTTGTGTACTTCTCATTTAACTAGAGATTGGTATTCATGGCATGTTGTAACATGAGCATGAGCATCCTTGAAAACTATTAGACAATAATAACCCATTCTTAATATATTATGGGTTGTCGTATTCCCACAAGGATGACAACTACCCATTTTCTAATGTAATTTGTTTAGGATTTATTTATCTTCCTCTAAAGACACACACCTAAGATAAATGCCTTCATAGGTTTTTCTATAGAGAACTCCCTTCTTGATCATGTAATGAGAAACATTATGCCCCAAAGCTCTCCTTCATTCTCTAATAAGTTTTGAGGAACAAGTACATATAAGAAAATATTCTATGATACTAGTATACCATTCTTCTTTAGACACTTGAGACTCAAATATCTCTTCAATGTTGATGCATGCATCTAATTCAGTCATGAGCTGAATGATGCCTTGACCATGGATGATTTTGTAGGCTTGATTTCTATATTCAAATTCTTTTAGAATTTCCATCCATTTACCTTAGCATTATGATAAATTATTATATTGTGGGGTGAGATTGACTTTAGGATCAAGCATGATGGCAATGATTTTATTGCTCAAGATGTAATGCCAAAATTTATTTACTACATTAATAAGGGAAAAAAAATATTTGTCAATTATGGAATACTTGAGTTCTACATCCTTTAGATTTGAGCTCATGAATGTAATTAGATGCTCAGTTTCATCTTTATTTTGTGTTATAACAACAAAAATTGTATGTTCTAAGGTGAATGGATATAGGTAGAAATATTTCATGAAATGTAGACTGATTAATACTGAAGCATATGATATTGCATCTTTAATGTCTTGGAAGGAATTTTTTGGTTCAGTTGTCCATTCTATTTTGGCATCTTGCTTGAGCATGTCATTCAAAGGTCTAACAATCTCTTTAAATCCTAAGATGAAATTCCTTATGAAGCTAATATTTATGAAGAATGATTTGAGCTCCTTCTTGTTATTTGGTGGTGTAATCATTGAAATTCATTGAATTTTATTTGGATCTATGTTGATCCCATCCTTGGTGATGACGTGTCCCTATAGATTTCCTTTAATCACTCCAAATATGCTCTTCTTTGGGTTTAATGAAAAACAAAAAAAATTACATCTCTTAAATATAAAATGGAGGTGGATTATATGATCATTCTTGTTCTTCAAAAACACCATAAGATCATCCATGTAGATTATTATGCATTTTCCTATCAGTCCTTTGAATGCGTTATCTATGGTATATTAGAAAGTAGCCTCTAAATTTATTAGGACAAATGGAATGATCTTATATGCATAAGTACCCCACTTCATCATAAATGCAGTCTTAATTCTATCCTTGGATTGCACTAGTACCTGGTTATATCTTAAAAATCTATCCAAGAATGAAATCATTTTAGAACCACTTACTATCTATGTCACCTCATCTAGAGAAGGCACAAGATAATTATCTCTTTTAAAATCCTTCTTAAATTTCCTAAAATCCACACATAGTCTTATATCACCATTACTTTTGCTTACAAAGACCAAATTAGCCACCCAATTAGAATGTCTTATTAGAAAGACAATTTTTATGCTTAATAGCTTCTCCACTTGTCATTGGATGTGAGGCTCTAGAATAGGATTGATCAATCTCTATCTCTATCTAAAAGGCTTATTATATGGTTTTAAGGGAATCATATGAGTAATGACCTATTGGTCATAAAAATTCAAATCTTCATATGTTCAAGAAATGACATCCCTATACTGAGTGATTAAATCCTTCACTTGTTGTCTCTCTTTGGGGTACAACTAAGACTGATATTAACATATCATAGGCTACATTCATTTCCCAAATTTTCTCTTTTGATGTCTGATTCATTGACCTTGAGCTGCATGAGCTACTAAGATTCAGGGTCTATATCAAACGACCTTTCCAAAGAGACCAACCCAAGTAGGATATTATTCTCGTTGAATTTGATTCCTCTTGACAAAGGTAACTAATATACTTGTCATTGATTATTTGGAACTCAAATTCCCATGAATTTATTATAGATTGAATAATTTATTTGTATTCATAAAAAAAACATAGAAATTTTCCATGTTATTAGAAAGAAAGGGATAAGGCACCAGTTCAATAAATAACTATTTTACCTTAAGATTATTAGAGAGGCTTCATATCAGAAACAATAATGGCTATCAAATTGGCATCTTGACTTTTATCTCTAGGAAGGCTACTATGTTGAAAGCTTCAAAGATTTTGATTAAGTCCCATGCTCTATGCTTGTACCTTCTCAAATAAGATGTCTTGCATTGGTATTTATTTATAATTTAGTTAACTACTAGCTTTGAGTTAGCAAATACTAATATCTATTTTAAATTATTCTTAAGTTCAAATTGTAATCCCAAAACTAAAGCCTCATACTTAGCACTATTGTTCATGCATAGAAATTACAATCTATATGCCACCAAAAAAATTTACCTTCTGGATTAATCAGATCAATTCCCATGCATGATCCTTGCTTAGATCTAGTATCATCAGAGTATAAAGTACATAACTATTTGGGACCCTTTAATTTATAGCTTCTATACTTGATTTGAGTAGTAAAATTATAAACACCAAGGCTAACAAACTCATACTTCACATCTTCATTATTGAAATTATATTCTGTGATATGATACTTCATTCTTGGATCTCTATCAATTCTAATTTTATTTGTAACTCCTCTCCATGGTAGCTATATATGAGAAACATTTGTACAAATATATTTGTTGAGTGTTTTAGACTAGTCTCTACTTATAAATAGTTTGTAACCTTTAGGTATGTCTACCATGAAGATATCAATGGTCATATAAACATGTAGTTTAGATGCTAATTGGATATGCATGTCCCCTAATTCACCAATTACAAGGACTAATATATTGTCTAATTATAAAAATATCCTCTTTGAAGGGCTTGGCATCAAACTAAGATTTTGACATATGTAATTAGGCAAGATAGTTATAGAAGCTCTAGAATCAACTAAATAATTATGAATATTTTTACCAAATGCTCTGATAGTCAATAAAAAGGTTGAAAACTTGAGCTTAATATTGTAGATAACATTCATGTTAGATGATTTTTCTTTGTCTATGGATGATTTCACTTTCTTAGTAGGTGTCTTGCCAATAATAGACCTATACAACAGCTTCTTTTATTCGGTATTCTAAGATAACTCATGAAGAGTTATATTTTCTTTAATCTTGTTCATATCTTCAACAATGTTATATCCTCCATTCCTAGGTTCTTCCTTGGTTTAAGGCTGATCAATCCTTCTTGGAGGAGGTGGATTCTTATCAGATTTAGGATTAGGTGGAATTACAATAGTATTTAGAAGAGTTGACATTGTGAGTGGCTACGTATTCCTTATATTTTAACTACCTTTCTAAAATTGATGGAAACTATGAAATTCATTCGTTTTTCCTTTATCTCATTATAATTTTCACCTAAAAAGATAAAATCATGAGTTTTAAAGAACATGGTAGTGATGAAAGGGCTAGGATCTGGATGATGTTTGGGTAGATTAGGCACTGGTCATGCGTAACCACCTCTCTTTGAAATATTTGAAATGTTGTATAAAATTCAATGAAATCAAGCTACTCATGCTTGAAAGTATTATGAAATATATCATTGATTGGGAAGAGTTGTTTTTACCATGTTGATCTCTAGAACCTTTTTAGGTTACTCTATATTATTTTAAAGAATTTTGAATGGTCAGTTGTATCTTTGAAATCTATAATTCTAATTACTAGTTGGGCCATTAGCATTGCCTATCCTCTTTTACATATTTAAGAGTTCATTGTTCAAATTTTGGACATTTTTATGAATAGAATATAGTTATACCTTTATAGAATCAATACCTTGTAAAACAACATTAGAAGGTGTAGTTGATTTTTTATTATTTTGGTAACCATTTCATGATGCATGATTATTTAAGAAGATGAAATTTGGTTGTGTCATCTATGTCAATGGAGGTAGTTTGTATAGTTGGTTGTGATTGAATGCTAGAATATTCTACTTTATGTGTGGTACCAAGATTAATGAGGGTATGCCACTATTAAAATTAGCAATGCTAAACATCTAAGTATTGAGCTGCCTATTTATACTGATGGCCTATTTGTATGTTAATGCCACATTAATAGATGTGATTTCTCTTTTAAATAACATAGTAGTGATTGAGTTTATGGAAGTTTTGTACATATCCAATGCTAATGCAACATCTAGTTTATTTCTTTGGGTTAACTAGTTGTACATATTTCTAAAATGCAGGCTAAAAGCCTAAATAGGCTCATTACACTCTCTCTTCATGCTAGCAAAGTACTAGTATACCAAAATAGGATTGGTAACCTATCTAAATTATGGAATAAAAGTAACTTGACACTCATCCCAAGAAGTGATGGAATTATCTATTAGATTTAAATATCAATCATAAGTAGCATTCATTAATTTAAAAGGGAATAATCTACATGTTATATCTTCATTGATAACATTCATTAATCTTGAATCAACTTTAAAATATTTGATGTGTTTCTCTGTTGTCCTTGCTCCTAAAGGAGAAAATGATGGTAGGTAGTTTTAAGATTCATAGGTAAATCATGCACATCTCTAGGGATGAGAATACTAAATCCAAGTAACTAGGTCTTAGCCATTTAATAATTAATAGACTAAGGGTTTCCTATAGGTAAAGGTTTCCTTATTAGAGGAGTTAGATTATTATGAACTAAGACTATTAGCATATATTTAGGTCTCCTATGATTTTATAAGGGTAAGACTAGAAAACCATCCTAACAATTAGATCTATTCACTCTCTTGGGTAACTCTAGTACAACTCTACGTAAAGGATATTACTATTATCAGATGTTCATACCCTCCTTCTAGTGCCAATAAAACTATTTATGTAGTTTTTGTGAACACCAAAGTCAACAAGATAGCATCTAACATTTTAGGATCTCAATAGAGGTCAATTCCACTCTAGGTCATGAGTTATAGGTATATGGTGCTAAGAATTAGGTGATGAAATAGATAGTAGGGCATGTAAGTTATTGACAAGTTTTTTTAAATGGATGTGTGATTTGTAAAGGGTAGTTAATTACTAAATGAGTTGGATGGATGGATGGTTGATAATCAAAAGTGGGTAGGTCTAAAAAAAAACTCAAAGTGGAGGGAAGGGTAAGGAAGAAAATAAGATTTTATGGTGTTAGGAAACACATCTCTGGTTGGTTTGTAAATGGATAAGTACTGTCAAAACTTATGTCTATTACAAGAAACTATTGCACAATCATAGTCAGACATAGTTTATAATTATAAAGAAATATTGATATAGGAAAATCACAAGCCTCATTCAAAGGTTACCAATTTTCCTATATCAATATTACTTTATAATTATAAACTATGTCTGACTATGTGTGTGCAATAGTTTCTTGTAATAGACATAAGTTTTGAAAGTACTTATCCATTTACAAACCAACCAGAGATGTGTTTCCTAACACCATAAAATCTTCTTTTCTTCCTTACCCTTCCCTCCACTTTGAGTTTTTTTTTAGACCTACCCACTTTTGATTATCAACCATCCATCCTTCCAACTCATTTAGTAATTAACTACCCTTTACAAATCACACATCCATTTAAAAAAACTTGTCAATAACTTGCATGCCCTACTATCTATTTCATCACCTAGTTCTTAACACCATATACCTATAACTCATGACCTAGAGTGGAATTGACCTCTATTGAGATCCTAAAATGTTAGATGCTATCTTGTTGACTTTGGTGTGCACAAAAACTACATCAATAGTTTTATTGGCACTAGAAGGAGGGTATGAACATCTGATAATAGTAATATCCTTTGCGTAGAGTTGTACTAGAGTTACCCAAGAGAGTGAATAGATCTAATTGTCAGGATGGTTTTCTAGTCTTACCCTTATAAAATCATAGGAGACCTAAATCTATGCCAATAGTCTTAGTTCATAATAATCTAACTCCTCTAATAAGGAAACCTTTACCTATAGGAAACCCTTAGTCTATTAATTATTAAATGGCTAAGACCTAGTTACTTGGATTTAGTATTCTCATCCCTAGAGATGTGCATGATTTACCTATGAATCTTAAAACTACCTAACATCATTTTCTACTTTAGGAGCAAGGACAATAGAGAAACACATCAAATATTTTAAAGTTGATTCAAGATTAATGAATGTTATCAATGAAGATATAACATGTAGATTATTCCCTTTTAAATTAATGAATGCTACTTATGATTGATATTTAAATCTAATAGATAATTCCATCACTTCTTGGGATGAGTGTCAAGTTACTTTTCTTCCATAATTTAGATAGGTTACCAATCCTAGTTTGGTATACTAGTACTTTGCTAGCATGAAGAGAGAGTCTAATGAGCCTATTTAGGCTTTTAACATTCATTTTAAAAATATGTACAACTAGTTAACCCAAAGAAATAAACTAGATGTTGCATTAGCATTGGATATGTACAAAACTTACATAAACTCAATCACTACTATGTTATTTAAAATAGAAATCACATCTATTAATGTGGCATTAACATACAAATAGGCCATCAGTATAAATAGGCAACTCAATACATAGATGTTTAGCATTGCTAATTTTAATAGTGGCATACCCTCATTAATCTTGGTACCACACATAAAGTAGAATATTCTAGCATTCAATCATAACCAACTATACAAACTACCTCTATTGACATAGATGACACAACCAAATTTCATCTTCTTAAATAATCATGCATCATGAAATGGTTACCAAAATAATAAAAAATCAACTACACCTTCTAATGTTGTTTTACAAGGTATTGATTCTATAAAGGTATAACTATATTCTATTCATAAAAATGTCCAAAATTTGAACAATGAACTCTTAAATATGTAAAAGAGGATAGGCAATGCTAATGGTCCAACTAGTAATTAGAATTATAGATTTCAAAGATACAACTGACCATTCAAAATTCTTTAAAATAATATAGAGTAACCTAAAAAGGTTCTAGAGATCAACATGGTAAAAACAACTCTTCCCAATCAATGATATATTTCATAATACTTTCAAGCATGAGTAGCTTGATTTCATTGAATTTTATACAACATTTCAAATATTTCAAAGAGAGGTGGTTAGGCATGACCAGTGCCTAATCTACCCAAACATCATCCGGATCCTAGCCCTTTCATCACTACCATGTTCTTTAAAACTCATGATTTTATCTTTTTAGGTGAAAATTATAATGAGATAAAGGAAAAACGAATGAATTTCATAGTTTCCATCAATTTTAGAAAGGTAGTTAAAATATAAGGAATACGTAGCCACTCACAATGTCAACTCCTCTAAATACTATTGTAATTATACCTAATCCTAAATCTGATAAGAATCCACCTCCTCCAAGAAGGATTGATCAGCCTTAAACCAAGGAAGAACCTAGGAATGGAGGATATAACATTGTTGAAGATATGAACAAGATTAAAGAAAATATAACTCTTCATGAGTTATCTTAGAATACCGAATAAAAGAAGCTATTGTATAGGTCTATTATTGGCAAGACACCTACTAAGAAAGTGAAATCATCCATAGACAAAGAAAAATCATCTAACATGAATGTTATCTACAAGATTAAGCTCAAGTTTTCAACCTTTTTATTGACTATCAGAGCATTTGGTAAAAATATTCATAATTATTTAGTTGATTCTAGAGCTTCTATAACTATCTTGCCTAATTACATATGTCAAAATCTTAGTTTGATGCCAAGCCCTTCAAAGAGGATAGTTTTATAATTAGACAATATATTAGTCCTTGTAATTGGTGAATTAGGGGACATGCATATCCAATTAGCATCTAAACTACATGTTTATATGACCATTGATATCTTCATGGTAGACATACCTAAAGGTTCCAAACTATTTATAAGTAGAGACTAGTCTAAAACACTCAACAAATATATTTGTACAAATGTTTCTCATATATAGCTACCATGGAGAGGAGTTACAAAGAAAATTAGAATTGATAGAGATCCAAGAATGAAGTATCATATCACAGAATATAATTTCAATAATGAAGATGTGAAGTATGAGTTTGTTAGCCTTGGTGTTTATAATTTTACTACTCAAATCAAGTATAGAAGCTATAAATTAAAGGGTCCCAAATAGTTATGTACTTTATACTCTGATGATACTAGATCTAAGCAAGGATCATGCATGGGAATTGATCTGATTAATCTAGAAGGTAAATTTTTTTGGTGGCATATAGATTGTAATTTCTATGCATGAACAATAGTGCTAAGTATGAGGCTTTAGTTTTGGGATTACAATTTGAACTTAAGAATAATTTAAAATAGATATTAGTATTTGCTAACTCAAAGCTAGTAGTTAACTAAATTATAAATAAATACCAATGCAAGACATCTTATTTGAGAAGGTACAAGCATAGAGCATGGGACTTAATCAAAATCTTTGAAGCTTTCAACATAGTAGCCTTCCTAGAGATAAAAGTCAAGATGCCAATTTGATAGCCATTATTGTTTCTGATATGAAGCCTCTCTAATAATCTTAAGGTAAAATAGTTATTTATTGAACTGGTGCCTTATCCCTTTCTTTCTAATAACATGGAAAATTTCTATGTTTTTTTTATGAATACAAATAAATTATTCAATCTATAATAAATTCATGGGAATTTGAGTTCCAAATAATCAATGACAAGTATATTAGTTACCTTTGTCAAGAGGAATCAAATTCAACGAGAATAATATCCTACTTGGGTTGGTCTCTTTGGAAAGGTCATTTGATATAGACCCTGAATCTTAGTAGCTCATGCAGCTCAAGGTCAATGACTCAGACTTCAAAAGAGAAAATTTGGGAAATGAATGTAGCCTATGATATGTTAATATCAGTCTTAGTTGTACCCCAAAGAGAGACAACAAGTGAAGGATTTAATCACTCAGTATAGGGATGTCATTTCTTGAACATATGAAGATTTGAATTTTTATGACCAATAGGTCATTACTCATATGATTCCCTTAAAACCATATAATAAGCCTTTTAGATAGAGAGAGAGATTGATCAATCCTATTCTAGAGCCTCACATCCAATGACAAGTGGAGAAGCTATTAAGCATAAAAATTGTCTTTCTAATAAGACATTCTAATTGGGTGGCTAATTTGGTCTTTGTAAGCAAAAGTAATGGTGATATAAGACTATGTGTGGATTTTAGGAAATTTAAGAAGGATTTTAAAAGAGATAATTATCTTGTGCCTTCTCTAGATGAGGTGACATAGATAGTAAGTGGTTCTAAAATGATTTCATTCTTGGATAGATTTTTAAGATATAACTAGGTACTAGTGCAATCCAAGGATAGAATTAAGACTGAATTTATGATGAAGTGGGGTACTTATGCATATAAGATCATTCCATTTGTCCTAATAAATTTAGAGGCTACTTTCTAATATACCATAGATAACGCATTCAAAGGACTGATAGGAAAATTCATAATAATCTACATGGATGATCTTATGGTGTTTTTGAAGAACAAGAATGATCATATAATCCACCTCCATTTTATATTTAAGAGATGTAATTTTTTTTGTTTTTCATTAAACCCAAAGAAGAGCATATTTGGAGTGATTAAAGGAAATCTATAGGGACACGTCATCACCAAGGATGGGATCAACATAGATCCAAATAAAATTCAATGAATTTCAATGATTACACCACCAAATAACAAGAAGGAGCTCAAACCATTCTTCATAAATATTAACTTCATAAGGAATTTCATCTTAGGATTTAAAGAGATTGTTAGACCTTTGAATGACATGCTCAAGCAAGATGCCAAAATAGAATGGACAACTGAACCACAAAATTCCTTCCAAGACATTAAAGATGCAATATCATATGCTTCAGTATTAATCAGTCTAGATTTCATGAAATATTTCTACCTATATCCATTCACCTTAGAACATACAATTTTTGTTTTTATAACACAAAATAAAGATGAAACTGAGCATCTAATTACATTCATGAGCTCAAATCTAAAGGATGTAGAACTCAAGTATTCCATAATTGACAAATATTTTTGTTCCCTTATTAATGTAGTAAATAAATTTTGGCATTACATCTTGAGCAATACAATCATTGCCATCATGCTTGATCCTAAAGTCAATCTCACCCCACAATATAATAATTTATCATAATGCTAAGGTAAATGGATGGAAATTCTAAAAGAATTTGAATATAGAAATCAAGCCTACAAAATCATCCATGGTCAAGGCATCATTCAGCTCATGACTGAATTAGATGCATGCATCAACATTGAAGAGATATGTGAGTCTCAAGTGTCTAAAGAAGAATGGTATACCAGTATCATAAAATATTTTCTTATATGTACTTGTTCCTCAAAACTTATTAGAGAATGAAGGAGAGCTTTGGGGCATAATGTTTCTCATTACATGATCAAGAAGGGAGTTCTCTATAGAAAAACCTATGAAGGCATTTATCTTAGGTGTGTGTCTTTAGAGGAAGATAAATAAGTCCTAAACAAATTACATTAGAAAATAGGTAGTTGTCATCCTTGTGGGAATACGACAACCCATAATATATTAAGAATGGGTTATTATTGTCTAATAGTTTTCAAGGATGCTCATGCTCATGTTAGAACATGCCATGAATACCAATCTCTAGCGAAATGAGAAGTACACAAAGAAATGCCCTTACAAATAAATATTGAAAAAATATATTTGCCCAATAGAGTTTAGAATTCATTCGCATCATAAACTCAAACTCTTCAGCAAGACACAAATTCATGGTTACTACTACTGACTACTACACTAGATGGATATAAGCTATAGTGATAAAGAATCGTAACTCACAAGATGTGATTCACTTCTTAGACGAACATGTAACAATTATATTTGGCACACTTATTTTTTTGGCTTATTATAATGAACTAGATTTCATATCAATATAATTTACTGAGTGGGTGCAAAACAACTACATTATCATTAGGTCATCTTTCAACCATTACCCCTAAGGAAATGGACTAGAAAAATATGATAGATGTAATTAAGAAATCAGTAAGGGATAAGACCAAATACTATCATAACTTGTTTAAATATGGTATTTGGGTAGATTAAATGAGATACAAACAAACCCTAAAATCTTCACCTTATCTATTAGTGTATGCATACTAGCCTGTATTCCCAATTATGCTAAAGTTAGCCACTTATCAGTTCATGTAGGACTACATGGAACCATGTGATGAAATAGAATAAATATTGTTGAACATAATATAAATGCAAAATTCAAGGACTAAGGCCTTATAGACATACATCAAACATAAGGATGTGGTCAAGAGTTGGTTTGATAAGAGAGTGAAGGTCAAATCATTCAATATTTTAGATCTAATGCTACTTTGGTATAAAGCCCTTGAGAAGAAAGAACAACATGATAATTTTACACCACTATGGATTGGACCATACTATATTTTAGAGATCATGATAAATAACACATTTCATCTGAAGGATCCATATGGAAATGATATTGCATATCCAGTCAATGGATAGTTCTTGAAGTAATACTTTAGGGTTGTGCTATCTGTAAACATTACTGATTGATGAAGGATAAACAAATGTAGCTATATGATTAGAGTAGTTTCTTGCTTTTTTAGAGTAGCTTCCTACTGTATTATATTATTTTCATAATTTCTTAGAGTATTTTCCTACTTTCTTGTATTAGTTTCATGCTTTCTTACATTAGATTTCTTGCTTTCTAGATTAGTTATTATTTGATTTATCTAACAATCTAAACTATGTTTTCTCTATATGTAACTAATATCAAAATTTAAACCAACTAAGATTATGATTAAATATAATTTTATAAAGGGGGAAATTTAAAAATTTGGAAATTTGTGAATAGTTCTATTATTGGGCATATTTCTATGTTTTGAATCTTCCGGATGAAGGTAGGTAATCATGAATCATTATGGATATTGTCACAATTGAATAATTTTACCTGGTATGTGTAGGTTTCTCTTAGATTAATTTGTGTAAATTTATTAAATGTTCTTATTTTGTGGATCAAATGCACTTATCACAATAAATACCTATTATAAATGACAATTCTCGGTATATATGTAGCTAGTAGGGATGCTAAGGTAATGATTTGTTTTATAATTATACCATATCACTTTGGTTAAGGTAATTGAATCTATGTTTAAAATCATGTTAAAACGTTAGCCTATTTTTTTAATCCTAAATTTATTTTGAAATGTATAGAAAATGTATGTAGGGTCAAAATTACTAGGGAGAACTTTATTATATTGGCCTAAGACATTATCTTAAGTCCTTTATGTTTCCTGAAAACTTTAGGATAAGTTGATTTTATTAATCACAAGGTCCCTTTTACTATGTCTTAAAAAACCTTAGTATAAAATTTTAACTTAAGTTTTTTCTCAAGATCTAACTCAATTATCTTCATTATCCACAAGAACCAATCATGCCCAACCTAGCATATTAAAATCCAATGGTACTTATTTGTTCACTTGAAGATGATCTAAAAATGTGAGATCAAAGTTTAAATGTCAAAGTTTCCAAGAGCTCCATGAGAGTGATAAGTCACAACATCTTGGGAGCCTAGATGTGATATTAATGGTCTATGGGCTTTCTTTAGAGTCCATAAGTCAACAACCCAAAATCACAATGGAGCTACCAAGCGACATGCCTGAGCACAAGCACTTATTATATTGGACTTTATCCTAAGATTTTTTTGTGTTTATTAACATGAATAAAACCTTATACTAAAATAATATCCTATGTTCTATATCTGCTACACCTTATTAACTCTATTTTATGTTTATAGGAATGGAGAGAACCCAAAAATGATGAATATAAAGGTCATAAGGAGTTAATAAGTCAAGAACCAATATTATTAAACTACATTAACTCAGATAGAGAATATTCAATGATGCATGATCAAATTTGAAAAATCAAGACCTAGTTTGAGGTTAAAGTTTGAGCATGTTCCCATGGATCGACAATACATGGTTAATCATACACCTTCTGATTAATAGTGCCAATTGAATCAAAACATCAATGAAGCCCCAAGATAAGTGAAAGGGTGAAAAGTTTCATCACCACAGTAACTATGTAAGAAGAACTAATAGAGAATGTCACTTTCTGCAACCAAAATTTGATGGTGTGAAAGGAAAGGTTATGTTTTAAATAACTTAAGCCAAAAGATAAGATGCCATATGGTGAAATGGAACTATCCTATTAGATACTAACTATGCATAGTGTAGAATGCCTAGAAACCTACCAAGTGGCATGATCTTAGATGTCAAGTATAAATATTTACCAATAACATTTGACTTTTTAGATCTAGATCAATAACACAAGATCAATGGAGACTTTTCAAAGGTATTGAAATTAGAGATTAAATACCACATGGAATAAATGCATTCAAGCTAGGACTATAAAGTACATAGAGATCCCCAAGGAATTTCCAAGTGGAATATTGGTGTCTAATCATGTAAAATTAAGATGTATAGAGTGTGATTGATTCATGTAATTGAGATCAATAATATGAGCAGAGATAGACTTTTCATAGATATAGACCCAATTACATGATAACATGTGCCCTAGGGGAAATGGTCACATTTTAGGATTAATAAATAGAATGACATGGCATTTACACATTGACATGACATGTTGCATCCTCAAACTTGTGAAGATCATAAATGTGAACACACATGTTTTAAACTTAATATGGTTAGTGAATATGAAGATGAATATCCACCAATATAACAAGAGAGGGATAGAATTATAGAGGCATCTCAAAGGTCAATCAAGTTGACATAGTATATTCTTCTGAGTTAAATCACCTATAAAATCCTTTTAAAGGAATATTCTATTCTATAAAGGCAAGGACAATATGTAACACATAGTAATGGGAAGTTAGTCAAAGTTAAATAGTGTTATTGGCTCTAAGGCATGGGTAAATGAATACTTTTCCATGACACATGTCTGAGTTCCATTAGAAATGACTAACTCAAAATATCTAATAGATTGTTTTCTAATGCATATATTTATAGTTTTCATGCAGTTCAAGCTATAATTGTAAAAGTCACCCTTATTTGTATACATGCACATCTTGCATATCTTTTGCAAATCCTAACTCAAAATGATAAATATAAGTAGACTCTTACGTGGTTTTAACTGTAGTTAAAATGTAAGTTATTAACATCACATGTAATGAGTTTGCATGGACTTAGAGGATGAGCTGACCCCTTCCCTAGGCATATTTAAATGATTACAATCCAATAGTTGAAATGGGTCAAAAAAAATTCAATATATAAAAGTAGAAGAAATTTGGTTTTTAGTGAATGTGTTTGTGTATTCTATATCTAATTTATGTGTGATTAAGCTTATGTTATTTTAGCTATATAGTTCAATAATTCTTAGTGTGCAATAGCTGAAATGAATTACTTCTTATCTTGATTGATATGCTAGTCTTAAATGTGAAAAAATTACTAAAAGATTAGTAAATTACATTGATTATTAGAAATTAAGTTGAATGATTCATGTTATAAATGTGTATGAGTTCTTTCTTTGATGTAGTTTTTTGTGTATGTGCAAAAGTTCCCTGATATACCTCATTAGCTCAAGCCATACTCTCCTAATTAAGTGTGTACAATAACTTCTATAAAAAGGGAAACCTTTAACTGAGGTTTATGAGTTTCCTATATCAGTATTCCCTTAGAATTATAAACCATGTCTTATTATGTGTGTGTAATAGCTGTTTGCAATAAGCATAGGTTTTGAGATCACTTGTCCATTTATAAACCATCAAGAGAGGTGATTATTGAAACCTTAAAATCTTATTTTATACCTTACCATTCCTTCCATTTTGAGTTTTTTTTGAGACCTACCAACTTTAGATTAGTAACTATCCATCCATCTAAGTCACATGGGAATTTATTACCCTTTAAATATCATACCTCCATCCATAAAACCTTGTCAACAACTTGCATACCTTACTAGCCATAGCATCACCTAATTTTGAAGACGGCATACTTACAACTCATGCATTGGATTGTATTTTACCTTAATTGATATCATAAAATGTTAGAGGCTACCTCATTGACTATGGTATGCATAAATACCACATCAATGGAAACCACTGATAAGGTGAATGAATAAATAAAAGGGATTAGTTTATTCTAAACTATTTATAAATCTAATAGGAAATGTTATAAGGTGGTGCTTGATTTTAGTAGCATGGATAATTTTGTTTCTCAAGAGATGGTATAAACACTTGAGATGAAATGGATCATGCATTATACACGATACAAGGTTTTTTTTTCTTAATGTCCATCAAGAATTTGTAAATGAAAAATAAATTATGGGTTTTTAAATTGGCACATAAAAGGATGATCATTTATGTGATATTATACCTATGGACATGTTTAATTTGTTGTTTTGATGACCATGGTAGTTTCATAAGAGAGCCATGCATGATGGAATAGGAAACACATACAAAACAATTAAGGATGGAGAGATATTCACATTGATTCCATTAAAGGATAGAGGAGATGAGGTTGACAATAGCCCCAAAGTGATGGTGGTATTTGGAAATGTTTTTTTGAATTTGACCAAGGAGAAGAAACATGATTTTATATATTTTTAAATCCTATGCAATTTGTTAAGTGATATTACTATGTAAATTTATAATATGCTTGAATACTATGTTGATTTTGTGTGAAATGAAATACTAGAGGGACTAATACCAATGATATAGATTAGACATCACATAGAACTAATGTCTGGTACAAGTTTTAAAAATAACGTAGCCTATAAATTGACATTGATAGAGAGTGAAGAGATAAAAATTTAAGTGAAAGAGTTTCTATGAAGAGGATTAATTTGAGAGAGTTTTAGCCCATCTATGGTCCCAATTATGATAGCACCTAAAAAACATGGAGAGTGGATAAAATGTACATATTCATGTGAAATAATTAAAATCACTATATAGTTTTCCATTACCAAGAATTAATGACTCAATGAACTATTGGAGTGGATTTAAATACTTCACTAAGATAGATTTGAAGATCGTGTATCACAAAATATGAATAAGAAAAAGTGAGAGTGGAAGATTATATTTAAGATAAATGATGGGTTCTGTCAGTCATTGGTCATGCCATTTGGTTTTTAAATACCTCAAATACATTCATGAGACTCTTGGATGAATTATTTAATGCTTCTGTGGGTAAGTTTGTGATAGTTTAGTTGGACAACATTATCATTTTCAATCATTCTAAAGAGGAGCATCTGAAGCATTTAATTTTTATTTTAGATAAGCTGAAAGAAGATAAATTGATGGCAAACTTAAATAAATGTAGCTTCATGAAATATTAATTTATATTTTTGTGATTTATAATATCAAATTGTTGGGTAAAGATGGACCATAAGAATGTGAGGGAAATTGTAGAGTGACCTTTTCCAAAGAATATGTTTGTGCAAGAAGTTTCCATGGGTTGGAAAGTTTCTCTAGGAAGTTCATCCGTAACATAAATAATATAACTTCATCCATTATAAATACTATTAAGGGAGACACTAAAAAATTTCAATTAAATTTTTTAGAAGGGAGTAAATTTATGTTTTTAAAGATAAAACTAGCATATCAACTATCATTAGCCTTGGTAGACTTTGCAAAAGTGTTTCAATTTTATTGTGATGCAAGTGGGATATCCATAGGAGAAATGCTAAGCCACTAAGATAATTTGATTTCTTATTTTAGTGGTAAGTTATAAAATTTCAATAATAATTATTCGATCTATAACCAACGGCTTTATGCAATGGTATAAGCTCTTAAGATGTGGTGAAACTACTTGTTGCCAAAAGATTTCATTTTATACATGGAAAACCATGCTTTGAAATTAATAAAATACTAAGTTAATCTCAATAAAATGCACAAGAAATGTGTGGAATTTATTTAAACATATTATTTGTTTTTAAACATATCTAAGTGGGAAGTCTAATAAAGTTACAAATGCCTTAAGCATGTGAGCTCTTATTGCAAATTAGATTAAGGTGGACGTTGTTGGGTTATACTCACTGAAGGATTTATATAAATAAGACTTAGATTTTTAAGATTTATGGAGAGTGTACAAGAATCCAAAAAATATGGAAAAAAATATATGGTTGGAGTATATTATACAAGATGGGTTGTTGATTAAATGTTGGAGGTTTTAAATACCTTAAGGTTCAATGAGATATAGTTTCTTGAAGGAGAAACATAATATATTTATAGTTTATCATTTTATGTAATATAAAACTCTAGAAAAAATTAGTGACAAATAATATTGGACTTGTATGAATATGAATGTGAATAAGTTTGTATAAAAGTGTAGGGTTTCCCAATATGTTAATGGAAAAAGATAGAATACTAGTTTGTATTAGAAATTTCCTATTCCAAATAGACTATGGGATGTATTGAGTATGAAATTTGTTCTTGGATTGCTAAGAAAACAATGAGGTCATAATTACATATTTATTTTTGTTGATATGGTTTTTAGGATGGCTCGTGTTAACATAGGATTGCAATAGGGGGAGATTAGTTTGGTGTTAATGAATGAAATCAAATCCTAACAAAGAACACACTGAGCTAACACCCTAAGCCTATCTCAAGGGGAGATAATATTAACAAAACTAGACAAGAAACATAACTAGAATGCAAAGACAAAGAAATATTTCACCTTCCTTAAATGATCCAAATATCTTGAGGAAGTGGCTTGCTTAGCTTTGTTCTTAAAAGGGTTTGTTGCAATGGATCTTGGTTATCCTCCACCTTCTCTTGGAACCATGTGGCATGTGTCTTTAGATTGGTTGAACAATTTGAAATTATAAAACTAATTTCAATTGCTTTTGGAATAAATTTAGCATTATAACTTTTCATGAAGATAGCTTTAAAGTGATGTTCATGGCTCTTCTATTTATAGATTTTCAAAATAGTTTAGGATTAACCATGATCATCCATCTCAAGATTGAGATGTGTGGCCATTAATAAATCTAATTATATAATTAAATTTATAAATATCCACCATAAATTTTTGGGATAGAGGGGCTTTAAGAGGAATGGAGGGTCTTAAAGGCATCGGGTGGCTTAATCCTGATATTTTATGCATTTATGGCTTGTGGATACCACCCCATAAAAATGATGTCATTTGATTCTACATATATTCAATATTCATTTCCAAAAATAAATATATAAAAATCTCTATGTAATTATTAATTAGGACCATTTTTTTAATTAATTATCTTTTAAACATGATTAGGAACTTTGGTGTAAATTTTGGCCCTTGGTAAAAAAATTAATTAAATTGGTCAAAATGTCTTGTTATTAGCTCAAAATTTGAGTAGATTGGAATTAGGATGAGATGTCAGATGTCTTGGAACCATATTCCCATTTAGGATGTTTAAAATGAAAAATAACAAAGACACATGTCTTGTTTGAGAAATTTAGTAGAAAAGAGCGATCGAAAGCACCTAAGTGCAAAAATGCCATTTTAACTCAAAATGATCTGATCAATGTTAGCTACTTCATAAACTGTTTTACCCCATTTAATGATACCCTATAAAAAATCATCACTTGAATATAACAATTTCAACTCTTTTAATGCATTTTAGTGTTTTTAAGCCAAATTGTGCATTTTGGTATAAATTGGTCAAAAGCCTAGTTGGAGGTGAGAGGTGGCCAATATTAGGTGTGTACAATTTACCCCAATTTGGGAAGATGTTACAAAACTATAGCTATAATAATGTCTTCTCAAATAATGATAAGTAGCTTGTATGCCAAAAATAAGATGATGATTAAATAAAAATATATGAATGGTGTTAAAAAAGCCTATGATGATGCCCCCTCGAGGGAGTGGCCATCACATATGTGGATGGATGATCCATTGAAAGGAAGCAAGAATAAATGTGGAATTATCCCATGGTTGAGATTAATTCGAATGAGAAAATGATTGCATGCATTGATTTAAAAAGGGTATTGATTTGCTCAAAGGTAATTATAATTAGGAATAAATGTTGAAATAATGATTTTCCCATAGGTGGTTATATTCATTAAGATGACCTAGATTATTTGATAAAAATGATTACGCCCCAATTAGGGATAATTATCAAGCATAAATCAAGGATATAACTTGTTGCATATAGTAAATTTGAACAGGTGCAAAGTGATGAAAGAGGTAAATAGAATAATATGATTGATCAGTGTGAATGACTTAGTTGTACCTACCAATGAGTATATGAAACACTTATTTTAAATGATACAAATAGAATATTCAATGGGTTGATTTGATAAAAAAGGATGGAAGGATGTGCCAATGGACCAAGGAGAAACTTTTGTGGCTCCATTACTTGTAGACTTTCTTGAAGCTGATATTTTCTATATCATGTGACTGTAGGCATCATGATAGAACACCATGAGGACTTGGCCAAAATATACATAATGACTAACTCATGATCTAATAAACACTCAAAAAATTAACCAATGATAAAAACCATAATGAAAATTTCAATCTATGAATATGGATGGACTCAAAAATAATGTGCATAAGGAATTACCCAATGCATACACATAGACTGAGTTGAGGCAACTATACTAAAAGCAAACAAACAAACAACTAAACAAAGAAAGAAATAAACATAAAGAAAGAAAAATAAATAAATAACTTTAAATAAATAAATAGATATAAATCCTAAAAACAAAAGCAAAATAAAAAATCCTAACATTGACTTTGCCCCGATTTGGTGGATCAAGGATAACTAATTAGGCTTAGATAGGATAAATGTTTTTAAAGTTTTGAAATGTTATGAATGTATTTGGAATTATAGGGTATGTTAAATCATTATAGAATTATAATATACATACTCATTAAATGGTGAGATAATTTATCTTAGATTATTCATAAAATGGTGAGAGCGTAGCGTAGGTTGCTCATAAAATAATGAGTGTGTCTTAGATTTCTCACAAAGTAATGAGAGTGTGGCTTAGGTTGCTCTCAAAATGGTGAGAGTGCATGGAAATGGGGGAATGAGGTGACCTCAAAATCAATTGATCATGACATAGATAGTCCCAAAATAACCTAAAGTCATAATAATTTTATCCACATAAAAGTTGGGGAAAAACCCATTATGTCCCAATAAGTTCTCAAATCTAGGAAATGACCAGTCAAATGAAAACAAAAATGGAAAGGTGATGCAACAAGTGTTTCCCATATTTTTTCCATAGGTGGCTATAACTATGATACAATTATCAGATCATTAATTCTTATTTTCCCATAGGTGGTTATAATTAGGAGCAATATTAGAGAGACATTGATTTACCCATAACTATTTATAATTAGGCTCATATAAAAAAATATACAAGATAGAAAATGTAATATATCTTTATAGATCAACTCTCACACTAATTTCATAGACTATAATTGTAAACATGTCTATAGATTCATGAAACTAAATCAGAATCCCCTCAGAAAAGGTGCAGGAAGAACCAAATGAACTAAGATCAAAATAGGATTGGGAAAGTTAATTTAAAATAAGTTGTGGTATAGATAGGCATGGTATGGTAGGATGGTATAGAATGGGTTTAAGAAAATTATGCTTTTTGATAGATTGGATAAAATGGTAAGAGGGTCTCCCTTAAGTGGTAAGGTAAGGTAAATGGCATGGTATGAAATAATGGCAAAAGGAATGGGAAATGAAAATGGTAAATAAAATGGCATGGTATATGTTTGTGGCCTAGGTGTGGTTTTCGATTTTATTATTACTATTGAAGTGGAGATGAACATCATGATTAGTGAATGATATAAATTTAATAATAAATCATGTTAATTACTAGCCCACACCTCATTTGAATAGTTTCTCTATCAAGAACTAGTTGTAAATTTGGATGCAAATAATGTTTTTATCTTCATTGGTCATTGATTTTTATTATTTTAAACATCAAGACAAGGTATCTTTGTAGCCTATGTAAAGGAAAGTGTGACCATAGATGGTAAATAGGGATAAATTTTGGATGATAGGTTTGTTGTGGTGATGGAATGGTGGATGATAATAAAATGTATAATGGTAGGGGAAAAAATGAAGAGTGGGACTTTCTGTCACATGTAATCTTGATGGTGCTAGATTTGATACAATTTTGGATATGGTAGGGCCAAATAATATATAATATTCTCTTGATAGGACTATCATATTTTGATATTGTTTAGGCCAAAGAGTAGCTACCATCTAATTAGACTATAGATTAGAAGCTATTTTGATTTGATCTCTGATTTTGTCTTCATCAAGCAGTGAAGGAATTTTGTGATCAAATATTGGTACCTTGATGAGTTTTTCACTAGTGAAGTTTTTTTTATTATCCCATAGCACCTTTGATAAGGTTTCACTAATGAACATTAGATTTTGACTTTGATTGTCTTCTAGTGCTTCTAAAAGAGTTTCACTAGAAGATGCTAAGTTTGAACTTTGATTATCCCCTAATGCCTCTAAATTGGTTTCACTAGGAGAGTGTCCTTATAATACATGATTGTGATATTGGCCTACTTGATATTATTCAATTTCTATGTCACCATGGATGTAGTTCAATAATGTGTTATTTTATCAGTCTCAATCGACACTTGTGTGAGGTGGAATGTCAATAACATGGGTATGTTGGTTGGTGGTAATGGAATGGAGGGTGGCTATATAATCCTTGTAAAATATATTAGGATAAATTTTGATAATGCTGAATTAATCATCCTAAAAAAATTTATAAGGATCAAAAATGTATTCAAATTGATCTACGAGGGATGCATAATAAATATTGTAATAGTTATGAATGTATTCTATTTTTGAATCTAATTCTAACTCAAGGAATTCTGAATCTGATGTTAAGACTAATTTTGATTCTAATTATGACTAAAAAATAGATGTCAATTAAAAAATGGAACCTAACTCCAATTTGTATTCTTCATTTGATGGGTACTTTGTTACAATGATGTCTTGTTGAATGTTTGGTATTAGATAATTAATTGCCTATGATGGCATAATGGGCTCTATAGAGATTGGTTTATTAAGGTGAGACTCTTCAATTCTAGGAAAAAGGTAATGAGACAAATCCTCAAAGACTATCTTGTTAAAATGGTTCCCTTATAAAATAGGCTTATGGTCAAGGTAATGATTTGCCCAAAGGTAGTTATAATCATTAAGAACTGACTCAACAAATACTGGCTCATCAAAGTGAGGCTTATCAATAATAGGTATAAGATTTAAAGGTGATTCATCACATGTTGAACTATAATAAATGGTTGATTTATCAAAAACATCTTGGATTGGTTGGTTATTTTGGCCTTGGTTTCTAATGGGTTGGAAAATACCAGTTTGAACACATCTTAGTCTTTGAATGATTAGTTCAGTTGTGATTTTGATTGGATTGGTTGTGGTTTTATAAAGTTGGGAACTAATGGAAATATACAACTAATTATTAGTGGTTGGATAATGATATGGAATTGTGGATCTTGGTTGTTCACATAAGCCAATGGACTAGGTCTTGGTATAGAAATGTTATGGCATTATGGAGCTTGATTACTCACACAAGCCAAAAGATAAGGTTTTAAAGGGATAAGTTTAGGATATTATGGAGCTTGGAAGCTTACACAAGCCTAAGTAATAGGTCTTATAATGATAATTTTGGGTCATTGTGGAACTTGGTAGCTCACACAAGCTAAAGCATCTAAGTCATCATAAAGCATATCATCCCAATCTCAAGTTGGATCATAAGCTGGTTCTTGACTATGTTATGTGTAATGATTATTTTAAAGAGGGTGTGGATCCATATCCTAAACAAAATTATCTATACTTGGGTCTTCAAAAAATTCCTTCTCACAAGCCTCTTCATATCAATCAAGGTCTCGAGTTGGATCATAAGCAAGTATTTGGTTATATTCAATTTGTGGCCATTCGATCATAACATGGTTGCATGTGATTCCACTATAAGTGTATCTAGACATCTCTACATCAATTATTATTGTTTTAAAAAAAATTTCTTAGAGTTTTGAAAACTTTGAAAAACTATGTCAAAAGGACAAATGGTTAAAACTTCATCTAACTTTGCCAAAAAGGTGGACTTGTATCTCCAAACAATGATTTTATCATTGAGCTATATATCCAAAATGGTTTATGTTAAGACTTGGAATAAAACAATCTAACATCAAATTTCATACACACAAAAGGTCAAGAATCTAAAAAAAATGGCTTGTCAAAATTTTAGGTCAAAGTGTTCCAAACAAGGTCTAAAGTAGGAAAGGGAAAGAAGTCACTAGGTCTTTTGATCACATGTGGCATCAAAATCTAGGCTCAAAAAAGTTGTGCTAGGACTTTTGGCTAAACAAAATCATAATCTATACTTTAAATAAATTCATGATGTAATTTTATTTAATATAATAAATTTGGAAATGGCTTTGACATAGAATTGACACACAAAATCAAACATAAACATGATCACTTAGCATAAGCCATAAGGAAAAAGGCTATTGGAGAAAGGTCATGTTTTACCCCAAAAAATCATAAACTATGATGAGGATAGGCTCTATGGATAAACAAAGTAGACAAAAGTGAATGATGTAATCATGCTAGACAAAGGCTCTCAAAGAAAACTTGAAATGGTTAAACCTTTGAAACAACTTGGACTCTATGAAAATAGGGCTATGAAACAATTTTCAAAATAATTTGAGTAGCATAACAATTCTAAATTTTTTCAAAAGGTGTGATACATACTTGTTTCAAGACTCTAATGCAAAAAATGGTTTACCATTATTTGGAAAATGTAGCACTACCCTCCTTAAGTCAAATGACACCCACACTCTAAGTTTGACAAATATTTAAGGAAAAAGTGTGTTATCAAATGGACTCAAGACAAATGGAAAAATAGTATGGGTAGTACAAAATTTAGTCTAGCATAGCAATACGCAAGATGACATGAGTGATACAAAATGATGAAAATGATGTTGAGTCTAAAAATGGCCCTCAATTCAAATTAGAAATTGAACTCAAGTTGAAACAAGTCAAGTGCAAGGTGGCAGACCCAATTTAACACATAAACCTTTAAAATTTAGAAGAGTCCAATTTCAATTTTAATCTATCAATGAGGAGCTTAAATAAAATGTGGAAAAAGGTATAGACTCAAATGGGTAGCATAACTGTTCCAAATTAAAAGATATGACACAAAGTCTATGATGATGAATTTGAAAAAAGAAAATTATGTTTTAATTTACGTAGCATATCACCTTCTTTTGAAAATAAATTTATGGAGAATGTGTTTATTTACGTCATTTTTTTAACAATTTTTGACTCTCAAATAATACCATGTAATCTAAGACAAATATAAACCAACTAACTAATCATCCTAAATCCTAAATTGATAAGGTATGGCAAAGTGGGATTAACTAAACAAGTTATTTTTTGAATGCTTCTAGATGGATAAAATACATATGACATTAACATTATCATACAAAATAAATTCATATAATTTGGGTCCACATCATATGGCTTGTTATAAAAATGTCTTGCCCTTTTCACAACCATTACATCTATCACTTGCTTAGTGTAGTGTGATGTCCATCATGCTCAAATGTCCTAGGATTAGTCTCTAATAATAGAGATGGTTTAACCTCTCAAACCATCATCCCAATTAGGGGATCCAAATTTATATACCCCCTCATGGAGAGGGGTTGAAGACGATGATGAGAGAAGAAACCTTAGGTCAAAGATTCCCTAAATAACTCATGGAAGGTAATGAAGTCCCCCTCACAAGCCAATATGCATGAAATAAATGACACAATAGAAAGAATTTATGGTCACCTCAAGATCACCCAATACTATTATGAATTTTTTGGGAGTTCTTTAAATGACATTATTTTTATGCCTTGAATTTGGCTCAAAGTGCAATGAAATGGGACTTTTGATCCAAAAATTTCCCTAAAGGGGATGGATGGGAAGGCATACACGTACATCAATTTTCATTAAAAAACACAAGAAACAAGTTTAAAAACAATTTAAGTGAGTTTAATATCCTTGCACTTGATTTAAAGTGTTGATTAGATTCGTTACTAGCCCCTTGACTTTAAGATGTGCAAATAGAAATAATTGCAAACTACCCAAGAATAAGTTGGCAGTTTTGATCCCAAAAATTATCTAAAGGGGATGGATTGGAGACCATACACACATAAATATTCTCACAAAAATAAGCAATAAATAAACAAGGCATGATAAACTAATGTTTGTAAAAGTAATGAAACTACATGATGTTATGTTCATTTTAAGACACAAAATGAAATCTGTTGTGAATTTGGACTAATTGGAATTTGATTTAACTTTTAAATACTTGATAACATCTATGGCATAAAAAAAACTATGTTATTTTTAGACTCCACATAGCTAATTTAAACAAGATTGACAAAATGTTAGGATTTTATTAGGTTCATTATTTAAACACTAATTGAAATGTTTGGATTATGTTAATAGCCAACTTAAAATTTTGAAAGATTTTTTATAAGAAAAATAATACAAAACATAACTATGTTCATTTTAAACCCAAGAGTCTAAATGTGTATATTTTAACATGTTTGTTTTAATCCCAACTTGAATTGTTTGATTAGACTAATTCATTTTAAATTCCCAAAATGAAGTGTAATTTAATCTAAACAAGTAAAATGGTGCTCAAATACTACCTTGACCCTAGAAAAACAAGATTATGACTACCTACTTTATAGAACTTTAGAGGATGAGACAAGGACTTTTGAAAAATGAGATCTCAGGTTTCACACAATCAAGTTGGGTTACACGGGTGAGTTTGGGTGGGTCTGGGTGAGTTGGGGTCAAGTTGGGGGCGAGTTAGGTTCGAGTTGGGGTTACATTAGGGTTGAGTTGGGGTGAAGTTTGGGTGAGTCAGGGTGAGTTTGGGTTTAGTTGGGGTCAAGTTAGGGGTGATTTGGGGTGAGTCAAGGTATGTTGGGGTCAAGTTTGGGCAAGTAAGGGTGATTTGGGGTTAATTTAGAGAATGTCAGGATGAGTCAGGGTGAGTTGGGGTTAAGCTAGGGTTGAGTTGGGTTGATTTGGGTTACACAAGTGAGTCAAGTTACATAGTCCCTAGAACAAAACTGTGACTTACAAAAAATAGATTTTTACTCAAATTTTCACCTTATTTGCTTCCACTCTCTATGATATTGCATGACCATGGTTAGTATGTTTCTTGTAGGTGTAATTTGACCAAATTTGTGAGGCTAGATCCCACTAGGCATGCCATTTATGAACATAAGATTGCAATAAGGAGATATTATTATGGTGTTATTGAATCAAATCAAATCCAAACAAAGAACATACTAATCTATCACCCTAGGCCTATCTAAAGGGAAGATAATATTAATATAACCAAATAATAAACACAACTATAATTTAAAGATAAATAAATCTTTCTCATTCCTTGGATACTCCAAATAGGTTGTTGAAGTGGCTTACTCAATTTTGTGCTTCAAAAGGTCTATTACAATGCACATTGGCTATCCTCCACCTCCTCTTGCTACCATGAAACTTATGGATTTGCCTTGGTTAAATATTTTTACATTATACCACTAATTTATAAGGCTTTTAGAATCAATTTATAATCATAAATTTTCACCAAGATAGCTTAAAAATTATTTTCATGGATCTTCTATTTATAGATTTTTAAAACAGTTCAAGATTAACCATGACCTTCTTTATCAAGATTGAGATGTTTGGCCATGAATAAATACAATTATTTAATCCAATTTATAAATATCCCTCATAAATATTTGGGGTAGAGGAGCATTTAAGAGGCATGGAGGGTCTTAATGAAGCATGGGGTGGCCTAATCCTAATATTTTATGCATGTATGGCTTGTGGATGCCACCATATAGAAATGATGTCACTTGATTCTACAGATATTCAATATTCATTTACAAAAATAAATATTCAAAAATATCCATGGAATTATTAATTAGGATCATGATTTTAATTAATTATATTTTAAACATGATTAGCCACTTTGATGTAAATTTTTGCCCCTGGTACATAAATAATCAAATTGGTCAACATGTCTTATTATTGGCTCAAAACTTGAATGGATTGGAATTAAGATGTTATTTTAGATGTGTTGGAACCATATTCCAATTTATGATATTTTAAAATCAGAAAAACAAAGGCACTTATCTTGTACAAGAAATTTGGTATAAAAAAACAATCTAAAGCACCAAGGTGTGAAAATGCCATTTTAACTTGAAATGATCTAATCAAAGTTAGCTACTTCATAAATTGAATTTCCCCATTTAATGATACTCTGGAAAATATTGGCACTTTAATATAAAAATTTCAACTCTTTTAATGCGTTTTAGTATTCTAAAGCCAAATTGTGTATTTTGGTATAAATTGGTCAAAAGCTTGGTTGGAGGTTATCAGTGTCCACTTTCAGGTGTCTACAAGTCACTTTTTAACATGCAATAATAATATCAATGCCATACATATTATGAATATATTATTTTAATAAAATTTTAGACTACATGGGTTGGTAAGGATTATTGCATTAGATAGAGATGTGTGGATGCATGAAGTTGCGGGGAAAAAAGCATAATCCTTGGGAATAATTTTTTTTGTGTAAAGGGTGTATGTGATTTGTTCTTTTTTTTTGTACAAATTTTATCTTTGCTTGGTGCCAAAGTAAAATGGTATATGCCCTTTTCAAAAAGTGATTGCACCCTTTATGAGACAAAGGGCATATGCCCTTTGTGGTAGAAAGGTATACATCATTATTAAAACTACTTTTTTCTTATTATTTCCTTAAACTCACATTTAGTTATGCATATTTGGATCTCTTACATTTTGAAAGACATACTAAAAAGGATGTGTGTTATCTTCCCTTCCATCTTGGCAACATGATTTTACCTTTTCATCATCATCTCATGTATTTAGGTTATTTAATTTCAATTTTAGGGTTTGTATTTATATGTATTTATGTTTAGGGTATTCAAATTAAATTTTCATTAAAATCTCACATTTCATGAAGAAAAGTTATTTTTTTATACATCTAGATACAATATTTTATGGACCCATTTCCTAAAGAAAATGTTGAAAAAAATTTGATCAAAGCCCTCAATAGTTTTTATTTATAGAAGAAGAACCTAAATTTCATGAACAATATAATGTAAAAAACAACAATTTCAAATTATTATCAATAATTTATGTCACTCTTCAAGTCATAGTGCACACAATTCACTTTCTAGTCCATTGAGGCCATTCATAACTTGATGCATTGTTATATAAAAGAGATGGGTTGAAAATGTTAGCATTTAGAAGGGTAGAAAAGTAGTAAGGATTTAAACCTAATAGTGAATAATTTTTACTAGGTTTTAATATTTCTATGTAGTACAAGAGACATGATTCATCACAATGATATGGTTTGAACTAAGAGATAGGGTTTTAGGAAATTGATATGGTGAATGCAATCCTTTCATCATTAGGGAGGTCTAAAACCAAAGGGTAGAGCCCTTATTGATATTTGTAAAATGTACTATATTAAGATAGTACATGTATTTAATTTTGGTATAAACAATAAATAGTCATATGGATGATACAATGGCATCAAATTATTAAATTTAATAGGGTAACATAACACTAGTATGTTGTTCCACCCACACTACTACACTAGGTTATATAGTTCTATTCAATGGCATCACAATATTCAATTAGCCACCACACCATGCCACCCATACCTAAAAAATTAATTCAATGGTGTTAATCAATCAAAACAAACAATAAAATCAATAGGGAAATAATTATATGGCACATCATGTTATACACACATTCAAAAAAGGAACACATTTGGGATGAAAAAGGGTTTTAAAAGTGATGTTTGAAAATTTTTACACATATTCTATGATGGTTTCACGCAATGTAGACCATTGATTTTTAAGGAGGATAAAATGATTTGGGAATGTTTAGGTCACTAGGTCTCACTATTTTTTCTTATCTAGTTATACACTTATGCCAATTTTTGAGGTATAAGATTGAGCATCACATGCCAATATGAAAAATATAACTCACTCTCATATTTATCAGTAGTTAATATACTATCAATACTATAGTTTATAGTCTTTCAATAGCTATAGTTAGTGACATCACCACATTCATTAGTTATTAGGTGGTTGTTACTAACCCTTGTAATGTTACAATTGAAATTTTAGATCCCTCATTTGTTTATCAAAGTACACTTCTATTATCTATATGAAGACAAGTTTGGAAAGAATTATTGTATGTAGTAAGTACACACCATATATCTAATATCTAAGATATTGTAAAAATATTATCATAATAAAACTTTTATATTATAGTTCTATATTAGTTGTCAATTTTATTCTTTAATTCCATTATTCATTTACACTCTCTAACATTCATATCTTTTATAATTCATAATTATCTTCCATATATAACTCTTTAAATGAGTTTAATTATGTTTT
This sequence comes from Torreya grandis, assembly GCA_037957365.1. Classification (NCBI taxonomy): domain Eukaryota; kingdom Viridiplantae; phylum Streptophyta; class Pinopsida; order Cupressales; family Taxaceae; genus Torreya; species Torreya grandis. The sequence continues at coordinate 360,899 of JARHVA010008069.1, forward strand.
CCACTAAATATCCACTTGTGCCATGGATCATGTGCATTCTTTCCCATTTATGTTGAGAGACACATGCAAAAAAATTTAATTGTATTATAAATTTTTTGAATCAACTACACAAAATTATTAAGATTTATGAATAATCATTGAAATCCATGAAGAATGAGAATTATAAACATAATAAGACTAATATTTCTATAGGCCAAGATGATGGTAATTATGGTGTCGATCCATCCTATAAATGAAGATGAGGTGGATAAAATCCCCCATACACACCTAATATATGTGTGGCTTGCTAGATAATTATCAAAGGGATCAAGCACAAAAGTTTGTAGTTGTGGATATTGTCAGGGGGATCATAAAAGTGACTAATACCCTGTCCTTTATACAAATATTAATTAAAATAATAAATAAAAATGGTTATATAGATGATATATATAGAAAAACTAAGATGTTGATGGACACTAAAGGAGGGTAAAAATTTATTGCTACACAACCTTGAGGTTAATATCAATTTACAAAATGGTGCCACAACTCAGCCACAAACAACATAATAGAAAAGTAATAAATTCTACTGCACACAACCCTCTTCAAAAATCAGTTATCTTTATGGAATTTATCATCTATTAATATTTAAGGAAGAAATGGATATAATAAGGAATATATAAGTTGAACAACAACATTTGTTGGATATATAATCCAAGGCAAGGGAGGATCTGTAAAAGGAACATACTGTAAGAGAGGATGATGAGCTCTCTAATAGCATTACCCTATTACTCTAGTAAGGAATTTTTTCAATCACATAGAAAATTGGTTAGAGAATAACATTGAAATTTTAGGGGAAGAATAGCCAAAAGGGTGTAGAATGTCAATACCATGTGAAATACCAATTATGATCAATATTTATTAATTTATGCTATAGTTTGTGTAGGTATAATTAAATCAATTTATAGTGGATAAAATAACAATATTATCACCAAGGAGGCATGATTAAATATGTATAGGTAAAAATTTATAAATTCTTCTCATGTCATAATCATGCACATTAATACACATATCCAAGTGCTATGGATTTTTAATGACATCTTTGTTGATATTATAGATGTATAAGTTAGTGATAAATTTTAAGTGATTAATATCTCTAAAGAAAATAATTATCTTAGTTTACTTGGGAGGCCTTAATGATATACTAATAATTCTAATATATGTTTTAAGAAGCATTATATGAGGTTTGATAATGGAAAATAGTGTTTGGTCATTCCATTAGAAAATAATCATGGGTTAGTATATGTAGAATGTGTTGACATGGATGAGGAAATAATATATATATATATATATATATATATATATATATATATATATATATATATATATATATATATATATATATATATATAATGTCATTTATTAAGGCATGGAACATTTGAACACCCTTGAAAATAGACCTCTTAGTTTGGAGGATGTTATTTATATGTCTGACACCACAATTATTTCTTGTCATCTCTAGATCCAAATATCTTATGAGGTGATCGAAGATAAAGGTAGCAAGGTGAATAAACTATCCACAAAATTTATTGTTTATAAAGGCTTGAGTAAAAATAAATTTAAATCTATTCATATTCCAAGCAAAATTTTTTTGATACCACATGGGATAAACACGATGAAAAGGATGTTCTCAATTAGTAAGGGGAATATTTATACACTTCCTCACTATGATGGTTTGATATGTACTTCCATCTACACATGAAGGATGTATAGGTGTGATTACATAATGATATTTGACATTTGATTTACTTGGTATACAGCCTAGAAATTATGAATATCTATTTGTGGTAAATGCATAAGAATTTACTATGTACATGGGTTATTATAAATGAGTAAATGTGCAACTAATTTCAGTGGAGGAACACTATGTGTAGGTTACCTAGCTATGGTCAATATTTACACCTATATAAGCATATTTAAATTTGTGAATAAATATGGGAAAAAATTATATTCCATCTTCCCATGGGTTTATAGGTTCTTACTTTCTATGGTACCTTGAAGACTTGATCATGTGCATGTTTCATCAATAGTAAGGTGTGAAAATAATTAACTAATGTCAAACATTGAAGGTAGATTTCATCCATACCTTCTCCTTATACTTGTATAAGATTTAAAATGTTAAGAAATTATAATTAATTCAAAGATATATTATGGAATATGATGTTTTCATGGATGAGAAAGTATGGAATATGCATATTGAAAGAAGTCTTGCACTACCATAATTGTTCTAAAACATTAGTGCACATATTGACTTAAGTGTGATGAGGTATGATGAAAAACAATTGTATATTTCAATGTAGTAAGTAAAAAGTTGTTAAAAAATAGTGTAAAATAATTCTAATTAAAAATAAAACCACTTAAACACAAAAACCTATTACGGATAGTGAAAAATTGTAGATGTAAAAATGACATAAACAAGTATTACAATGTTCCCTAGAAAATTAAAGTCAATTTAGGTATTGAGGAAAAGACAAGTATTCCTATGATTAGAGACTTTTGATTAACTGAGGATTTGTCATATATAGATTAATTATTTTAAACGTTTTAGGGTATATTATCATGTAGTAATCAAATTCTATATTTTTTAATTTATTAGGTAGATTTTGGAAATCTCACTTCCTTGTAGTTTAGATAGGAATGAATATAGTTTTATTATTTTTATTTCAGCCTATAATCCTCATAATATCAAGTAAAAATGACATTAATGGTTGTTTGGATATTCATGGGTCACCAATTCAACCCATGTTGACCCAGTCATACTACTTTGTCTTGATTTCAAAGTGATTTTGGGTGATCACACATATATGCCTCAAATCATCAACATTTATCCTGATCACAAGTAAATATGGTGTTTTTGTACAGATTTTACCATATTAGGGAATTAATTTCAAGTGAAACTAACACAAAGGGTTGATTGGGTGTGTGTGGGTTAGTAATGTAACTTATGTTGTCCCAATCACACTAATTTGGCTTGAATTTGAAGTGAATTGACGTGATCATGCATAAATTCACATAATTTTCATGAATAGGTTTGAATTTAAAGTGAATTGACGTGATGTTGTAACTTATTTTCTATATAATTTTCATAGACAATATTATTTCAGAACTTTGTTTTTGTCTTTATAACATGGATCCAATAATGAATCACTATGAGGTGATTAGAATAATAAACACATCTACTAACTTAATTATCAGCCCCCTCAATGACGCAAATATTTTTGGGCCATTTAAAACTACTACAGTAATTCGAAATGATTTTCTAATGACTCAAGACAATTTTAACCAATACAACTCATGATTTGGTGCACCCCCTATATATGATGATAAAATTTTGAAAAATCTAATTCTATTTACACTAAAGTAATAAAAATAATAGTTATAAATTGCCCACCACAATATATGCACACACTTATTTTGTATCTCATATACAATGGATTTCAATCAATGTAATTGCCACATGTATAAATGTTTCCACATGACATAAACGAATTTTATGCATGACCATATTTTTAAAATGAATAAATATATGTGATGCTTGAGCATATGAATAAGGTCCATGTAACATAAATATATCTTGAAAGAATGTACAAATTCCTTCGTTAAAAAACATTTGACCAACATATATTGAAGAAATAAATATCTAGTTAGCTATAATTTTTTTTAAATTTTGTGATGTTGATGTAGAGCATATACCTAATCTCTACTTCTTTTCTCACTTAACATTGTTTGCTTAACTGAACATACCTTGACTATGGTCTATTCGTTCACCTTCATGCATAGTTCTCAAGTTCATATGATTAATATGAGGTTATAAACACTTCAAACAAGTAATTCATACTTAAAATGGTCCTCTTTACCCATTCTACACACTCTTTCAACATATATCCATCTTAAACCCAACTCTACCAATCAACTCACAGTCCTTGTACCCCTATTTTGGGCTTTTTGGTATTGTACAAAATTGTACCTTTACCAATTTGAAATATTTTTCCTGATGTAAATACCCATTTCCCTCTTTAATCCTTCTACAAATTTTCATGTACCAAATCCTCCTTTAGATTGGTCTTTAAGACTTCTATTGGTTTCTATTAACTCGAATTACATCTCTCAACCATACCAATGCATAGTTAGGTCAAATCCATACTAAAAGGTATAGTAAAACTTTTAAACTACTATAATCTATTTGTTTAAAGTAAACCATAACTTCATACTAGTTTTTATGTGTTTTTTACTGTTCAACATTTTATTATACACTTTTTAATAAAGAAACCTTAGGCAAGGTTGTTACCAATAGTTACTAACCTGATAGCACTTAAAAATACATTGAGGATAACATAACAAGTTTCAAAGCCTCAAATTTAGTTTTCTAGGTTTGTATTCACTCCATGTAACCTATCCAATCCTTGGATATCATATATTATTCCACTAGTATGCTTTTCTACACCAAAACCAACTTGACTGTGCAAATAAAATGACCATCTATAGGTCTGGGGTAGGGTTTACAAATTATAATTTCATTCTGTATTAACACTAGGTTTAAAAAACATTGTAAAAGATTAAAATACACCTATCCAACATTTTATAGCTCAGAAAATTCACTTCTTGATCATATCTTTCAAAAGACCAATGTTTAGTCCATTTTTGCCAAAATAGAACACGAAAATAGGGTTCCTTGACACATCTATCTATCGACACATAAGTTCCACACAATATCTATAAATATGAGGATTCAAATAATGATACACAATCATGATCCTCATTATGAAACAATTTTAAAAATTCATTATTTAATTAAAAAAACCACATTCATTACAAATAATAGTCATCACCTAAACAATAGTGTCTAAGCTTACATACATCTGATCACTATGTGTCTTAATTGTTATACAATAAAAACCAAGGCACAAACCACATTCAATAACCTTTCGATAAATGTCCAGGATAATAATCAAGTTCATTTGGTCCTCTTCCAATATATAAATTATTCAACCTACACCAAAAATAGGGTCTTAATCAAATGCATATGCTTCTTTATCTTATCCTCTGCCTATTCCTTACCTACACCTTCATTACAAATCATAACATTAGAAACAATATTTCAATCCTTCATGACTTTCTCATGGGCTGCCTTCTCACACATTTCAACATCCAACTTTTTCTTCACTTGGTTGGTGTCAATCCCAAGCCACTTCCTTTCCAACTTAGCTACAATATCAAACTCTATTTTTTTGTCTTCTCTTTCATGGACTTGGATTCCATGCTTTCATTAACTACCTTATTCTTTGATCACTCTCTTAGGTGATGTACCTTCCTTCATTTGAGAAGTAGTTGTTGATACCTTACACTCTTATTTATCTTCTCTCATGTCCACCTTTGCGGAATCAAAACATTGCATATCAATCAACTCAAGACAACTCACCTTATATTTTTTGGGTGCTTTGGTAAAACATAAAATCTTCATTACTTGAATCTAATATTGCCTTGTCATCATCATCATGATTCTCTCATATTTTATATATTCATATCCCTTCAATATCACAAGTATATATGTTTGTACATGCTACTTAATAATATATGTGTTATCTTGACCATCATGTATGACATGATTATCAAACTTCCATGGTCTCCTTATTAAAAAATGACACACATATATAGGAAAAATATCACATAACACTTGATATTAGTACCTTAATATCTAAAACTCAACCCAAGTTTATTCACTTACCAAAATATGATGACCTTTTTGAACCCATGAAACTTTGTATGGTTAAGGGTGTGTCATTTTATTCAATCCAAAATTTTATATCATCTTAAAAGAAACAATATTATTATTATTACAACCATCAATTACCAAGTTACAAACTGTACCTCTTGCTTTACACCTGCTTCTAAATAGGCTTCTTCTTTAGGATTGTTCCTTAAATTTATACAACTATAATATGACTCTCCTCATGATTAATCAATCATTATTGTCATGTTATCTATCCTCATTCACCTCTCTCTATTATTTCATACTTCCTCTCACATTTCTTGGACACTTTATTTCCATGTGTCCCTCTCTATGGCAATTCAAACATTGCCCCAAAAATCTCTATCTTCATCGTTGTTTTAGTATACCTTCATCTATTCTATTTCTAGGACCTACAAATGGTATTATCTCTCTTTCATGGTTCTATCCCATGACTTCTTGAGTTGTTGTTGCATGTAATTGTTGTCTCCCTTAAACCACCTCTTCATTTCCTCTCTTTTCCATCATTGCTTTCAAACGTACTACTTGACCTTGTTGCCTATCACCACATTATATTTATACTCTTTGTTCTCTCTCCCTAAGTACATCCTCAATATCCTCCATCCTCACAACTAATGGAGCAATCAATCAAGTTACCTAGTCTACCATCTGCTTGACCAAATCATCATCATCCCTGCTAGCTCTCTAAATGGAGCATTCCACCTAGTTCCTTACCCTACACTTCACTTCAAAACACATATTGTTAATCTTTTCAACAATCCAAAAAATATTTTTCTAGATCTTATACCAAAAAGATGCAAAGCATATACCTGATCTCTACTTCTTATCTCACTTAAGCTTGTTTGCTTAGTTCAACTTACCTTTACTATGGTCTCTTAATTCACCTTCATGCATATTTATTAAGCTCATATGTTTAATATAAGGTTATAAACATTTTTTAAAAGTCATACTCAAAATGGCCCTCTTTCCCCATTCTAAACACCCTTTTATCATCTATCCACCTTAAACCCAACTCTACCACTCAACTCACAGTCCTTGTAGCTCTATTTTTTGGATTTTTGGTATTTTATGGAATTGTACATTTACCAATTTGAAATTTTATTATTGAATAAAATACCCATTTACCTCCTTAATCCTAATATAAACTTTCATGTCCCAAATCCCTATTTTGTTCAATCTTTAAGCCTTTTATTGGTTTCTATTAACCCCAATTATGTCTCTATTAACCTAACCACTACAAAGTTAAGTCAAATCCATACTAAAAGGTATGATAAAACTTTAAAAATATTAAAATATATTTGTATATAGGAAACCTTAAATTAATATAAGTTTTTATGTGTTTTTTATGGTTTAACCTTTTGTTATACACTTTCTAGTAAAGAAACCTTAGGCAGGGTTGTTATTAATAGTTACTAACTTGAGAGCACTTAAAAATACATTGTGGATAGAATAAAATGTTTTAAATCCTAAAATTCAATTTAATAGGTCTATATTCACTCCATGAAACTTATCCAATATTTAGATATCACAAATTATTCCACTATTATCCTTTTCTACACCCAAACCATCTTGATTGTGAAAATAAAGCGACCATCTATAGGTCTAGGGTAGGGTTTACAAATTGTCATATCATTATAGATAAAAACAAGTTTAAAAAAACATTATAAAATATTTAAATACACATACCAAACCCCATATATCTCTTTCAATTCACTTTTTGATCATATCTTTCAAAAGACCAATGCTTAGTCCATTTTTTCCAAAATTTAACATAGAAACATGGTTCCTTGAAACATTTTTCTATCAACACATAAGTTAAAAATAATATATAGAAATATGAGGATTAAATTAATGTCACACAGTCATGATACATATTATGAAACAATTTCCAAATTCATTCTTTAATTTGCAAAACCACATTCATTGCAAACAACAATCATCACCCAACTAATAGGGTTTAAGCTTACATATGTATGATCAATAGGTGTGTTGATTGTTATAAAATAAAAAACTAGCCATAAATCACATTAATTAACATTTAAATAAACATCCAATATCTTAATCAATTCCTTTTGGTTCTTTGTTGATCTGTAAACTATTTAACATACATCAAAAATAGGGTCTATTCTTAGGCCTACAACACAAGGTTCACTTCTCTCTCATTAACTCTCCAAATTATCCTTATAAAAAAAACCACTCATTCCATTAAAATTTTAATGAAATTAATAATACCATTCTTGAAACAACAATACAAATTATAGTTAGCAGTAGAATCCAAGACCTCAATAAGGGCTGTACTTTTTTATATTCTTAAAATAGGGGTTACAATAAAAAAATTCTCCCCTTTACCAAAGCTTGAAAATACCTTCTATCATCTCCTTGAATGGATTTTAATATACAATATAAATAATAACTTTAAGATTCCTTAAAAGAGGCACATAACTAAATCTGACCCTTTTACTACGTATAGGTTTGTTTGATACATCACATAATTCTTAATTTTACATAATATGATATGTCTAAAAAACCATGATAAATAGGTTATAAGACATTTCATAGACCTATAACCATGCCAAAATCCCTATACAAGTTTAACACACTTTTTTACCTTCACTAATTCATGAAATTCCTTATACAAGTCTTTACAAATTCAAATTTGCTCAAAGAAGGTTTTGGCAGGAAAATGAATAATTCGTATTTTATGCATATTAGAACCATCTAATGTACACATATGGACTCATAATGAACTCTACACCTATAAGACCAATCTAAGATGAAAATGAAACCATTTTGGGGTCCTCAAGGGATGCCCTTGCATCAGACATTCATAAATTACTGTACTTTTTTATGTACAAAAAGTTTTGATATTAATAGCATATATTATTGATTTTATGATATTCTTACTTGAAATTTTCTACTAAACTAAATAAATCAAATAGATATCAATAGAATAATATTAATGGACCAAAATTATTAAAAATTTCTCCTAAATTAAAGCAATCATATATATATATATATATATATATTATATTGTAATGTGCAGATAATAATAAAATTATAATATTAAAGAAATCTAATGTATTATATTTTAATGTGTATATATCAATAAAATTATCATATTATGCCAAGAAAAAAATATCTACAATAAAATATACTTGTATGCTTTTATGCATTCATTTAAGATTTAGTACATTATTAAATATTAAATTATATTTTATATTTTAATCAATTATAATTATATTAACACATCATATTTGATGTTCATTATATTAATATTTTAATTTCATATTGTTTGTGTTTTTTGTCAATTATAATTTAATAGCATGACAACTGGGAGCCAAAAAAATGTGATCATACCAAAATAGAATCCAACATGGTTGTTGACTATCAAATAAATATAGTATGAATAAATTTTTAATATAAAATAACTTTAATTCAAATCATCCACAATATAATGCCAAATATTCTTATCACTGATATAAAACAAGACTTGATGGAGTGTTTTTTAATTGTAAACCGTCATACAATTTTCATCATAGGTTTTTATTAAAAAAACATATTATACAGACTCAAGTCTCATATATAATATGGTTAAGGATGATTTAAATATGAGCTTGTCCATATGTTAATCCAAAATGGCATCCATGTTCTCAATCACAAGTCCAAATCAAAATGCACAAAAAGAGCAAACAAAATTGTAATGTTAAACAATAAAAAATGGATTAATTTAGTTTTGAAGTTTATATGTAACTAATGATATATCAAGATTAGATATTTATATAATCATATATAATGAACTTATTTTTTGTATATAATAATATTTATCTTTTAGAATTTTATGTTTTATTGTTACGTTCTATAATTTAATAACCTTAACAAATCATTGTAATGGTGGATTAGAATTTATATTACAATGTTGTTACTTGGAAATATTCCTAAAATTTTAAATCTTGAATTTTATATTAAATGTATTTGAGGATTTCATAACATATGAATGCTACAAGTTAAAATACATGGTTAAATTCATTGCTTTATAATAATTACAGTTAAAAAAAATCATAGTCATTATTGTTTTTATTTAATTTTTTTTTATGGGAAGCTATCCACACAAAATAAAAAACAAATCGCATTTACCCACCTATCCATTAATTTTAGATTTCAAACAATTGAGATTCATAGAAAATAAATTAATATTTAAATAGAGCATCAGGATCATTGTCTGAAGGAGCATGCATACAATAAATACCATACACTATAATTATAAATTTAAATACTTAGAAAAAAATGGACTACTAAGGGTAGAGTAATTAAAATAGTATTTTACATACTTAAACAAACAAAAATATTTTAGGGAATGTTTTTGACATCAAAATTATTGATATTGAAGGAGATAACATCACTGTGACTTCTTTCGGCCAAGCAATAAATTTATACTTCAATTAATATCAAGCTAGAAAAATATAATCAATTTCAAATGGTACCTTAAAATATGTAAATAATAAATAGAAAAGGTCAAAAATTCCATGGGAGATCATCCTTTGTTCAACATTGTTTTGAAGGAGATCCCACTACCCTGCTATACCACTTTGATTTCAAAAAAATTAAGGATGTATGAAAAATACAACTACAACAACAAAGATTGAAACTATTGGTATTGTTATATCTATTACTATTTCCTCCAATATCACATGTACATATGGAAATTTAAATATGAAAAAAACATAGATATTATAAGATAACTCTGATTATAATATTAAAGTATCCCTTTTGGGATGTTTATGTGATGAAGAGGGAAAACTTTTAGTAGATTTATGCATTGAAAAAACACTACTAGCTCTAGTTCTTGCCATTAGAAAATGAAGAGTTCAGAAAAATAATAGAAAAATTTTAGGAAACAACTCACATACACAATTATTCATCAATCTAAATGTATTTGAGGTGCATGAAGTAAGGATATAGTTTAAGGAAAATTGTGAAAATCTACCAACATCTTCATTGAGTACAAGTATTACTGAGCATAAAATAATTATAACATCGACAAATATGGGATTCTTTGAAAATTAATTTAATTTACATTAGATTTAATATTTATACACATTATAATGACAATTTTTTGTTATATTCATTTCACTTTTTGAATTAACAATAGATAATGTAAAATAAATTGGTTAAAAAAGGTGATGCATCTTGGCATTGTCAAAAATGTAACATCAATGTATAAGATTATGAATATAAGTATGCATTGAGCTTCATATAATTATATGTCACAAGTAAAATATGGATCAAAACATTGGATTATGTTACTATTTAAATTATGGGTATAACAACAAAATATCTAAAACATATATCGGCATCTAATGACAAGTTTTGGGAAATTGTCAAAAAAGTGCTCTTATGTAAGTATTATTTCATAGTATCAATAAAATTGGATATGTATAGTGAAAATAAATAGATGAATTATAATTTAATAAATAAAACTAAATATACATATTTAATTTATGAATTTAATGTAATTTAGTACATATATCTACTTACAAATGTAGTTAATTGTAATTCACCTTTGTTTACAATTCTATAAATAAAAGAGTTGTTCTTGTTATATTTTAACTTTAAAATTTTCCTATATTTTTAAAATTACACCCATACTACTATCCACATATAGTCACAACTTATTCATCTTTATATACATATAAATATGATTGTACTACTCTATTAGTCACTTTCAAATAGTTACGTTTGTACATAGTATGTTATTCCTATTTGTAAGAAACTAGACTATACATAAAATTATCGATAATATAGAAAATGATGTTTGTATTATGATCATTTCAAACATTCAATGGAAGTGATAAATCATATGAAATAGTTAATTTTATATATAAAACATATAAGGATAAAATAAACACACATTAATAACTTAATTACTATGCATACACAACAAATAGTAACAACAATTACCAATGATGCTATTAAGCAACCTCAAAAAATATTTTGTGAGATGATAGATGATCTTCCCAAAATACATCCATGATTCATTTAAAATTAATTATGTCCAATTATCTAAACACTAAATTACAATGGTGACCATACTTGTTGGATGATTCATTATCAAGAAAAATAGTAATCTCTAATGTGCTTATAATAACATGGACCCATAATTACAACCTATAGTTTTATCTAATCTAACTTAAGTAGAGGAAATTATTAAAATGAGATTTAAACTGATATTTCATGTAATTTATGTTTGTGGTAGGATATATAAATATATTTGTCACACTATTATCTTCCCCCAAGAGATATCCTTTATTTTTAGGTACCTACCATGTCAAGATGAAAATATTGACATCTTAGTGTTAAAAATAATTAAAAAGAAAAATAACATGATTTATTTGGAAGTATATTATCTTTGAAAGAGCCTAAAAATATACATTATATTAAAACATTGTCTTTTATATCTTCTCTTCCAAATGCACGAGGAGAAGTTGGACAAATAAGAGACTATTTAAACACTACCAATAGTGGAATTCCACCTGTAATCAATTAGACAAATGTTAGTATCTTGAACATAAATGAATAAAATACAAAGGTCTTGTTTTCCATGCTATTTCCTTCTATTTTTATAACAATTTTTTGTAGGTACCATTAACCCCATATTAGAAAAGTAGAGTTACAAGAATATGTTGTGCACCTACTTAGATATCAAGATAACTAGTTTGGAGGCCATTAATGATTTTGATCTTTATTGTTGAACTTGATAACATGCAATAAAATTCAAGAAAAATATATAATATTTTCAATAAAAACATGTATTACAACTTACACCTCATAATTTTAGTCTTTTGTGGACATCTATTATAATTACCTGTTACAACTATTACAAATAAACTAATGCATTTTTATCAGTGCTTAAATGTACACATTCATTTTTGTCTAAGTCTAATAATGAGTTAACATATATGATAACATAATTATGATCACTAACACTATTATTCACCTTCACTATGATAGACACTAAGTGGATAGATCTACATAAATCCATGCCAAGTGTACCATCATCTTCCCTAGATAAAAATTTGTAATTAAAGAAATCAAAACCTAACTACAAATCCTAATATTTCATTTTCGTACAAAGATAAAATATTTTTAATCTTCCATTAATAAATTCGTGATAAAAATTTCCATGGAAAAGGCTATTAGTATTGGTATTCATACTAAACCTATGATTTTTTACACATAATATATATAAAAAAACCTATCGTAAATCATAATTATTTATTTTTTTCTTTTTACTCAAGTATGAATGGAAACACAGAGGATCAAAAAACATTTATGGGTTTCTATGGTAATAAAATTCACCCAACATGGAAACATTAGACTAGGAATATTCATTTCAAGTAGATTTTGCAAACATATTCTTTGAACAACATGTAATAACATGAAACCCATGTAGATTTTTCTAACATCTTCTTTGAACAACATGTAATAACATGAAACCCATGCAAAAGTGATAAAATCTAGGATAGAATACATCATTATGATGTTGATGTTCCATGCTTTCTCACCACCAATGAAATATTTAGTTCAAATCATGAAAAATATTATGAGGAACTCCTAAATTAAATTTAGAATCACACCAAATGTGGTGTCTACATGTCTATGGAAAAAGGCACAAATTTGTAATACATATATAAATCCCCATGGCCACTAAAACAAAGCTTAATAATGTTTATTAATAATGAAGGATGCAAAAATTACCTCCCATCACATAATGATGAAAGATTCAACATCCAAAATTAAGTAATAATTTTAATATGGCATGAAAATGTAGATTTGCAACAGTTATTTGCTTCTACATTATGCTCAAATATATAGAAAAGTATGTAGGAAAGTTGAAAACAAATATACAATCTACCATAATATTATAACAAGAATATCATGTAAAATTATAATTTAAAGCCAAAAAATGATTTTATATAAAAATTTTATCTCATAAAATATTTTTGACTAAGACATTGGTGCATAAAAAACATGCCACAGTGGATCAATGAAATATGGTTGGTTGTATGTTGATTATATCCTTCTTGGATATAATGTCACCCATTGAAGCTACATGAACATGGTCTTACAATAATAAAATGAAAACTAATAATTGGATAAATATAATAAGTCATGTGATTGTTAATGTATTTCCTCATTTTTATTCCAACCCCTTATTTATTCCACATAATATGAGGCTTCTTGTGAGGTGGAGATATTAATTTATAAACCCTTCCATAACATTACAATGGGTATTGGTTTAACTAAGGAAGGCATTATTACACATTGGGAAGAAATCAAGGATTCTTACAAACCATGACATATCAAGAAAATATCTACATAGAAAAAATAATGTTGAATCAAGTAGTGATGATAGTGACAACCAAGAAGATATACAATTGGATTTTGAAATGCATGAGTGGGAAATATTGTCCCACATGCACCAATCATGAAACGATCAAATAGATGACATTAACATGTTCAAGCTATGTGACATCAAAATCAATGAAAAATAGAATCATTATGAAGTAATACTCAACATACACATAACCACATAATAATTTTTATATTCTCAATGCATAATTTCCAAAGATAAGTAAGTTGGGTATAGAATGAACCAATGGAAAATGAACTATTAGGTAACAAGTACATAACCTTCAATATAATTCAACAATATGACCAGAATAAGACACAAGGTACACTCTAAAATATTATACAAAGAAAAAAAGGTATAGGTAAATATTAATTTATAATAAACATCAAACATATCCTAGATAGAGTTTTCAACATAAGCATATCTCTACTACTTCTCCTCACTCTAACTGGTGTCACAACATCTAACATATATGGATAAAAAATACATTCATGGATGTAAATTCCTATCCAAGAAATGAAAACACTTGAAAACCATGTACTAAATTTTTTTAAATAATAAATTAGACACATTAAATATGTGATAATAGATGAAATGAGATTTATAGTCCTAAATATGCATAACAATATAAATGGTCGATTATATAAAGAATTTCCTTAGTAAAATAATAAGGTCTTTGGTGGCTATTAAATTATAATTATTGGAGACATATGAGAACTTCCACATATAAATGACATTCTAATGTATGCAAGTAAGTCTTTTGGTCACACAATATGTTGAACAATTGACACATTTGTAGCATTAGAAATGTTTTTTTGTTAGCAAGGATGCATAATAAATAAGCTACTATTCAGAACTTTGTTAACCAACATCATAAATGCAAAACCAAAAGAAGAATATTGGTAATATTATCATGTAGAAAACAACATCATTTAAGCCTACCAAAAATAAGAAAATTTAAAAATCTCAACACATTTTTATGTAACTAACATATTGAAAACAATGCATAACAAGTAAATGTTAAAAACATTACACATTCCAATCGTAACATGTCAAGCCGAACAAAAAAAACAAATAGAGACACCTAACCATAATGAAACTCAACTCAAGTCATGTTTTCTTCTATGTAAATGAAAAAAATAATGTTAACATCCAATATTTTGGTGAAAGTAGGATTAATTAATAAATCTATTGGCTAAATTGTTCACATCGTCTACAATTTAGATTTAAATCCACCTTCCTTACCCATATATGTAGTTTTTACATTCAAAAAATACTTTGGTCCCCCATTGGATAATTACAATCCTACACATATTCTAGTTCCTCATATCACATGAGGTAATTATCACCATATTCCTATCAAAATGGTATGGGGTCTTACCATACATAAATCACAAGGACTGACTCTTGATAACTCAACAAATGATATTACAAAAATTGATCATCAAGGCTTGACATTCACTATTGTATCATGATTATACTAAATCTATGACATGCATATCTCCCCTATATTTACATTTGATCCATTTTCAAGAATAAAATATAGTAAATATGTAAATGTTTGAAAATTAAAAGGGAGAATACCAAGAGAATTAACTCTTTCATAGGGGTGGATTATTATCTACTTTAAGATTAGGAGGAATCATCATGGTATTTGGAAGATTCAATGTTGTGATTATTTTTTTATTCCTTTGATTGTACACACATATTTAGAACTACTATAAAGTGTCAACTTCATCGATGTTGTCCTTTGACTCATTGTCATCTTCACTTGGAAAGAGAAACTCATGAATTTCAATGAACATGGAAGTGCTAAAAGAGATAGGATCTAGATGATACTCAAGTATATTATGCATTTGATCTTGTCTAACCACCTCTCTTTGAAATATTTTTAATGCTTCACAAAATTATATGAAGTTGAGTTCACCATGATTGAAAATATTATGAATTTTGCACCAATTGGGAAGAGCCATCTCTGCTATGTTGATTCGAAGAGCTTGTTAGGTTGATCCATATTATTTGTAGGCATGCTAAATGGTCATCTATATCTCTAAAATCTAGTGTTGTGATTATTAGTTGGACTATTGGCATTATATATCCTGCTTTGCATATTTAAGAAATCATTGCTCAACTTTTGAACCATCTTCTGAATAGAATCCATTTCTACCTTTGTAGATTCAATGCCTTAAAAAATAGTATCAAGAGAGATAGTATATTAATGATTCTATTGATACTAATTTCCTTGCATGTTATTATTTAAGAATCCATAGTTTGGTTGTATTATTTCCATCATGGGAGGTAGCACATATAAATGATTTTGATTGAATGTCAGGGCATTTGCCATCTAGGTGGAATGAGATTTAATGTGGGAAATATATTATAGATGTTGGATATAGTGGGCACCTAAGGATTGATCTATCTATCAATATTATTGGATTATTTAAATGCTCGTGCCAAATTGTTAGCCATAAAAACACTCCTTAGGAATACCACAATAATTAGATCTAACACATTCTTGTACATCTCCAATGCTAATTTTTCCTTTGATTTGTATCATGGGGTCAACTAGTTGTACATATTTTGAAATATCACATTGAAATTAGGGATAGGCTTGTTAGGCTCACTCTTCATACTATTGGAGAGTTGGTGTATTATGTTGGGAATAGTAACCTATCCAAATTATGGAAGAAAAGTAGCTTTACACTCAGCCCAATAAGTGATGGATTTCTTTGATAGATTTAAAAACCAATCATAAGTAACAACCATTAATGTAAAAATAAATAATATATATGCAACATCTTCATCGAAAAAATTCATTAATCTCAAAGAAGATTTAAAAGATTTGATATGCTCTTTTGTTGTCCTTACTCCTGAAATAGAAAAGGATGTTAGATACTTCTCAATATTTAGAGGTAAATTATACATGTCTCCTTAGATGGAAATAGTAGATCCAACCAACTAGGGTGGTTATTGAACTATTAGATGATTAACAATCAAAGGGTTCCAAATGGGCAAAGGATTGCTTATTACAGGAGGTGGATTATTCTAAATTGGGACTGTTGACACAGTTATAGGTCTTCATATTATTTGAAAAGGGCAGGACTAGAAAACCAACTAGGGCTTAGATCTAGTCACTTGCCTGGGTGAATCTAGTGTAACTCTATGAAAAGTATAACTACTACTATCGTGGGTGCCATCCCTCCTAGTGTGAGTGAGAATATTGATGTGGGTTTTATGCATACCAAAATGTAGAAAGATAGCCTCTAACATTTTAGGATCTTAGCGAAGGTAAAATCCACTCCAGGGCATTATTTGTAGGTATGTAGTTTGTTACACCTTGTTTATGGAATAGTGGTATAGCATGTAAGATGTTGAAAAGGGATTTTTTTTAAAGGTGTGGTTACTAAAGGGTAGTGAATCTCTATGTGAATTGGATGGGTGGTTGGTTTTTAATATAATGTAGGAAGATCTCAAAAAAAAATAAAAAAAAGGAAGAATGGGTAAGGTAGAAAATAAAATTTGATGGTTTTCAAGAATTGATTCACTGGATGGTTTTTAGAAGGACAAGTGCTCTCAAAACGTACACCTATTGCGAGCAGTGATTTATACACACACACACAATTAGATGTGGTGAAGAAGTCAAAGGGAATAACAATGTAGGAAATTCACAAGCCTCGAATAAAGGTTGCTCCTTTTGGGTGAGCTATTACACATAATTAATTAGGATATTATGGCTCAAGATAGTGAAGTATTTGAGGTAGCTATTACACACATAGAAAACTACATCCAAGAAATCACTCATGCACAATTAGAATTATGAATCAATTTGAACTCAATTATCTTAATCAATATATTTACCAATCTTTTAATAGTTGTTACACATCTACAAATTAGTACATTAATCAAAATAATAAATAATCCATTTATAACTATTGCACATTAAGGATTATTGAAACATAAAACCAAGTAAAGTAACAAATAATTAGATAGAAATTGGAAAGAAAATATGCAAACACATTAGCTGACAATCAAAATTGATGTTGTTCCTATATTTAAAATTCTTTGATAAAAATCTAAGTTGGATTAAAATTGTTATTATAGACTCATGGAAGAGGTCCCCTCGTCCTCCAAGTTCATGCAAGGTCATTAGATGTGGTTGTTATAACTTGAGTTCTAACTATTGTCTAAAATTGTATAAGACTCCACTTGAAGTTATCAGTTTAAAATAGTCTTTGAAAAAGATATGCAACATGTGTATGCGTATGAAGATGAAGGTAAAATTTTTATAATTATAGCTTAAATTGCATGCAAAACTTCAAAATGTATGTGTTTTCTATAAAACTATACATGCACAAAGTCTTGGCCTTTGAAGGATATATGATCTAAATGGTCTGATGATGGAAATTAGAACTACTAGTAATTTTTCAAAGACAAGTATTGATGTATAAATGCTTTAGAACTAGTGACACTATGATTAACCAAAAATAGATATGTATTTCATGTTTCCTATGCTTCTTAGTGGGTCTAGATATTTGAAAATTCCACCTAAGACTCACAATTTCAATCCTTTACATTATGGAATGTGAGCATGTCATTTGGTAGCTCCACAAGACCTCTACACTCTTTATAGTCATAGCTAGAATGTTTATATGCCACTTGGTAGCTGCTCACATGCTTTGAGATCTTTGAAAAGTCCATGTTGATATTGCACCATTGATCAACTATATGGATCAATGCTAGCCATCGGTCTACCTAGGCCCAATAACCTTTGATTTATTAATTGTTAATTTAGGAGCTTTAATTTGACATCTAGACAACCATCAAAGACATCCTCACAACCATTAATCACATGTGACCATAAAAATTTAAACACTTGTCATTTTCTTATTGATCTTAAATTTGATGTCCATGCAATTGTCAAAGATGTCATCATCACTGTAAATGACATCCATGTAACCATCAAAATTTTATCGCATATCTTTTACTTGATTATCCTAAATTGAACATTTTCATAGTTGCCAAAGATTTCCTCATGGCTATCAATGACTTATACATGACTGTCGTAATTTAAATCCCTAAATTTTTTTTGATCTTAATTTTGATGTTCACATGACTATCAAATATGTCCTCACAACCAACAAGTCGAGTTAACTCCTTGTGAGCTTGACACTTAATATTTCCTAGTTTTTTCTACTCCTTCAAGTATAAATGAGAATAAGACTTAGCATAGTACTTTAGGAAATATATAAAAATAACCCTACATAAATATTTTTGCCTAGGGTCTTAATTGTATGAATAAAATATTATTAAAACTTGGCCTAAAATCTAAAATTATACATGAAACATAAAATGCTCTCTAAGCAGGGGTGCCACTTGGTAGTATGGAATTTATTTCAGGGAAATCATTATGGTATTTTTGTGTGGGGGAAATTGGTTCAGACAAAATTTCCATAATAATTATACTGAAGGGTCATTTTCATTAAATAAAATGTTTGAGACATAAAGTCCAAAATGTCATTTTCATTGGACAAAATATCTAAAACACAAAGTCTAAAGGAAAATAGCTTGTAGACTAAATGTTCTTGAATAAAATGTTTGAAATAATTTTTGAAGGGAAAAGGCTCAAGAGAATAGTCCCAAAGGATATTTTCAATAGGCCAAAGGGTAAAGGCTAAATGGCATGATGTCAAAGAAAATATGCCTAAAGGAATTGGCCAAAGGCCATGATATCTCAGACAAAATGTCTGAAGGAATTGGCTAAAGGGAAAAAGGCCTAAGAAAAAAGTCCCAAAGGGTAAGTGTAATACAAGATAGGGGCCAAGATAAAGTCTCTAAGGGACAGTGGTCAAAGGCCAAAGGATCTAATTCATGGTAAATTTTCCTGAAGGTTATACTTTATAAGGTAAAGTTTTAGTGGGGAAAGGGTCCTAGACAAATGTACTAAAGGGTAGGTTGCATAATGCATAAAGGGTGTGTGCCCTTGGGGTCATTTTTTTGTAAAAATTATATTGATAAGATCTCATTGGGAAATTGATTTAGCCTTTTTATGTTGGATAAAATGTCTGATAACAAAAATTTTGAATGGTCATTTTCATTAGGGAAAGGGCTCTAGATAGAAGTACTAAAGGATATTTTAAAAAGATATAAGGTTACTTTCAAACAGGTTGAAGGGTAGGTGGGTTAAGCCTGAAGGGTCATTTTGTTCATGCAAAAATCCAAAGGTTCTACTTCATAGGGCATTTCTTCCATGACAAAAATCTTGAAGTGTCTAATTTATAAAGGATGAAGGGTAAGTCTAAAGGGATAAAATAAGTCCATTGGAGTATTTATTTCAAACATAATTTATATAGACCCAATTCATTTAGGGGATTTATTTTTGATAAAATGTACGTAATAATTTCCCTGATAGAATAAGTCCATGGGAAAAAATACACAAAGAATTAGTTGACAAAGGCAATGGAAAAAATAATTGAAACATAAAACTCAAAAAGATAAATTGCATAAGTCCCTAAAGAACAAGTACTAAATAGAATAGGTACCCAAAAAAGCACTTTAGCAAAGAGATTAGACACAACATAAGACCAATAGAATAAGCTCAATAAACATAGACCAGATAAAATGAACCTGATAGAATAAAAGAGTTTAGCCTGTGAAAACACAATACCAATCAATATTTTTCCTAGAATTTGTATAAACACATAATTGAGGGTCTCATAATCAAGACCATAGTCCAAAAAAAGTGAGTCCACATTTTCATAAATAAAGTGGGAATGTTAGGTGCAATAGATGCTATATCCATGCCTTGAATTTTGAGGATCCAAAAATATAACTTATATAAATTCTTCCATCTAAAATTATAAATCCAAGGGTTATATAAGATTATTTTGAATAATCTATTCTCAGATTATAGGTGTTGTGAGATGCCTTATAAGATGAAAAATAAGTTGTTCTTATAGAGTACTTATACTCCACTAACCATCTCTTCACTTGCACAACACTCTTGTTGTGATTTGATTTTATCTCTATAGTCACTATCTCTATGAAAATACTTTGGATAATCTTGTGAAGGCTCATATTCCAAGTTATATTTTTTCACCAAGATAGACATGATAGATATTAATAGGAAAATAGACTACATATGTCGATTAAATTAGAATGTGACCCTCCAATTTTGTTATTATTAAGATGTAAAAAATAAATATGTAGGTCATGTTTCAATTATCCTTGTGACATACACTACATGAAATTATGTCCCAACCAAACCAAACCTACATTCAATTTAGGTATATAGAACATTGTAAAATAGTTTAGCAGTAAGAATTAAAAATAATAGACAATAAATGATTGTAATAAAAAAAAGAATATAATAATAATAATAATAATAATAATAATAATAATAATAATAATAATAATAATAATAATAATAAACTATGATGAATCTATTAAAGATAAAATTTTATTAAATAATGACCTAATTGTTCTTTCTATGTACATTTCCTATAAAGGATCTACAACTTCCCAATTTTCTCTTTGACTTTTATTCATATTTTACTCTTTATTTTATCTTACATGATTTTTATCTATTTTTACATAATTGATAATTTATAACAAAGCCGTCATCTTATACCCATGATATCATCAAAAGACTCCTATATACACATAATATTTTCAAACTTTTATCAATTACTAATGTTCTTTATCTTGAAAGAACCCATGAAGTCTCAATCTCTTCAAGTGTATACCTTAAGGGGTGTACTAGTAAAGGGGTGGGAAGAATATTGGTGCTTCATAATGTTGTTTTCATTTTGGACACTTGTTATCTACACACTTGTCTCCTAAAAAACCATTCCCCTAAGCTTTTTCTTCTCTCTTGCATACTCCTCCAATCTTTTACCACCTTCAATACCCCTTTTCCTAACCTAAAAACCCTTTCAACTATTTACATGAATATTTTGGCTATGCCAACCAGGTATTGTTATTGATATAACTTACTAAGAACTATGTCAGCCATGGTTGACTGAGTTCATTATCTAGTATGTTTTTTTAAATTGCAATACTAGGTTGACTGGGTCATCGTTGTTGGCTAAATATTTTTCAAGGGCCTAGGGTTAAATCTACCTATATAATAAAATATCATTTCTCCATTATTTAGAGAAGAAAATAAGAAGTAATATTTATTCCACAGCTAATTATCCACCATTATAATTAAGGACCAATCTTAGGGTCTCATAATGTGTTTGGAGATATGGATCTTGTCTTGTGGATTTGTCTTTTGGATGCATTGATAGGTTGTGTATCCTAGAGTTGATTTATCTTTGTCATCCTTACATACTAGAACAACATCTTGCAAATCACCTTGGCAAATGGAGAGATTGAGGTTTGGTAGGTTCATCTTCAAAAGTTCTTAACTTTGTTCCTCTCTTGTAAGATTCTATGCATTTTTACTTCTCTTCTATACATTAGGATTATATATACATTTACATGTGTACAGGTATCTTATGCATGTTTACTTTTGTTGTTTATTACCCCTATCGCTCCCCCCCTCCCCCCCCAATTTATTCCACAACCTTCGGTGAGAACTAGATTAGACTTTACTTGTTATTATTTTAGTGAATATGAAAACATATGACTTAGCTAGGGTTATTCCATGGTGGTGCTTTACTAGAGGCTTTGAAATGCTCTCTAACATTATTTATTTTTGTGAGAGATCCCCTAATTGGATCTAGTGGATCCCCATATTAGTCATGTTCCCAATTATTTAATGTATCCTTAATAAGAAGTGTAACTATGATATATCTTCTCCCAATTAGGATTTATTTATAGACATGATGTATTTTTGATTACATATGTTCTAGTGCACCTGATGTGAATCTAATCCTTGTAGGTTTTCTTTCATATTTTTCATTATTTTATAATTTTAATTATTATTTTTTTATATTTATTATACTAGTTCAACAATGTCAGTATATTTTCTAACTCATATGTGCAGGTTTAAAATATAGTCTCATTAAAACAACTCTATTCTATTTGTGTAGGTCTTCATAAGATACAGCCAACTAGGTTGACTCAATCAACACAATACACTTATAGACTTCCAAACAAGCTACTAGGTCAACTCTATTGACACATTCCACTTTGAGATTTCCAAAAAATATACTATGTCAACATTGTTGGTCTAATGTTCTCACAAGCTTCAGTAAATGGGGAACTATAGAACTAGGTCAACCTCATCAACACAGTTGGTAGAATTTGCAAGATCAAGGCACTTAAATAACAATCTCACTTTCCTCTCCATCTTTCAACCCATCAAGGTTCTTTTATCTCTTTCTCTTTGATTTATGTTATTCATTATAGTTCTATTTTTCACAACTTTAGTCTTTAAAAACTACCATTATACAACAATCTAGGTCAACCTAGTTGACATAGTTCTATATTCTATCTTCTACCTACAAGACTAGGTCAACAATATCAACATAGTTTTTAAAGACCCTTGCTTCAACAATATAGTAGTGACACTGTTGACTCTATTTTATAATGTTTACATACACTATCATCTACACCAACATTTTACTATCTTTCAAAGTTGGAATTAACACTTATATGCTAGTAATTACTTCACACTTTCACTTTCAATTACTTACATGCTTAGAATAGATCACATAGTTTAATTAGGTGGTTTTCAATAGACTGTTTAGCTTCACAATTTTTCTCTTTCTTTCACACACTATTAAATAACATAATCTTAAAATGCATCTAAAAATTTGTCTACTTAAGACCTACCTTCTTGGATTTCATCACCAAGGGTGAAGCTGACTTGGTTTTCTAGCCAAGTATAAACACATGATTAATGGTATATATTGGGTAAACACTCAACACCCTTGTCACCATGGTATTGTACAGTGAAGGG
>JARHVA010008069.1:390000-392500 GCA_037957365.1 Torreya grandis
GTATCATTATTTATCTAAAACACTATGGTAATAAAATTTATGCATTTTTCAATTTTGTCCTTTCATTTATCTTATTTTCTCCTTACTAGACTTTACTTAGCATCACCATTATGTGTTATCATGTTGTATTCCCATAACACCATGCCATGTTACACTCATGTAAAATGTGATGAGCTTTGAGTGAGCCATATGTATACACATAATATTTTAAAACTTTTATCAATTACTGATGCTTTTTATATTAAAATAACCTATAGAGACTTAATGTCTTTGAGTGCATTCTTTAATGGGTACATTGAGAAAGGGGTGGACACACCATTGATGCTTCACAAGATTATTGTCACTTTTACCACTTGTTATCTACACACTTGTCTCCAAAAAACCATTCCCCTAAGCTTGTTCTTCTCTATTGCATACCCTTCCAGCATTTTACCACCTTCAATACTCCTTTTCCTAATCTAAAACCCCTTTTTATAGTTTACATGACTATGTTGGATGTGTTGACCTTGTATTAATATTAACAGAGCCTACAAAGAACTAAGTCATCCATGGCCAACTTAGTTAATTATCTAGTATGTTTTTTGGTTAATTACAATATTAGGTCAACTATGTCAAACCTATCAGTCAAAATGTATAGAAGGGATTAGGTTTAATTCTAACTATATATACAAGATCATTTTTATATTATTTAGAGAAGAGAATAATAAGTAAGAGATATTGTGCATATACTTATCCACCATTCTACTTGAGGAGTAATCTTAGGGTTTTGTAATTTCTTTGGAGATACGAGTTTTGTTTTTTGGAGAAGTATTTTATATGCATTTATAGGTTGCACATAACTAGATGATTTATCTTTGTCATCCTTACATACCAAAATAACCTATTGTGAATCACTTTGACCAAGGGAGAGATTGAGGTTTAGCATATTCATCCTTAGAGGTAATTATTCCTAACTTTATTCCTCCTTTGTAAGATTAGATAGATATGTATTTGTACTGATCTTCTATTCATTAGGATTACGTATACATTGATGTCAATATATGTATTTTATGCATGTTTACTTTTATTATTTATTACTCCCCCTCTTTGTTCCACAAGATTTTGTGAGCACTAGATTAGACTTTACTTGTTATTATTTTATTGAATATGAAAACATATGACTTATTTAGGGTTATTTCATTATTTTTCTTGACTAGAAGCTTTGGAATGCTCCCTAGCATTGTTTATTAAGGTAAGATATCCCCTAATTGGCTCTTGTAGATCCCCATATTGGTCATGTTCTAAATTATCTAATGTATCCCCAATCGGAAGTGTGAGTATAATCTCTCTTCTTCATGTTACGATATATTTATAGACATGATGCATTTATGATTGCATACCTCTCCTATATTGACATAATTTTTAAAAATATTGAGAAACAATTTATAATAGACACATATAATGGGATAAAAATATGGGCCTATAGGGGATGTGTGGTAAAAATTGATTTATATATTAGATCCTCAAAATTTGGGCTAGTGGTTATATATTTTTAATTTAGACATGGAAATAATTGGTTGTGTAATAAGAACCTAGGTCAGACTTTCTAATAACTGATAAATTGATGTAAGTAAAATAGTCAATGGGTTAGTAGTAGGATCAACATTGGTCAATAAATATAAAGATTTAAATCCAAATATGTTGTGTAAATATTAAGGGTAGATACTTGTATAGACGTAATAGTTGAAACAATGGAAATGGTGACCTATGTTGAACCTTGTAGAGAATCTATTGAAGTACCCACATGTGGAGTAGTTGATGTGACCATGATAGTGCTAATTGCCATGCTTGTTTGGTCTAGACATTTGTTTCTAGAATTATATTAAACTTCTTACTCAACTCATTATTTACTTATAAATTATTTCAAGGAGGATTGGGACTTGAAGTCTCAAAATTTCCCTATACAAAAACTTTTCAAAAAATATCAAACACTACTTATTCCTCTAGGTTTTCTTCATGACTTCCTTTTAAATACCTTTACTCTACCAACTCATCCAAATATTTATCTATCTCCTCTTATGGTGTGATAGATAGATTTTTTAGGGAGGTATGAAGATTCCTTTTAACATATTTTATTAAAAAATAGGTGGATGTCATATATAGAAAAGGGGAATAACTTACTATTGGATCCTAAGGTGGTGATATTAAAACTATCAGAGTAAATGTAAGTGTTACCTTTGGTATCAGGGGTTTGCCTATGTTTAGTATATATTTATTCACCTCCCTTGGCTTTCGGATATTTTATAGTAACCTTCCATTGCTCATTAGTTTCTTCTTATATATCATCCTTTGATTCAAGTTGGCCAATTTGTTCAAAGTTAATTTCTTCCTATTATAGCCTAACTATGTCCTCTTTGGTTATATATGAATCATATTGATCATATAAGTAATAAAAATAGAGATATGAGCCTTTATAATTATTACATAAGCATCATAATCATCATTATAATCTAAAAATATC
>JARHVA010008069.1:397500-412500 GCA_037957365.1 Torreya grandis
GTGTAGTAGTTTGTAGCTATTAGCAGAAACATGCACCTAATTAATGAATTGGTGTCAATGACCCCTAAACCATCAATACCCATTTGTGAGAAAAGACATCTTAAAATCATAGGTTTTAAATTCATGGGAGTGTGGATTTCAATTTTTCAAAACACTTGACATTAGTGTTAATTCCTAGCATGACTGTGTGCATCCTTAATAATGGTAGGCATATAATACTCACCCTTAATATTTTGTGTGTCATGGAATTTTTTAAGGGTAGATGTTTCCTATCTTATGGTCAAAATTAAGGATGTATTCATCTTCCTCTATAGAAACACATCTTAAATAAATTCCTTCATAATTTTTTAGAAAAATCACACATTTAATTACCATATAGTGTGTTAATTTGAGTTAGATTTCTTATCTCTATTTTTTTGTTTAATTTATGAGGGCATGTGTATGTAAGTAGGTAGTGAATGATTTGGGCATACTCATTGCCTTTGATTATTTGATACTAATTGATGTGATAGATGTATATGTGTGGGTCATTCTCTAGTATTAGATGAAAATACCTTTTATTCATACCATTTTATCCATCCTAATATCTAGGTTGAATTATTTTAATTTGGTGATCCATTTTCCTCTTTATTTTCCTAATTTATTCTGACCAAGTGTGAGCTTGAATAATTGGTCTATCACAATGGCATGTGTCTTATTGTTCAGAATGTAATGCTTGAATTTATTAATGGATTTAATTAAGACATAATTTTTTTAATTGATCATAGAGTATTTGAACCCTTTAGATTGGTATCATGAAGGTTATAGGATGTTCATTGTATTCAACCTTCTGGGTGAGCACACTAATTGTGTATATTTGGATGCAAAAGAATATACAAATAATTCCTTGTTGAAATATAGGTTGATCATAATCAAGGCTTGAGAAATGGCATTATTGACATCCTGATAAGTTTTCTTGACCTTAGTTTCCATTCCATTTTTTCATCTTATTTTAGCATAGCATTAACTTTTCTTCTACCTTTAATGCACACTAATGATATTCTTCAATAGATCATAGAAAAATTATAAAAATATCATCATGAATTGTTATGTGCAATCTAATTACATATCCAGAGATGTTTTCAACATTATATTCAACATGACCTACTCTAATGTTATTTCGATAATACTCCATAGTGTAATATTTGACATTCATCTCTACATGTCACAAATTTTTGAAGTTCATTATAAATATTCATATTATAATCCATGGGAATGAATTTATCCTTCAACATCATGAAAAATATATTCCACGTCCTAATATTTTATTTACCTTTTTAGACTCTCTTACTTTCAACATCCTCCCACTATAAGGATGCGTGAATTTTCAACTTTGCACCATAAAACTTAACCTCATTGGGATCTTTCATACTTTCATATTCAAATTATTTCTATAATTTATTGATCTAGCTAATTATCTCTTCAAGGCTCTAACTTTTGGAATAAATTCCATGGCGAAACTCTTGTTTACTTTTCATTCTCACAACAATTTGTAAGAATTGATCTTAAAATTCATCAATGTATTCTCCTACGAGCTGGTCCTATATATATTTTTTTCTTAAAATTCAGTATTTTTTTCATCATTTACCACTTCAACACCTCATCATTCTATGGTTTCCATAACCTTCATGAAATCTTGAATTTCTCTCATCAATTTTTCCATATGTTCTACTCTTGGTTATCCAAACACTTTGAATACTCTACTATATAGTCATTATATATGTCCCATTTATAAATTTATATCCTTTAAAAAGTGCTAATATTAGATCAACAACTTCATTTACGCGTTATATCAAAAATGAATATATATGTAATAAATCTTTTTATAATACTAAATGATGCAATCAGGGTTATGGGTCTCAATTAGGACATACATTAGACCATGTGGAATTTGAAATAATAAAAATAAAAAATAATATAAAATACAACAACATAAATTCATTTCCTGACTAGATTCAATTTTTGGAAATTATAGTAGGCACATTAACATCAATGAAACTAAAATATCATATAGATATGTGTTACAACATCAATTCCATATATATTCTTACTAAATTGTCATCTTTATAAGTATAAATATCTCATAACTAATATCAAAGATATAATGTTCCACTTAGATCCGTAAATCCTTAATCAGCCAAAAAATCTCTTATTTTCCCCCAAAATTTCCTGGTCACTAGTTTAGGGGCATGCTTATAAAGAAACAAAACTTGCCTAGTTACATTAGGTGTTTTTAGCCCACCAATAACTTTAAAATTTAAGACATCTCAATGTGCCATAAATATAAGGCACAATAACACATTATATCTTGACACATCACAACTACATCATGAATAATATTAAATTAGTCCTTATCATATTTCATGACTTTCAATATTAAATTCAACATAGTTAATAATGACTCCTTCCATAAAAAATCATAATATATATGAACCCAAACTAAGTGCACATAGTGAAATCATCAAAAAATCACAATAATTTATAGCTTGAAATTACCATGAAATACTTTATGCCATAATCTTCATATATATTTAATAATCATACTACACTTTTTTTTAAGTATTCACAATGAATCATAATTCAACAAATGACCTATGAAATAAATATCTAACTTCTCAAATAAACCTCATCAACTTTGTTACTTTTTTAGTGATGAATTAAATCTATTCAAATGTTATGTTGCTTAATAAATATCACAAACTAATGTAAATTTATTTTAAATACACACACTATTTTACACTTTTATAAAATTCTAATGCAACTTCTAGTACAAAGCTTCATAATCTCATTTAGACATAAAAAACTACAACTGCATGTAAGAAAATATATGAAAATGTTATAAACACTTTCACATATCGTAAGAATAATTAAAAAATACACTCAACATGCATAGAAAAATTTGGAGAAATAAAATAAATAAGGTCTACAAAATATATAAGACTTGTAGAAACTTAGAACAAAACATATTTTCAATGCAACATTTAGACAAACTTCCTGAAATAACATATTTCTAGTTTAGAAAAGATTTCACATGAACATACATTATCCTTCATATATTAATTCATTTTAATATGACAACCCCCATATCATAGTTAATTGCATCTATTTCTACCTCAAAATTATACTAAAAATTTGGTAAGGCTAAAACTAATAGATTTATAATCTTGTGCTTACACTCAAAATATGCATCTTGTTTTTTCTCACCCAAAATAAAAGACTTGTGATCTCATGCAATGGATTTGATATGGTGAATAAGGCCTTGAATAAATTTATTAAATGTTAAACTACACTAACAAATATCCTTGTCTATATCAAATTAGAAGTGCTTAGCTAATTTTGAATGGTATCTACTTTTCTCAAATCAATTCTCAACTTTCCTTCTCCAACCACATCCCCTAAAAAAAAGTTTGATTTTTTTTGCAAACTCACACTTGTTTTATTTAAATAAAAACAATGTGCCATTCAAAACATGAAAAAAATATTTCAAAAAAATTATATTTTTATTGAAAGTCTTATTAGAAACTAAAATATCATCATAAAAAATAATTTATGAATGACCTGAATTCTTCATTCATTAACGTCATTAAATTATCTAGGGCTTTACACATATTATAAGGAATTACTAACTATTAAAATAAACGTTTCCTTATCTTGAATGTCATTTTCCATGTATCCTCTTCTTTAATTATAACTTGGTGATATCATGATTTTGGATCCAACTTCTTAAAAACTTTGCATGTTGGATTTGATATAAGAGATCATTAGTTTCTTCAAGAGGGTACATACTATTTATTTTTTATTTTTTATGTTGTATAATCAACACACATTCTCCATGAACCATCCTTCCTAGGTAAAATTACATTGGGATAAAAAGAACAAGTACTATGGTAGATTACACTTAGATTCAACAAATATTGTAATTTGTTTTTTACTTCATTTTTTGAAATCAAGGACTATTGATAGATACAAATGTTGTGAAGAGGATAATATGGAAAATAAGAATTTATCTCATGATCAATATGCCTCAGTAGTGATATATAGGTGGGCTCTTTTAGATATTTATTAAATTGTTACAACATCTTTTACATTCATTTCTTAACTTATTTATTTGTATATTCTACTACTTCCTCATTTTTTGTATCCCTCAAAATAAGCAAATAAAACTTCCCACTTGCATTAAGAAATAACTTATTTAGAGATGTGCTTTCCAAGAAGACTTTTAATTTAACTTCATAGACATTAATGATGTAGTTTTCCCATTCTTTGACCAAAATTTATTAGTTGGATATTCTCATGAAGATAACATCTTTAATGTACATATAGGGGGTTATATACACTACACCATACACATCAAGAGGTAAGATATCCACCATAACTCCATCAATGTATTATGCATTTATTAGTCCAAAGTTAACTTTTCACTATTTGATTAGCTTTATCTCTATTATTTGTTTTACCCAACCCAAACCATATATATTAGGATGATTATATGTTTCCAATCATAATTTTTAGAGTAAATCTTTGTTAATTAGATATTATTAAGATAAATAATGGAAAAAACATCAAGTTTATTTTTATCAATTTGATCCGTAATATCAAATTTTTGATAAGTTCACCTTTATCTTAAGAAATATCTCAAATTAAACATAAATTTCCATAGAGTTGTTTAATATTACTTCTCATCCACATCAGATCTACACCCAACTTATTTCTCTTGGAATGAATTCATATTTGTTTTATTTTTTTATTATTTTAGAAAGAATGTGATTCTAGATGTAACTTCAAGTAGGTCTCATATAAATAACTATCAACAACGCACTGCCAACATTTACTTATTGTATCATTTAAAAAAGCATTAGTATCATTATGCTTAAATTTCCCTTTACATTTCACTTTTGACTTGGAACCATCTTACTATTTTGTCATGCTTGTAGATGTAGATGAACAATTTATTTTTCCATCTCAAGGTAGTGAGATTGATAACAAGCCTCATCTACATCCATGGGCTTCTCAAGGAGTATAAATATCCTAAAATAGTGATGGATTCCATACATATACTTATCTAGAATGTCATAATATATTACCTATTTTCACATTTGGATTTATTTCTTGAAAATTTTGCCTATATATCCCTACAAACTTTTGACCTTGATTTTTACTAAGATGTTTCCAATATTGGACCTCTCTTCCACATAAAAATTAAGATAAAATCATAATTTTATGTTTTTTTAAATCTATTTAAATTTAATTATTGGGGTAGCTTATTAACTATTAAGGATATGTATAAATTTCAAATCAAGTTAAAATATGATTAATTAATTTTAACCTTTTAAAAGAGATTTTTTGACGTCCATTAATCTGATGCAAACTAAAATATACATCAAGTTGAGATAACCACTATTATATGTTATTAACATTTACCTCTCCTTTATATGGATGAATTTAAATTTTTTTTTTATATTTTAATGGAGGTGGAGAATGGATGATATGAGGATTTTCCTTCTCATTATATGAATTCTTTGAATTTTTGTTTACTTTAAATGCTTTTATAGAAACACCTAATGTTTTCATAAGAACCCCAATGTAATAGACTCTAAATATTTAATATTTCCCATAGATAAACATATTTTAGCTATAAATTATTCCATCTTTCATGATAATTATTCTTCTTATAAATATACTCCATCATCTTAGTGATCTATGACTCTCACTTATCTATTTTATCTTCTTGAAAATATCTTTTTTTACAAAGTAAATTTGATATATTTAGAATTAAATATTTTTTATTTTTTAATGGGCATGAACCTACACAATATTAACAGTACCAAAAATCATACACAATGGAATAGTAACCTGATATGATACCATTTTGACCCATGATTATGTTGATATTCCATTATGTACTCATCAATATAAATTATAGAAAAATTGATTGCATTACTTAATATTAGTTCTAATTGTACTCTCAAAAATACATAATGGTACATTAGATTTAATTATAAAGTACAATAAATGTAAATTAAATTGAACCATGTAAGTAAAATAATTAAAGTAGTGAAAGTAACATAACATATATTATTCAACATAGACATAATCTATCCTATAGAAACTAAAATTGAGAAAATTATAAAAGAGTGAGATGAATTATATTCTTTATAATATCATGTTATAAAATAGCATATTAATACCTTTATGTGCCCTTCATGAACACATTATTACATTACAATAATATTCAAACCCATAAACCAATACGGTATTTGCTTACACATTTTATTCCATGCAAAGTGTAAATTCTAGCAATAAGCAACCAAGAAGATAATCTATAGGATAACATCAGTGAATTAACAGAAAATTCCCTAATTGATTAAAGATTAATCAACTACCCATTGAATAATTCTTACCCTCTTTTCATATATAAAATATTACCTATATGCATCAAAGGATTAACCCACAAATGGAAGTGAATTGAACAATAATTGGAAGATCAACATTCCGAAATACTCCAATACCTCCTTTTTTTATTTGGGAGAAACCAATACTCGTGTAGGGATAACCCTGAAGGATAATCATGTTAATACCTATATTAATCAAAAGTTTCATAATTATCAAGATAATTAGATAATTGTTGCCTCTAGGAAATGGAAAATTCATCTTATTCGAAGAAATTATAACTTTTTGTAATGAGAATATATTGAATTTTTCTCATCTCAAATTTTTGAATCATCCTAAATGTAATTTTTATTTTGTATACCACTTTTTACATAGTTAATCAACCTCAGTGATTATAATGTTATGGGAACTGATACTTAGAAAGTGTTGAAAGTGTTACATGTGGTATATTTATATCTTTTAAGAATAGTGGATTAGTTATTTGAAATTGTTAAAAAAATTTATCTAAATTTTGGGTCAATAGAATATAAGGAAATAAGACTAAATACAATCATTATGTATATATATATATATATATATATATTGTGTGTGTGTGTGTACATGCGCACATGTGCACTGTGGAATTTATATTTTCAACACATCCAGAGTTATAAAATTTAAGACTTAAAAATTATATTGGGGATGAGATCATGTATTGAGAGGACTTTGGAAGATGATTTAGAATTTTCAAACCCCAGAATATGTTATGAAGGTCAATAGTAGCTTGTAATATAATTTTCAAAGCCAAGGATAATTAATGAATAGATTCTATGCTCAAAACTTTCTTAGAGGCTATTAAATAGGTTAGCTTTATAATTTAATTTTAGACTATATCTAAAATATATCTATATTTTAATAATTTTAGTATTATTTCACTTTAAATAATATAATTCAACCATTATAAATAAGATATATTTTATATGTAATGCTTCTATGATTAATATTAATTTTTAATATTTATTATAAGGTGTAATATTAATTGATTTCAAAAAATTTAGATAAAAAATGATTCATTTTAAATAGCTTCAACACTCACATTTGGTACACTTCCCAAAATCAATGTTAAAATTATGATTGAGGAATGCAACATGATCTTGTAACAGCTTCAACATCATCTTATAAGCAAGGAAATAGACACCAAATATCACTAAAACCCTTGAAAATATATCAACTACACATGAATTTACATCTAATCGATGTATATTAACTTTATTTATTGCATGTTTATTAAGTCCACCTCATGCAACTAAAATATAGAATAATATATGAAACCACCACTATATCTATCTCTACCACATACATTGAATCCACTTCCAACATTTGTAAT
This sequence comes from Torreya grandis, assembly GCA_037957365.1. Taxonomy (NCBI): domain Eukaryota; kingdom Viridiplantae; phylum Streptophyta; class Pinopsida; order Cupressales; family Taxaceae; genus Torreya; species Torreya grandis. The sequence goes on from JARHVA010008069.1 coordinate 405,296, forward strand.
ATAATCTCTATCACTGACACCTAACAATAATCCCACTTCATATGTGTTACAACATCAAATCTATATATATACCAACATAAACATGAAAAATATCAAACCACCTCATGCATCTAAAATATAAAATCATATATGAAACCACCATTGTATCTGCCTCTACCACATAATTTAATCCAATTCCAACATTTGTAATATAAACATCATCACTAACACTTGACAACAATCCCACATGGAATGAACTATAAAAATTATAGACCTATTTCAATCTCTATCGATACATGCAAAACTATTTATATGACCTCATTTAGTGGTTATAATTTGAAACTATTAAGAAAATCAATTACTATATTGTAAATTGATATAATTATATATTTAAGTATAATTTTACCATATTGAAACTCAAAAAATATATATGTTTTAATTTGAACATACAATAGACTATGTGATCATGTAATATACAAATAAATAAATATTTTCAAAATTTATTTTGGAAGCATAATATAATTTTCACATGCTAGTGGAGAAATAATTTTTCATAAATTTTTTTGATGATTTTTTTTTTATAATTATGTAATTAAAACATTTTGAAAACCATATATGTTTGATGATGCCCTTATTATCAATTATAATATAAAATACTCCCTAGGATTATGCGCGCGCGCACGCACACACTCACACACACACACACACACACACACACACACACACACACACACACACACACACACACACACACACACACACACACACACACACACACACACACACACACACACACACACACACACACACACACACACACACACACACGCACGCACGCACGCACGCACGCACGCACGCACGCACGCACGCACGCACATGCACATGCACACACATAATCTTTAAGGTAATAATTAAATTTAATAACATCCTTATGGCACCATATCATAGGGTGGTTTATCAAAAAAATATAAATACAAAATAATTTAACTATAAACTTGATGAATACAAGGATACCTTTCAGTGACCTAAATAAGTTCCTACATACTGTACACTAGATAATACTATTGATTTGATCCCTTAACTACCTCTAAATCAAACCTCTTTATACAACATATCATTTCTATAGAATGAATAGATAAAGTGGTAGACGCATGAAATCATTGTCTTTCAGAAGCTCAATTATGTTTGCACCAAAGATGGATGGGACATGAGGTTATGAATAAAATAAAATAATAGTAAAAGGATTAAAATAAATAACTATTATCGTCAACAAGATCTTAAGGAATTTTTCTACCATATCCATGGTGTATATATATTTTCCAAAATTTATCTAAAGTTTAGGTATCATCATTTTCATGTTGAACTTTTAAATATTTGGAATACAGTATTAAAAACAAAGGATTGATTGACTAGTTGGTTATGCCTTTTAGGTTAACTCATGTAGTGAATTCATTCATTGAGATGTTGAAATACATCCTCAGACCCTTTAACTATGTCATTTTTTGAATCTAACTTGATGACATACTAATCTTTAGAAAACAAGGGATGAACATCTACACCATGTTAAACTACTATTTCACATTTTGTAGAAACACATTTTTATGATAAAATGAATAAATGACCATTTTTCATGCTAGAGATCAAATATTTAGGATACATTACACACAAAAGGGGTTCATGTGTGATCCTTAACAAGATTAAAGTCATAAATGAATGGTAGACATCAAATAATTTAGCATTGATTCAAATATTCTTACAATTATAAAATTATACAAGAGATTTGTGTTTAATTTTTATCATTTGAACTAAGCTACCAAATTTGAAACTAAATAAAGTTTCATCTAGTAATTTTCACAAAAAATATAATTATATGAGCTAGAATTTAAATTCTATTTTGTGTTATTACTTGTGTTATTTAACTATAAATTTGGAAGATCATCCAATTCATTTAGTAATAAACTTAAATGTCACAAATGGGTATTGATAACATATCAAGTCCTAAAAAATATTTGTTTTCTATTATAATGTATTAAACAATGTATGATTGGAATCAAAGATACCTTTAAATTATATAATTATGTCAGATGATGAGGATTGATTAGGGATGATGAGGGATGGTGAGGTTCAGTGATGGAATGATGAAGGATGGTGAGGTTCAGTGAGGGAGTGATAAGTGATGATGAGGGATGAGAAGTGAGTGATTAGTGATGATGAGGGATGAGTAGGGATGATTAAGATGGTGATAGTTACTGAAAGAGTTACTAGGGATGATAATATTGAGTGATTAGATATGATGAGGGACAATAAAAGTCAATGAGGGAGTGATAAGGGATGAGGAAGGATGAGGATAAAGTGATTAAGGATGATTCTAAATTATGAGAAAGTGATAAGGAATGATGAGGGATGATTAAGTACGAGGAAGGAGTGATTAGGGATGATGAGGGATAGTGAATATTAAATGTAAAATTGATTATAGATGACAAGGGAGTGATTAGATATGACTAGGGATAATAAGGGTCAATGAGGGAGTGATTAGAGACAATAAAAAATTATGAGAAAATGACTAGGGGTGATGAGGGATGAGTAAGAAGTGTCTAGGGATGAGGGAGGGATGATGAATAAGTGAAATTAACATAATTTTTTTTGATGTTTATAGGTCATCATTATGACATTTGCTACCCTAATCACATCATTTTGGATCAAGCTAAAAGTGAGAGGTTTTAAAGCTTTAATTTTAGCAAACATAGGACTCTTAGAAATGCTAGGAATCAATCCAAAAGGTGTAAAAACCTAAAAATGACTATATCTTTACCAATAATTGACATCAATTACAAAATTTGTCCTAAAATCCCTAAGTTCAATACTTAGACCTTTAAAATATCTAATCGCTAACCAGAATGGATTTTGAAAAAATATTTTTCATCTCATAAGGTGTCTAGCCATGAGACCAACTCTATCAGATGCAGAGTGATGTTAATTTATTATATTTACTAAAATAAATTTAAACTATTGTAAAATTATACTTAACATTTATATTAGTAAATATAATATTTAGGTCAAGATTTCCTTCATGTACATGTTCACATGTTTTTATGTGAAAAATAAGAGTAACATGATTTTGTTATTACTTTTATAATAGTTTGATCATGTTATCTATTAACATGATCATGTTATCTATTAACATGGTCACATTATCTAATAACGTGGTTATGTTAACTCTTAATTCGATCACAATATCTATTAACATGATTGTATTATCTATTAATGTGATCATATTACTAATACAATCACATTACTTGTAGGAATTTGTTATTAACATGATCACACTATTTGAATTTGAATTCAAACAATAAGCTTTTTGGATCAGAAATGTCTTATTTTCCTAAGAAAAAGGCTTGGACCTATCAATGTATAGCCAAATTTGAGAATTTTTCTAAAAACAACAAAATTCAACTTTGATCATCAAATAAACTATGAAATTCAATGGAAAAATTTAAAAAAAAAACTTAATACTATCATGATGAGCACGCTCTCCTCTTTCTAAAAATATAATTTTTATAATTTTCAGACCAATTTAAGATTTAAAACTATGTTTATTTATAAATATACATTTTTTAGGTCACTACATGCCACAAATATACATATTTTTATTTTAGAACAAGTTATATGGTCACACACTAGGCCTAATTTTACACATATTCAAAAAATATATATTTTTATTTTTTTAAGGTAGTTAGGCACGCCGCAAGGATGGATATCCATTTTTTATTAGTTTTCAATCTATATTTACTTGAAAAATAATTAAAAAGAGTATTTATTGAAAAAATATAAATAAACATAGGTTACAAACTAGATTATCTTACCTAAATGTTCACTAGAGGGATTCAAACAATATTAAATGCTGCTAAAAAATGATGCGCCACAGCACCATATATCTACTCTATTTTATAAAATAAAAATAGGATCTCCTCTTCAAATTTTGGATTTTTGACCTAGCTATACTTAAACATTTAAAAAAAGAAGTTTTTTGGAAACTAGACTCGGAATACTACAATTCATGTTCTTACACCATCTTAAAATTTGGAGTGTAGATATCTTAAATTATCTATAGAATTTTAGATTTATAAAATTTTAGGAAAATAATTTCCATGGGTACGCCCCTTTTTATCCCCAAACATTATGCATTTACCATTTTAAAGTGTCAATTTTAATTAGACATTGATATATTAAACTTGATTTCCTAACATAATTTAAAATGTTAGTTTGTATTTGTAATGAAATGATATGATTTATTTAATAAACTATATAATTATAATTAAAACCCTAGATTTTTGAGTTATACAATTTTAAATAACAAATAAAACATTGGTGTATAATGCATGGGTCACCCCTTGGCATAAACTTTTACTCAACTTGGATTTTTATGAATGTCTCAAAATTTCATTAATATACAATACAGTATTTATGTGCATGTTTTTAATTTATAAAGTTATCTTATATGAGTATTTGGTTGCACATGATGTTACCTAAATTTATTTTTTAATCTAGAATAACTATGTAGTGTTACATGGATATTATATTTGGTATTCTTTTAAGGTTTATAAAATGCAAGGATATGGATAAGATTTGAAAGGCACTTTGTGTATTTTCAATCACACTTTGGGAGATTATAAAGCGGTTATAAATGGTTAAGTTATAGTAATGTATTCCAAGGATTTATACTAAAGAGGTGTTGGAAACTTCTTGGTTGAAATTTGACATGAATTGATTATGGAGTGTTACATGTTATTCATTTGGCACAATTGTTTGTGCATTCAGACTCTTCTACATTGTAGACATTGAAAGTGAAGTTTATTTTATAGGACTCGATTCCCTTTATGAAGCTGATATGTTTAATATTAAATTACATAGGATATATGAAAAAATAACTTTTTTTTTTAATGTTGAATATACATGATCAAGTGTGTGTATATAAATGTGTAATAAATCATTTTATGTGGGTTAGATAACCTTACAACTAGATACTATCATTGTAATAGATCCAATTTTTGTTATAATTTAAGTAGGTTTTTGTGTCAATTTTTTTCATGAAAGGGTTATCATAGGTGAAAATAATATTATGCCTATCTGTATGTATGTTTGTCATATTATTTTTCATTTGTTATATTTCACTAGAAAAAATATGTAGTGTGGTTTTGAGTCATTTCACATCCCTATACCCAACGTTCGGTATCAAATCCTCATTTTAAGCTTTATATAATTTTTTATAGGATAGGGTAAATGGTTTTCTTATAGTGGGAGTCTTGAAAGAATATATTATATGAAAAAAATTATTGAAATCACTAAAGTGGAAATCAAAAAATTTAATTGTCATAACTATAAATTGTGTAAGCTCAAGATGAAAAATATCTTCGTGGTTAGAGATCAATAGATTTCCATTACATATGTTGCACGCATTGGAATGAAACAATAAAAATGTGAGAAATTAAATATGAAAACATAACTATCTAGCATTCTAATTTTATTTGATTCAATTTAATTGAATTTATCAACTTTACATATTGTAAAGATTTTGGTGTACAAGTTGGGAAAATTTTGCTAGGCAAAGTCATTTGTAAAAAACTTTTGTTGTTAAATAAGTTGCAATCTTTAAAAAATAGTGATGGTGATAAGGTTTTAAATTTTTAAAATGTATTAAAACTTTTATTAATTTAAATACAATATGTATATATCAACATGAAAGATGAACAGAGGCACATCAAGTTCTTTTAATCTTTTCTAGACTAGTGGGATAATATGGTGATGGATATCACCAATACTAAATTACTGTTTAAGTCATAATATATAATGAAAAACATGTTATTAAATGATATTAGGATAAATTATGTGTAAATATATCATATTAATGACACTTTGATCTTGTGAAGTTACTTTCAATAATGTGACAAGTAAAAACCTTGAGAGAAGAAATCAAATTTTAAGGGTAGATTAAAGAATTTATAGATATCCTTGATGAAATATTGGAATTATGGAAAGGTAAGTAATTTAAATAATTATTATAAAGTGAATAATTTATATAATTTAAACCATTATATATTATGTAATCCTCAAGATATAATGCCTCCAAATATGGAGATGGAGATGTACATATTATAGCCTCAAGCTCACATTCATGCGATGATACATGGATAATCAAATCTATATCCTCTTATAATATCACTCATAAAAATAAATTGTATTTTTAATATGATGAATATTATAGTAGTGATGTATTCTTAGGAGAAAAATCAACCTAGTAGATCATATAAATATGAAGAGTGAAGCTAATATTCAATAATACGATGACCAAGACTCTTCTAGGTATTTAACACATTCTCATATTTAAAAATAATTTTATCTTTATAATTAAAATGAATGATTATTGTGTCCAAGTTTTTTTAAATATAGGTGGCTATAAAATAGTGCACAAAGCGAGGATAATATGAAGGGGATACATATAATTACTACGTAAAAGCTTAATGTGACTACGATAATCAACACATACAACAAATCTATTGTTTATGAGCCCAAGGTTAAAGTAAAAACATGTGTATTACCTTTATTACAGAATAATATTCTCTAGAACAAAATGATATAATGTATTAGAAATAAATGTTTAAGCCTGTTAAATATTAAGGATATGGTGAAAAGGATGAAATATTATCCCTTGGATTTTGACATAGCATAGTTGGGTAAAGTCTCCTAAATGTAATATATGGGGAAGTGAAATCATGAAAGTCATCCACAATGATATGTTTGGACCAATGGACATTTTAACACTGATAAAATTTATTTTATATGTGTATTTCATAAATAAATACATTCTAAATACTTGAACATACTTCATTTTAAATAAATATAAGCATCTGAATAAATTTAAGGAGTTTAAAAATATTGCAAAAAAAAAGGAAGAGGACCAAGATGGTGCACATGGAAACATGGGTGAATACTTTTCCAACAAGTTTGAAAAATTTTCTAGGTATATTTGTATTCAGATATAGAATATAGATCCATACTCTATGTGACCAAATTGACTCATAGAGAAAATAAACAAGGCATTGATGGACAAAGCCTAGAAAATGATAAGTGGTGCATATTTGGAGGTATTTTTTAGGTTGAATCAATGCCTAATTATTTTTACTTAGTCAATTGATCCTTGATACTATAATTGGTTGACATGACTTCAC